>WNYC01000025.1:252480-318353 GCA_021396375.1 Sporothrix mexicana | reverse complement strand
GAAAAGAAGCGAGGACCAAAAAAAGACTTACTGTTGGGTGCACAACCGCCGGGACGGCCTGCTGGAGGAGGGACTGCTGGTGGGCGGCGGCGACGGCGGCCGCTGTTGCTGCGGACGACGAGGCGTTTGACGCGGCGGCGTTGCGGCGCTTGGTGGTTGTGGCCGAGGAGTTGCCGGACGAGGCGTGGTTGTGGTTGCTGGTGCCGTTGGTCGTGGCGTGGCCGTGGCCGTGGCCGTGGCCGTCGTCCGCGTTTGCGCGCGGTTTGGGGGGCATCGTAGGGGGGGTTCGACGGAGTCGACGTGAGAAAGAGGAGGGGGGAAAGTCGAGAGTCGAGAGTCGAGAAAAGGAAAGCCAAAGAGGGGTGGTCGCTGGTCGAGGAGGTTGCGAGGTTGGAGGGAGGAGAGGAGGAGAGACGGCTTTCGCGGGGAGGAGCGACTGACTCGTGGAGAAGGAGGCCCGAGATCTGCTTCTGTAAAAGAAAGTATGCTAGTAAAGAGTGAGCGCCTTCGTGTCGTGGTCGTGGTCGTGATCGAGGGAGAGTGTAGACTGGTGAGAGAGAAAGAGGAGAACCGAGAAGCACGAGAGGAGAGAAAGGCCGAGAGGAGAAGACGACAGGAAAGGCGGAAAGGGAAAGCGAAAAGCAGGGACCCCCCAATTGAGAGCAATTGCGTGTGCGGCGTGATTCGCGTGGGTAGAGCCAATTGGGGTACTGGCGGTCCGGCTGCGCTAGTGCCAGCCTCTTCGTCTCTTCTTTGTGAGGGAAAACGGTCGCTCCAGCGAGCGCGGTGTGCTGTGGTGCTGTGGTGCCCACAACTTTTGATTTAGCGCATCTTTGTCTTTTTTTTTTTTTTTTTTTTTTTTTTTTTTTTTTTTTTTTTTTTTTTTCCCCCGGTGACTTCCCAGGGCTCGTGACGACATTGGCCTGTTGCGGCTGGCAGTTGGCAGTGCCAGATGGCAGGCCGAATTAAGCGTAAAGGCACCTGTCGCCTGTTGGTCTTTTTGCGGTGTGCTTCCTTTGTTACCCGCCAGTCTTTCGTTCTTTCCTGGTTCTTGGGCCACAGGCCGGTACACAATCAACCGACAATCAACCGGCTTTCAGTTGAATGAGGAGGGCGGCCGCAATTGTTGTGTCCCCCAAAATACAGAGTAGAAGGTCTGTCAATGCATCTTGCTGAGCAGCGATTGCATCTCACGACATGCTTTTTGCTTTTGCCTTTTGCCCACCCCATCGTAGGAAAGGCAGTTTGAAAATGTAGAGGTGACTAGCTCGATTGTAGATGCAATTCGTACCCAGTTACTCCATACAATGCTCCTTCCGTGTTGGTTCAAAAGCCTCGCTCTTTCCCATCGTGTCAAACCGTGCGAATGATCAAATATCCAGAAGAGGAAGTCGAGATGGGCATCGTGTACCCCCTAAAGTGTGGCTGTGGTTTGAGGAAGGTGGACGACAGACGGGCACTGACAGATCGTTGCCACCTTCCTCTCTTCTGTCTCTTTTGTCCCTCTTCTCTCATGCTTTTTGTTCCGATGACCTGCCCATTCTGCGGTGCAAGGTATCACGAGTGCACACCGTGCGACGAAAGCATACGCGATGCAAACGAGAGGCAAACGTTGAATCGATATTGTGTTGGAGCTTGAAGGAGAATCAACGACAGAACCATCAGAATTCGAACAAAAGCATGAAGAAAAACATCCGAATATGGACATGTGCATTGTTCGACAGCAGTCAATTCACGTCCTCGTCTTCATCCCCGCGCTCGACGATCCATCAACGACAACGCCCACGCTTCCTTTGCTCCCACGCACTCCCTCTGCCACCGCTCTCCCACTCTCACTCTCCCACCTTCGACCTTCTCGTGCCTCTCCCCACAGCTGGCATCTCCCTCCAAGGCCACAGGCCACAGGCTCCCATCGTGTGTCCCTTAACAAGAAAGGCTCGACGATGCTTGGCGCTTGGAGTCGATGCACATCTGTGATGCATGCAGACGCACCACGCACACTGCACGTTGCAACGCACACGCACGACGACGCTGCAAGCCGACGGTGCAAGAAACGCCCCCATGGAATTCGCTCCAGCTCCCTTCCGGAGTGTAGTACATGGAGGGCATGCACTAGTCGTGTGCTGTCCGCGTCCTGTATGCTCGCCCTCATTGCCCTCATTGCCCTCACTGCCCTCAGTCCAGCTCCCCCACTGCCCCTGTATCGACGTTTTCGTCGACCTGCAGATTTACGAGATGGGGGAATGCATCTGCAGCATGCACCACGCACATGAGCACATGTGCACATACATGGTGCATCGGCCCTACAGGCGTGGGAGGAAGAATCACGGAGAGGAACGAAGAAACCAAGAAGAGAAACCAAGACGCAGCGACAACCTTTCAAGCAATGCAAAGAAAGCCACAACGATGGTCGAGACTCGCTGACAATGTGTTTGCTGGCGTTCCCAAAGCACAGTGCATGAAAGCTGGCCATGTGCGAGAATTTCAGGACGCGGAGGAAACATTCAGGAGCATGCCGGAATTAGTCTCATAGATGCGGACAACTCTGGCCGACTTGACGACTGACGACTCGACGACTCGACCTTTTCCCTTTTCCACTTTTACTTCCGCGTACTCCCGCAATCTGCACCCACTTCCCGTCAGGCCGTCCATCGCGCTCCGTCGAGTTGCAGCGTTGATGGGTCCTATTGTGACGAAGATGAATAAAATACAGAGTACAAAGGCAAAGATCACTCGTCCAGACCTTGAGCGCCATTTTTGGCCGTTGAAACAATGGAGACAGAACAAGTCAGTCCACACTCCACGCTTCAACGCATGCTGCAGACGAGTGGTGTTTTGATGGCCTGTTTCCTCGATGCAGATTTTACGATTTTACGGAAAGCATCGAGAACATCACACTGTGAGGACGAACTTGCCCAACGTACGAGATGGTCATCCTGATTGCTTTTGTGCTTTTGCTTCTGAGCGCCCCAAATGTCGACCGGTAAACTGTTTCTACGGCGTACACTGTGCTCTACTCGGTGTCGTTTTCAGGGCAGTATTACGCCACACTTTGTCCAAAAAGAAAGATGATCTGACCAGGACGATCGCCACCACGACTTCACTCAAATAAAGAAGACCGGCGGGAATGCACCAGCAGGCAGCCAAGCCCATAATGCAACATTGTTTCCCTTTTCCGCAGGGTGGGAGGGTAGCTGCCGAGACGAAACAGGGGTCGCCTCTTCGCTCTTTTCTCTCTTCTCTTTTCTTTCCTCTCTTTCTTTTCGAGACGACATTGTGGCTGCATGCACATGATCCTGCCGTTTCTTTTTCTTGTCCGGGACGCAGTCACAATAACAGCGAGCAATGAAACGATGTGCCCGGCAATATTTGATCGGGCTTATTAAGTGTCGACCACCAAAGGTGCAAGTGGAAAAGAAACCTCACGCCGGTCATGTCTTGGCCAAAGCTTCAGGGCATTTCGGCGATGCTCCTCCCACTACATGTAGATCGAGGGGCTTGACAGCGTTTTGCTGTAGATCTCCTATTTCGCTTCAAGGTGTCCATCGAGTCAACGATTAACACACTCCATACGGAGTAAGCAATTGTGTTTGCAAGACAGATTTCACTACATAATGGATATTCTTTGATAGACTCTGAAAATGGCTGGCTGTCTAGGACTCTTGGCCCAGCACCCAGCGGAGACTGGCCGGTCCCAGTAGAGATCACCATCCCTCATAGGGCGCAGCGTGTCGGGCGATGCCTAGGCCGCCCGAATTTAGCGGGTGCTTACCCAGATTTTTAGTTTTTAGGGACTTTCTGGCTCTCCAAACCAATCACCAGTCAAGTTTTACCATTTTGTCGGTGTGGGGTGCATCCAAATCGCTAGCGTGCTTTGTGTTAGCAGTTAGTCCAGCAAAGAACGAACGACACAGCTTCTGTCCGCGCCCAACATCGTCGAGGACGAGATGTTGTAACTTATTGAACACGACAAAAAGTGACCCCCGCTCTCCTCAGAACATGAACTCAAAATACAACCCCCGCCCCCATCTTTCACCTTTTGCTAGACATGCAGAAACCACAAAAAGAGGTGCATCGAGGCGCATCGAGGTGCGGTGAGTGGACAAGCCAAAAAGGGTCGTGAGGACAAGCCCTCCCCCCGCCCTTGCATTAGATTTGACCAGACTTTGCAGCGCAAGGAACGATTCAGCCTGGGGTTGCTGGGGGTTGACGACCTGAAGAGCGGGGGTTGCAGCACCGTGCAGCGGTGAGAAATACGGAGAGGCGGAGAGGATGGAACAGGAACATGGAGAAAGATGGGGGCACAAAGCACAAAGCATGGGGGGCATTCTTTCCTTTTTGATTTTGACAAGAACAAAGATGAGGCTGGAAAGGGCTGGGCGGTCGTGCCTTGGCGGGGTGTTTGTGTTTTCTACTCAGTACAATCCGGAGTGCGGTCAAGTCATTGCCTGGTGTTCGGTGTGTCAACAACGAGGCGAGATGTACATCGTACTTTGAAGAAGACAAGACATGCATCAACAAGTCGGTGAAGATGTGCATCTTTTCTTGCCAAGACTCAGTCTTTTATTTTCCTTGTTTCTTTGAAAAAAAGAAAAAAAAATTGGTGTACGGCCCGACATGGTTTGAATATTGGCTTAAGATCGGTAATGGCAATGGTTGGCGCATGGCATCGCCAGCTCTCTTTTCGTGTCCCCGATCTCGATGCACCAGCTCACCGGTTCAATGCACCTCGTCTCTGCACAGTGCTCTCCTTGTTTCTCTTATGGAATTCTTATGAAATTCTTATGGAATAATTTCATTTCTCGCCACCGTTTGAGCATGCGATCTATTGCCTTGTTTGTCCATCACAGTCCATGATATTGATATTCCAGGGCAAAAGGAAGCGTTCCCATAAAACATCACCGCCGTCCCAAACTGGGCATCTGTACGTAATAGTGTCATTTCGAAATCGGGACCGACCAGCGAGTCGGAAGCTGTATCATGGACATTCTCGTTGCGCCCACTGGCACTATTCGTATCTTTTCTTTTTCTTAGAGTCTAGATTCTTCATTTCCTCTCTTACCTCGTCTCACGTCCTCAGCTCGTAGATCTTGCCAACAAAACAACCGTGAATAATAGTCTTGTAAACAAACCCCTTGTCGGCGTGCGACGTCTTGCACCAACATCTCCGGTCGTGACATACTCCCGGAGAAGTGAGGAGATGCTTCTTCAAGGACGTGCTGATCTATTGTTTATTGTTCGGCATATTTTCTTTTTCTTACTTTCTTTTTCTGTCGCTGCCCTTTTCTCACCTGTCGTCTGTCGTCGTCGTCTCTCTCCATCGCCCCTGTTCCCTGCTCGATGTCCCCAACACACTGCACACCCCCCTCGCCCCTTTCCCAGGGAAAAAAAAAAAAACTGATCCCACGCCCAAGCCCACGTCCACCATTCACGCCACAAATCTATTTTTTTTTTGTTCCCAATCGTCCCCGACACGACGGACGCGCCGAATCGTATCGCCATCGTCAGAAACACGGCTGTCCCAGCAGGTCGGAAATTGGACACCGAATGTGGGAGGCACCTAGGAAGGTGGAAGTGGCGAAGAAGACGAAAAATAACATTGTCGTGGAAGAAATCGCCTTCTCCTCTAGAGGCTCCAGCCTCCAGGTCACAAGGCAGAACGGCGATGTGGGTGACCGGTCTGGGGTTCCGTTTTGTCCATCTCTTGTCCAGGTTCAGGACTCCCAGCAGACTGGTCCGTTCCTTTTTCTTTTCTTTTCTTTTTTTTTTTTCTTTTCTTCTTTCCCCCCTTTTCACATTGTGCGATTTGGACGGGAAGGGAGCACATAAAACCTAAAAATATGAGATGCTACAGATCATGGACTTGCACTTTGAAGTCTACGATGTAAATGCTTCAGAACTTGTTTTCTTTGGTATCGACTACACTATTATGCATACCCCTTTCTTGTGCTTTGTTTGCTGTTTGCCATTGCCTCCCCAAGCTCCTGAGTCATGAGTTTTGAGTTTTTTTTTTTTTCTTCCTTTGTTGGCTCGAGGCTCGGAGTTGGCCGCCCCCCTTTCTCGAGTCTTTTTTCTTCTCATTTCCATCCCGCCCTTGCCCTTGCCTTTGCCTTTTCCCGCTGGCTCCCAAAACCCAGAGGGGGAAACAGACGTGACGGGGCGGGCGAGGTTCCTTTCTCTTCTCGCTCCGAGAACGCGTAAAGTGCCTGACTACAGAAATCCTGTCTCATTATTGATTAATGATTATCGACCGCGCTTTTGCACTTTGCTAAAATTTATCATTGGTTGCTACCCAGCGCAATGTTTTGAGCTCGTACTTTTTTTCCTCATCTTTGTCTGGCGCCAGGCCCGGATTTTCCTGCTAGCCAACGGAGCTGCCCGAATCGTTGGCGTCGTTTGCTTTGTCGGGTTTCTTGCCACAGGGTCCTCAGATGCCTTCTTCTCGCGCTTCAGGCTCCGTGCTCGTGGTGATCGGCGCTTTTCTGCTTCTTTTTGGCCTTCTCTCCAGTGCTTTCACCTCTGCGGACTCCACCAACTACCATATTTCCCGCAGCCCATCTTTGTCGTCTGACTGACCCAAGTCCTTTTTTTGCTTATTTCGAGGCTTCAAGACTTTTTTGAGACTCTCCCTTGGCCTCAGGTCTGGGGAGAAAATGAACAGCTCGCCTCGCCGTTTTCTCTTGTGCTGGTGTGACAGTGTCTCAGTGCTAACGACAGAAACGCCAATAGCGCGAACAAAGACGTTCTAGTGCGTGGAGTCCCTTTATTTAAAACGAGCAAGTCAAGGGGCCTTTTCTTGGGTTTACTACAACGTACGAAGTAATTACATACTTTGACGATTTATTTTAGTACTTTACGGGGTAATGAGAGAGGGGAAAAGAGGCGCGAGAAGCGAAAGGGGATAGAGCAAAGGGGATAGAGCAAAGGGGGAAAGGACCAAGGTGAGGAAGGAGCGAGTGAGAAGTCGACCTTGAAAGGAAGAACATCGTGAGATTCGTTCTTCCTAGGAAGGAACTACCCAGACTTGCTGTACCGAGTAATCATGGTGTACGACATATTCCCTTCAAATTGTAAGGTCCCCCCGAAACTGTCCGAACAAGGAAAACGGCCTTGACCCGCGCCTGCCCTGTCGCCTCGACTCGTCCGCCTCCAGGCTCCAGGCTACTCTTCTTGCTCGCACTCTTTCGCGCCTCTCCACTCGCTCTTCCCTCATTTTCACTCTTACCCTCATTCGCTCTTTCCTTTCCTACCCCTGTCCCTTTTTGGGCCCTCCTCGCTTTTTTCCTCTTTCTGTCTCGACGTTCCTCTTTCCTTATTCCCTCCAACCCCTGTCCTGGTCATTCCACCCCCAGTCCTCTCCCCCCCCACTGTCCTCATCTGCCTTTTCACGTCTCCGTCCATCTTCACCCCCATTTCGCACTTTGCTTTCTTTAGCATTGCCGCCCTACCGCCATCGACTTGTCCCCCATCCTCTCCCCATCTTTTATCCTTTCGTTCTCGCCCAACGTCATATTCTCTTCTGCCTCCCACAAGGGAGGAACAAAAGGTCCCCCACGCCATCAGTCTTTTCTGATCCCAACATCCTGTTTCTATCCCACGCCCCGTACTCTTTTCAACGTCAACTTGCCCCCGCGTACGACCTCTGATCGGCTCTCTTTTTGGCGATTTTATTCTTTGTAGGGATTGATCTTGCCGTACTCCGCCTTCTTGTCCTGTCGTGCTTCCACACGCCCCCCCCCTCTGAATCGGTCACTCTCACAGTCTGCCCCCGCGCGCCCCTGACCTTTCACAGAGTATTTGCTTTGCTTCTTTGCTTCACCTCCACGTTTTGTGCAATACGACCCCGGATTTCGCACAACAAAGAAGCAACTCTGGGAAAAGGAAGAAAGAAGCACAAACAGAAGAAAATACCAGGAAAAGAAGACAACACAATAGCGAAAAAGCAGGCGTCAAGGCCAGAGGCGTTTGGCTGCGTGTGACATACGACCTACGACGTGTGAAGCCAGCCAGCCAACATTGTCCCTCTTTCTGCTGGGTCCCTGTTCTGCCCTCTGTCTTTTTTTTCCTTTTTCACTGCTTTTGCCTGCCCTCCTGCGATCAAAGGCAACTATACCGGCGTACCACTTCCCTGGAACGGTGGCTGTTGACAAAGACGATACGATTTGGGGGTCACAAGCCCTATTGTTCTCTCCTTGACGAAAGACGACGTACGAAGTATCTTACGTTTATTTTCTTTTTTCAACATTACACATCACATCTGGTTTGCATCAACCATCACACATCTCACCCGAGTATTCCCTTTGTACGGGAATATCTACACCTCCTACCCTCGTTTCATTAACATCTCATCTTCCTCAGGATCCGTACGCATATTTCTTCGGTCCGCCCTGGTCTCGTCCCACCGCGAATACCTCCCACGCAACATCGAACACGCCAGCACCCGAAGGCACATCCTCCGCCTCGGCCCACAACCCAAAATCACCCAAGAGGCACCAAGAGAAGCACCAAATAGCTCACCCGCCCTGTAGCTCGACGCCAATTCCTTCGAGGACTCCTCCGAGACTCCTCCATCCTAGGCGGAGCAGACGACCATCCGGCCCGCGTTGGCCTACAACTACTGAGTAAGTAAGATGGCGTCTCTGTTCTTTCTTGCTGTTTGCTTTGTGTCTTCTCCGTGATATCTGCAAGTGCATCTGCATCTGCATCTGTTTCTGCATTGTTCCTCGAACACCACGACTGCACAGATTGTATTCATGACCGCGTCAAGTCCTTCATTTTCTTCGACTCATTTCGCTTTTTTCTTCCTCTTTTTCTCCTCGTCTACCCCTGCTGTTCCCCTCTTCTTCCGTCCACGCGGCCAATCAGCCGCTGTCCTTTTTGCTTTTCGCTTTACGCTTTTTGCTTTTCGCTTTTCCCATTTCTTCTTTCTCTGGAACCGATCACCATACCTGGTCCCTTCGGGGGTGTCCTGCACGGCACAAGCCAAAACCGCAACCACACCCCATCCACCCAAGAGACCCAAGAGCCACTCAAGGGTACCCAAAAGCACCCAAAAGCACTCCAATCCACCTACCCGGCCTTGCTGTGGAACGAAAAGTTGTGCAAACTTGCACAGTGCGGTTCGGGCGGGGACACCAGGGTGTGGCCCAGTCCTCGACCCTTTCTTTTCCGTGCTTTTGTTGTAGCATTTTGGGGTCGCTGCTTGGCTCCTTCTCTCGCTCCTGCGAGATTCTCATCTTTCCATAGCTTCCTTCTGTTCACGGCTTTCTTCTATTTCGTGGCCTGTCATCGTCTCAATATATGCTCCTCGCCCAACTCGGTCTCCTGCCCGGTTTCCATATTTACAAATCCTCCCGGTGCCTGACGAGTAAATACCTCGTTTTGCGCTCAAGGAAGACGACCGCAGAAGAAAAGAAGAAGAAGAAGGTGAGGCAAAGCAAGACACAAGTCAAGACACACGCCACCACATCCCGTCGCGTGCAGTCCTCGTGCACACATGTCCACAGATGCTTGCTGCACCTCGACCACCTTGACATCCCTTCACCACCACCACTTCTGTCCAAAACTTCCCAAAACCTTCCCAAACACGCACCCGCCTCGCCACGAAAAGCCACAGGCCTTCCACACTCGTTCCATCGCCTCTCCTCGTCAAACAGCTGAACTGCATCCACCACTGCATCGTCTGTCTCCTCTGCCTTCTCATCCGTATTGCAACTCGCGCTATTATTGTCACTAGTCTCGCCTCAGCAGCGCTTGGTCCACCCCCTCTAGCCTCCTCACAACGCATCACACACCCCCTCCTCTTGCTCTTCTTGCAGCTCTCAGAGGCGCTTCGTTTTCCCCGGAGCCTTTGTCTTCCTGCCTGCCTTTTGCTGTCTTTTCCCTCTTGATCACGGCCTTTTAGTTTTTGATGCCCTTTCGCCTTGTACTTGGCTTGACTTGGCTTTCGATCCTGTGCACCTGCAGCCTGGCCTCGCCTGGTAGCGCTTGTGAACATCCTGCATCCTTGTGAAGCATCCTTGTGAAGCAAACAGCGGATGCAGCCTGTCCATCGCCAGCTCCAAGCCAAGTCTATTTTGCCGCAACGGGCGGCACCCGCATTAACACCCACCACCCGTCGCTCAGTGCACATTTGCGACTGATGCACGTCCTATGCCTGTCCTTGTGTTATTCTCCTCCTTCCACCAAACCCACCTTACCTTTCTCCCACCCCCGTTCGTTCGCAGAGTACCGTTTTCTTTCCATTTCCCATGTTTTGCCTTTTCTAACCTTGCCTCTCTCTACCTTTTTAATTTTTTTATTCTGTTCCCGTCCTTCTTTTTTTATCTCTTCCTTTTCCCTTCCTCCCTTTTCCCGGATAATCTGCCACCTTTGTCCCAACTGACAACTGACGTCTCAGCTTTTTTTTTGTCTGCGCATAGCCAGCTCTGCTTGATGCGAAGTTAAACGAACGAAGCTCGTCTCGCTACCTATTTTGTGGCGACCAGTCTCCAAGTGAGCATCGCACGACATCCAGCAAATTCCAAGAGCTTAAGATCCTCACCACCATCACTTCCGTCCACGCTCGTGTCGCACACAGCACTGTGTCCACCTGCTTCTCCGTCTTTGCACCTTTACAGACTGCAGTTCTCTGCCCATCGTCGACAACCACTAGACCTCCACCAGCCATGACATGAGGCCCCATCCGAACGGTATGGGAGAGGGTGCTTGTGAATCAACATAACTCTCAGTTTTTTTAACGACAGGCGGCCTTTGTCTATGATCGACGACTATCACGACTCTTAATTTTCGCCTCTTATACCCACGATTCGTTTACGGCTTTCATCTCTTCTTTTCGTCTTTTCGTCGTCTTCTTTCCTTGTCTTTCATATCCATCCTTCCCCAGACTTCTTGTTTACCCCCACGCTCTACGTCCTACACTTGAAGCTTCGGTCTTCCTTTCTCTTTCTTCCTTGGGTCGGCCCCTTTGCTTCTTTCCACGTTCGAATCCGTTTGCTCTCGGAGACGCGACCTTGACTTGGGTGACTGACTCGGCTTGTGCAACCGAACGTATCGTTCGCGCAGAACCCCGTACTGTCTGTGTGTCTCGTGTGGCTTGCCCTCTTGTCTCCCCATCTTGTCACACCTTACCCTCGGTCAAACGTCGTGCCACCGCGCCCCAAAGCTCCGGTTGACTTTGACTTTCCCCATCCTTTGGCCTGTTCTTACTGGCACGACTCTCACCCTCCTTTTTTGTGGTGTTTTGTCCATTGCTTTTCTGTCTCTTTGTCCCTTCAACTCCGATCATCTTCTGGATCACCTTTTTTCTCCGAGACAAAATATCAGCAACTGCCTTCCTTCCCCCCACGTAGGAAGAAAACACAGAAAGACATAAACACAGCATAACCATACGATACATCTCATTTCTCTCACACAGCATACACCCAATGACGTCTGTTGCGGTCCCCCCGTCCACCGCTTCGCGCCACTCTGAGACCAACAAGCCGCCGAGAGTCTCCGTCGTTTCACGCACCAAGCCATCCATAGACAGCTCCAAATCAAACACCAACGGCGCTTCCAACTCAGATAGTAACATTACCACCATCCAAGAGCCCACACCACCAGACGTCAAGCTGGAGGAGGATCAGGACCGCGAGCGTGGACGGCATCGCAGCCGGTCCCACGGCCTGCCCGTAAAGGAGGAGAGCGCCAGCGAGACCCTTGGTGACGAGGCCAACGGCGGCCAGGACGACCATGCTGACAACGGCGACAACTCGTCCAACTCCGACGGGCCTGCCCGCAAGCGCCGTCGGAGCCGCAAAGGTCTCGACAAGAAGTTTGAGTGTCCGCACACTGGCTGCGGAAAGAGCTATTCGCGCGCCGAGCATTTGTACGTCAAACCCCATGAAGAGGATACGTTTCAAGAACATGACTGACAGCCCAGACATCGGCATCAACTAAATCACACGCCAAAGCAGATCTATATGTGCGACTACCCCGGCTGTGAGCGCCATTTCGTTCGTCTCGATCTCTGCAACCGCCATCGCGACCGGCATACCGCCAAGGGCTCGTCCCTCAACCGCAAGGATCCACTGCCTGGCCAGTCTTCGCCAGCGCCCCAAGAGCCACGGACGCCGTTTGTTGGTGCCCCGGGATCCGCTTCGCCCGAGAGCCTGCGCCCACGCCGGCCAGTCATCGCTGCCGGGCACAGTATTCAAACGAGCGGCGGACCCATGGACCTGTCGCCTTCCACCTTCAGCAACAAGATGCCATTCTCGCCCGTTTCCGGCACACCTACCGGTGCCTACTCCAACGGTTTTGGCTCAGCGCCTGGAGGGGGAGGGGAATACACACATACGCAAGCCCATGCACCCCAAGATCACCAGAACTCGATGTATGGCAACCACGCCGGCGGCCAGACGCCTGCGACTCTGCAGAGACTGCGGCCGGCATATCAGTCTCCTGCTATGGGCCAACGCCCGGCTAGCCAGTCCAATGATATGTACGACTCCATGTCGCCAACAATCTCGCATCCGCAGTCAGCCGGTGGCTTCCACAACAACAGTCACCGAGCATCCACGCCACAGACGTCAGTTTTTGTTGCAACGCAAAATTTCCCCGCATTTGACCTGCCGCCTTCCAACTTTGTGCCACCTACCACCAACAGCACCAATATGAATACACCTGTGCCCGGCTCAACGCAACATACGCCGACCATGGTGACCCGCGATCCAATGGCCGCCGCTGGTTCTACATCTACTGCTGATAATAGCGGCATTGGCTATTCTGCTGGTCATGGCGACTTTGACGCTATGCCAGCGCAGTCCGGAAGCGAGATGATGATGCTGGACCAGATGGCTATCCCAAATACCATGCCCATGTTTGGCGCCGACATGCTGCAAAAGTCGCCGCATGTTGGCCTCCCCGAGGACTTTATGATGTACCTGTTCAACTCGACGCCATCAGACGGTTCCCCCATGGTCAACTTTCAAAAGTTCGTTTTTCCTCCCTACCAAACTATCAAACTATTCTGACGTAAACACTGACACTCTGCAGTAGCTACGGCGAGTTCCCGAACCGATATGGTGTCGCGTATCCCGGCAACGACATGTCGCAGCCCGGCTACTTCCCAGCAGCGCTACAACAGGTCATGTCGGTGACCAATCTGGTCGACCAAGACCTGCCTGAATCGTCGTTAATATCTGAGGAAAAGAGCCAGGAGCTATTCGATCTGATCAAGGAGCGCTTCCACGAGACCGGCCATACGCCCATTGACCGCCGCAACGAACCCATCACCGACGGCGACCGCACCAACGACACGCATGTCCTCAGCCGCAACATGATGCAAGCATATATCGTTTCGTACTGGGTCCACTTTAGCGACCAGGTGCCCATCCTGCACAAGCCCACCTTTTCGCCCGACCGTGCTCCCAACCTGCTGTTGATCGCCATCATCACCATCGGTGCCGCCTGCCTTGACAAGACACACAACCAAGAGGTTATCAAGGCTGGTGCCGAGCTCTCCAACTTCCTCGCCTGGCACCTGCGCTGGGAGCTGTTCATGGACTCCAACTTCCGCCCGCCCGCCAAGCTCTGGGTCTTCCAGACGCTGCTGCTGCTCGAGCTCTACGAAAAGATGTACTCGACTCGTGAACTGCACGAGCGCGCCCATATCCATCATGCCACCACCATCACGCTCATGCGCCGCGGCCGCTCGCTTATTGGTAAGACCTCTGCGGAGTCCCCGCCGAACCCGCGTGTCGACGGCAGCGACAAGGATCACAACTCGCGCCACTCGTCTACCTCGGGCGGCGTCCACACCCAGGACCAGTGGTGGAACAACTGGATCACCAACGAGGCCACGCGCCGCACCGCTTTCGCCGCCTTTGTCATTGACTCGATTCACGGCACCATGTTTGGCCACTCGACCGTCATGGTCGCCCACGAGATGCGTCTCCCGCTGCCCTGCGACGACCGGCTGTGGAAAGCCACAAGCGGCATGGACGTGACACGCGCTGAGGCCCAACTGCACTCGGAAGGAACACGCTCGATTGCCTTTTTGGAGGGTATTAAGAAGACTCTCGGCGGCCAAGAGGTCAAGACGAACGCCTTTGGTCGCACGATCCTCATGGCCGGTTTGCTGAGTGTCGCGTGGCACATGCACCAGCGTGATCTGCAGGTCAACTCTCTGGGTGGCTCGCAGGGTCTGGGCGGCCGTGATAAGTGGCGCGCCACCCTGAACCGTGCGTTCGACTCGTGGAAGGGCGACTACGACAAATCGCTGCAGCGGCGCGACAGCAGTGGCAAAGTCATCGACCCATATGCGTACAGCAACACCGGCACAGCCGCCGACGACCAGAGCAACGTCAATGTCGTCTTCGAGAGCAGGGTTGTGCTGCACCATCTGGCGCACATGGCCACGCACGTCGACATTGTGGATCTCCAGATCTATGCGCGTGCAAAGCGCCTACTCGGCCGTGCCATCGGCCAACCCGACCTGACGACGGTCAAACGCCGCATGAAGGACATTTGGGCACCGACGGCCAAGGCCCGCGATGCCACATTCTACGCCATCCAGTTCCTGTGCTCTGTGCTACTGCGAAACGAAGGCAACAGCCCGATCCAGATCTCAGCAACCGTCAACGGGGGTACTACCGCATCCACATCCGACGAGCCAACGTACTCGGCCCGTGACGACGTCCTCCTCAACCGCCCCTGGGTGCTGTATTTTGCAGCGCTCGTTGTCTGGAGCTACGGCTACGCCGTCGAGGGCCCCTCGCCCAGCGCCCACGTCCCCACGACCTGGCCCGAGCAGGTCCAGGAGATGCGCGAGTACCTGCACCGCTTCGGCGGCATCTCGTCGCCCGAAGACCTAAAGTTGCAGCGAGGCATCAACCAGAACAGCGCGCTGCTGTTTGTGCTCAAGAGCACGTTTAGCCGCGCGCGGTGGGAGCTGCTGCACGAGGGCGCGACGCTGCTCGGCAACTGCATCCAGCTGAACATGGGGCATATGGAGTGAGCAGCCACTAGCCACTCTTCTGTTTCGGTCATCGTGCCTGTTTAATACTTTTTTTTACTTGTTCACTATATTCAACACGCCCTTTTTAACGACATCAAAAAATCAAAACATGACATGGGGGGAACGTCCAAAATCAAAAATGGGGAAAGGAAAGGGGAATAATAAAGGGGGGCGGTCAACAGGGGGGTTCGGGGACATCAAAAACCGGTGGGTGAAAAGGTGAAAAGAGAGACGGTGGCGGTGATAGTTCATGTCTCTTGTTTAATGCTTTTCTGTTTGTCTTTGCATGTTCGCCTCCTTCTTTCTCGCTACATCTAGCCATCTTGTTTCTACCATATACCCCCTTATCCTTTTACACATCAGAAGAGAGATGACATATTATTTTCAGTAAGCAAAATCATTATGTTGAGCATTGTTTAATATTGGTTCCTGGACTGGTGATATTTTTGAATTCTATTTTTGTAAAAAAAAAAAAAAAAAAAAAAAAAAAAAAAAAAAAAAAAAAAAAAAGTAGAATAAAAACGACAAGTGAACGATACGTGTTGAAAATTGTCATAAAAATATTTCGTTTCAAGCGTATGTACCAATATCTACAACAGAGCTCCACGAACACAACAGCTTCAAGTAGAGTAGTCCATATCACGACGCTCTTATGTCCGGGCAGATGATTATTATACGAGTGCCTGTCTGGTTGGTACGTTTTTAGAGTCAACCTTTGTTTTTCGTCTTCTCCCTGCGCATCGCACGTTGTTTTGCCCTATTTCGACATGCAGCAGCAGCTGCCTTTTCCATTTTCCACTTGGCACCGTCATACAATCCTGCAGGTTTTAAGTCGACTTTCCTCTCCGCACAATCACTCCGCACAAGGGTTCGTGTCGAGGGTGGGTTTCACTTCTTGTGCTCCAAGTGCCGAAAGGAAGCTCGCTGGCTTGCTGGCTCGAACAAAAGTCCCATTCTGGGCAGTGGACTGTTGGCTTGCTCGTGGGGGTCACACGATTCGGGGGGCGTGTAAAAAGGAAAGAGGGAAGTGGGCGAGTGACATCTCGACTATTTCCATATTCTAATGCGCAAACTTCTGGTCAACCTGACCCCTCCTTGTGTTCTTTTTCAGAGAGGGCTCCATAACGGGAGAAGCCGAACTGGTTGTGCTGTGTCGGAGGCTGTTGGAAAAAAGAAAAGCACGCAAGACAGTGGATTTTGGTCGTTTTGCTTCTTTTCCTACCCAGAAAAGGTGGGAAAACGCCGTGCGATAACCACTAACAAGTCGTCGATAGTCAAACTACAGCAAATCCAGGCCATTCCAGGGCGTCGTGCAGCGGGGGTTTCTCTCCACACTCTGACACTTTCCGGGTAAGCCGGGGTCCCTGTTCGACGGGCTCAGACGATTGACTGTTGGACGACGGCATCGTCTTTTCCTACTGGCGATCTCCCCGGTGTCAACGAATACGGAATGGGTCTCGGGCGTGTCAACCGGCGTTGGGCGGCTGCTTTTCTCGGGCAATGCTCCATGACGATGGCGACAGTGGAAAAGAGAAAAGATGTTCAGCGCCAAGTACGGGGCAAGGCCGTGACTGTCAAACGGTCGACCTGTCTCGGCCGTGCCTTCCTTCTCGTGTGAGACAGTCGTAAACTCGACTAGTAGTTAGTAGCTCTTTCCAGGGTTGCTCGCTCATTCCCCGGACCTTAACTCCCTCGTTACCTCCAGTCCCCAGGTCGTTCTTGCTCCTCCCTTGACGGCACTTAGGGGCGAGTCCGGCGTTAGAGCTTGACCTGTTGGTTGTGCACCCCGCCTTCATACATTGTCCGATTGTGCATTGGTTGGGAAGAGCTGTCCCCGGAATACTGTATTAGTGATTTTGTCCGTTTTGACGCTATATTTTAGCGCTTTCTTGTGCCTTTCGTCACCGTCACTCTCACCTTCCTGCCCTGGCTCATCTCTGGTTCGTTCCTCCTTTTGCCTTCTTCACCCTTGACCATCGTGCCTTCCCCCATAGGCTACATTCATCGTAGTGTGAGCGGCTGGCGCCTGTGTTGTGCTCTCCACTCTTTCCTTTCTTGTCTCTCTTCATCTCTCCATCCTTTTAGCCTTTGCCCTTCGTTTCCTTCCATTTTCACTTCCTTTTCACTTTCCCTCTCGCATTTTCCTGCTTCCTTCCTCCCTTCCTCCCTCACCCTCCTGGCGTTATCTCCTTCCGCCGTGATAACGCACGAAGCCGCCGCTCTCAGTGCAGCCCACTGCACTTGCACTTTCTGCCCCGCATACCACGCCAGGATCGCGCCTTCCTTCGAAACGATTACCCACCCATTTCTGACCATATCAAGAAAGTGCCCGAAGACAATCCGTCCCGGCCAATCCGGAATTCCGACGAGTAGTGAGCGAGCTTTCTTCGTCTTCAATTCTTGTCGTCTTTTCCTCTTTTCTTCTTTTACAACCGGCAAGTCAACAGAAACAGCCGGCCGATTTCCCAGACTGCCCTGCAAAGCCACCGACTGATTGACTTTCACACCAAGGCAGGCGTATTACAAATCGATCGCCATTTTACAATCAGCATCACCATAAGCCATAAACATTGCATTTTCTACAGCGCTTTCGACACCGCGCACGATGTTACTCTTTTCGGACCTGCCTCTCGAGGTAGGCACCGCCATCCTGAGCTATGTGACGCCCAACGACTTGCTGTCGGTCAGCCTGGCCAACAAGAGCATGCAGAGCTACGTCAAGGGCAACACGCAGCTGCACCGCCAGGTGTATCTCAACTACTTTGACAGGCCGGCGGGACACGGAAGGGACAGATTGGACAGAAAGGATGGGAATGGGAGCGTGAACGCGAACGTGGACTGGGAGCAAGAGCTGACCGACTTCCGCCGGTTCCGGAGCCTCTGCCGCAGCCAGAGCACCCACAAATCGCGCGAGCTCGACTTTGTGGCCCGGCTGCTCAAAAAGTATCTGGGCGTGGCGCCGGAGACGACACCAGGCAGCCTCAGTTTTGGGCTGCAAGGGCGGACGTACCGCAACGCGGGCCACCTTGCGCGGCTCATTTACGGGCGGCGCAACTACGACGGCTTCTTTTGCCAGTCGTTTCTGTTTGACCGGATGCGGCACGCGGCAGCCCTTTTGACGGGCGGCTCGACAGCGACGACGGCAGTGACACCTTCAGGTTCGGGGTCCTCCGGGGCATCCTCGTCCTCGTCGACAACACCCTCACAACGGGCACGGCCTGCTCCTTTGGCGTCCCCGGCAACCCCGCAAGCGCACCACCAGACGAGCGCCGAGCTGCATTGTTTGCTGGGCGCCGTCCTGCTCAAGTGCTTTGTCACGTCGGACCACGTGGCCGACGTGTACCCGTACGCGGTCAGCAAGGTCTACGACATGCGCGAGTACCAGCGGGCGAGCCTGTGGGGACCCTTTATGGCGGACGGGTCGGGCAATGTGGACTGGGAAAAGCTGGAGGCGATCATGATTGTGCTGCGCTACAACATTCTCAAAAAAGGCTTCTTCCGGTACTCGGTGATCTCGGCGTACTGGAACAACACGTTCCAGGGCAGTTCGCCGGGCAGCTACCGGCCGCTGGTGGGGCACATGGACGATTTGCCGGACGACAGTGTGCCGCTGGACGCGCAAGATCCGTACGGCGTGACGGGCACATGGATGCGGCTGGTGAGCTTCCTGGACTATTCGGACTTTTTCGGGTTCAATTTCCCGGACGAGGGCAGCCGGTACAACGTGCCCGACGACGTGCCGAAGCCGCTGTTTGAGTCGGAGGAGGAGCTGCGGATGATTGTGATGCGGATCAAGGTGACCAAGATCGAGTGGCCAAGGAAGGAGGGCGAGGGCGAGGGCGAGGCCAGCGAGCGAAGCGAGGACCAAAACCAAAACCAAAACCAAAACCAAAACAACTCGCTGGAGGTCAACGACGGCGAGTACGACAACACGCACCCCGACTTCCCGATTGTGCACTTCCGCGGCTCGTCGCACAGCATCGACCACCCGTGGGACGAGAACGCCAACTCGGGCCTGTATGGCACGGTGCGCACGACCCGACAAGGCCAGATCCGGTGGACGACGTTCTCGACGTTTGGCGGCGAGCCGCGGTGGCGCAGCGAGGGCGTCCAGGTGGGCGGGCGGCGGTCGGGCCGAGGCGTGCTGGGCAGCTGGTTCACGTCCAACTACAACCGGCAAGGGCCCTGTGGCCCGACGGCGTTCTGGAAGGTGCACAGCAAGGATCGGGATGCGCGTGCGAGGACGTCGACGGGGGCGCCGAGCAATGAGAACGAGAACGCCAATGCCAATCCAACCGCCTTCCCCGGCGGCAACATGCAGTCGATGATGTACCTGCTGAACAACAACAACACGACGGAATATGCGCAGGCGCCCAGCGGGCATGGGTCGGGGTTGCGGGGCATCAATGTGCATCGCCAGCCGGGGCCGACGACACGAGCAACGACTGCATCGGCGAGCGCCGACCGCACAACGCTGGGGGCTGCGGGGCCAAGTACGGGCGCAAGCAACCGCCCGTCGTCGTCGTCCTCCTCCTCCTCCTCCTCCGACACCGACGACGGCGTGTTTGAGGGCGCCAACGAAGACGACGAGCCGCCCATCAGCCTGCTGCCGACCTTTCGCGAACCGCGCCGCTTCTACGCCTACTTTGAGCTGCCCATGGGCAGCTTCCTGGAGGCGCAGATCCAGATGGTGGACCAGCTGGGCAGCGCGACCGGCCTGTGGGGCGACGGCGACAGCGACGACGATGACGGGCCGTTTGAGGCGTAGGGTGTGTGTCTTGGTGTGTCTTAAGGGCTTGGTCTTTGGTCGTTGGTCTTTGGTCTTGTGGATTTTGGATTCTCAATCATGGTCTTGATGTGGTGTCTATGTACAGTCTATTGTTTGGTCTCGTCTTAAATATCTTGTTGCATGGTTGCACGATTGCATCGTTGGCGGTCGGCAGTCCAGTCCAGTTGGTAGTTTTTCAAGATACCCATTTTCTGTTGTCCTTTTTGGTCCTTTTGGTCCTCGCTGCGCTCGCCTTTCTGTCTTTTCTGTCCTCGCTGCGCTCGCTTTCTGTCCTCGCTCCGCTCGCGTTGGTATTTGTCGCCTTCGTCTCGCTCTCTCTCACTGCTCACTGCGTTCGCAGCTCGCTCGTTCGCAGCTCGCTCGGCTTGCTATATTTTTGGCGACGGCACCTGCTGCGAGTCCAGAATCACCTTGCCGTGCTCACACGTCGCCAGCACCGCGCCGTCCGTTGCCCTCCGCAGCACGCCCCGCAGCGAAGCCATGCGCTTGCCCGCGTGCACCTGCTCGCACTCCATCAAGACCTCGACGCCGCTCGGGGCCGGCCGCACGTACGTGACGGCCAGCGTGCGCGACACGCCCAGCCGCGTCCACGACGCGAGCAGCTTCTCTTCGTCGGACTCGCCCGAGGCTGGGGAGCCAGGCTCCTCGGTGGGCACCAGCGCCATGGCCAGGCTGGTGGCAAAGTCGAACAGGGCGGCCGTCGCGCCGCCGTGCATGTTGCCCAGGCGGTTGCAGTGCTCGGGCTGGACGGTGTAGCGGAAGACGACGCGCGGCGGGTGGTGGTGGACGGCGGCGGTCTCAAAGTCGTCGGCGGACACGAGCGACAAGTGTGGGATGAACGACGAGATAAAGTCCTAGAGTGCGCGTTAGAGACAGCAGACAGCCGGCTGTGGTTGCTCGTGGTGTTTGTCTACCGGCTACGCAGGGCTTACATGCATGCCGGCGGCGTCAAGAGCGTTAATCATCTCGAGCAGCCTTTCGATGCGCACGGCGTTGGTCATCGTGGAGCCGGCCATGGTGACGGTGGGCGAAAAGGTCGGTGGTTGAGCAAAAGAAAGAAGGAAGGACGAACGACGAAAGGGAAAGAAAAGAAGAGAAAGAAGAGAAAGACAAGAAAGACAAAGTGCTTTATCAAGATCCAACCAGCCGGTCGAGTCTTCTTCTAGCTCATGATCCCTAGTCCCCAGATTTCGGGGGTTTGGTGGTGCGGGGATTCCGTTTTGGAATCAGAAACGAGGAGACGACCGAAATACGACATACAGGGGCTACAGTGGTGATTACGAACAGGATCGCAGATCTCAGTGAGATTCTTTCGGTTCTTTCAGTTCTTACAGCTCGCACAGCGCGCACTGTTGTTACAGCGCTCCTCCCTTTCTGATAACGGTTAGTACGATACGATTCCAGTGCAACCCCAGCTTTTTGGTTTGGAATCAGTTGTGCCTCGGCAATCCCTAACCAACTCCCCATCGCTTAGCTGAGCGGGCTATTTTTGGCAGCTGCCATTCACCAACATTCCGTTATTGGGATACAAGGTACGATTTACAGTTTCACAACAATCATGTCGTACACTGGTATGCCGTATTTCTCGCGGTAAGCCTCTTTCCATTCATGTTGGCGAATGTTTTTTTATTATTCAATCACGTCCCCACACCAATAAATCGTACATCTTTGGGCACCCCCAGTTCTCCCTATGTCGCAAAGATGAAGCGCGGGCTCTTGTCGCCGAGCTCGCGGATGTCGTCTTCTGTGAGGCCGGCGATGCGGCCGTCGCGCTTGCCGGCCCTGCGCTGCCTGTTCTCGTAGACGTAGTAGGCCCAGACGAGCGCGTAGGTGGCGACGGCGAAGGCGCCCATGGCCAGGGACAGTGCGTGGCCCTTGATGTAGCGCGGGGCGTCGGCGGCCGGGTAGACGAAGCCGGACAGGATGCCGGCGCTGTTACCAATACAAGCCTGCATGGCAATGGTGGTGGTGCGCTTGCCGTAGCGGGGCACGTTTGTGGGGAGCCAGGCGAGGGGCAGGCCGACGACAATGTAGAGGCCGGCGGCCACGAGGAAGCAGCCGGCATAGTGGACGGCGACGCCGCCGTTGGACAGCAGCATGCCGTAGCCGGCCACAGTGACGGTGCCCGACCCAACGACGAACGCGGCGCGGTGCTGGATACGGTCCGAAACTTGGCCGACGATCAGGTAGGCGGCGGCGCCGACGAGGTAGCACGGAATGGTCAGGACCTGGACGACGGGGGTGGAAAAGGCGGGGTTGATGCTGCGGATGATGGTGGGCAGGTACGCGGAAAAGGCGTACAGCATGACGTCGGCGCCGAACTGGGCAAAACAGAACGCCCACACAACCCAGTCGCCAAAGGCCTCAAAGGCGTCGGACCAGTGGAACGCCTTGGCCGACTCGGTCATGCCGGGCTGGCGGTCGAGGCGCTGCACGAGGAGGGCCCGCTCGTCCGGGCTCAAGTAGTAGGCCGTGCCCGGCTCGTCGGCCAGGCCGAACCACGTGGCCACGCCCAGGACGACGCACGGCAGGCCCTCGAGGATCATGATCCAGCGCCAGCCGTTGTACCCGCTGTGGCCCTGCAAGAAGCCAATGCCAAACGCCAGCAGGCCGCCACAGGCGCCGGCCAGCGCCGAGCAGGCAAACAGCACGGCGATGCGCAGGGCGATCTCGCGGCGCGTGTAGAACGTCGTCAGGTAGATGACCAGGCCCGGCCACAAACCGCCTTCCAAGGCCCCCAGCAGCAGTCGACACGCCAGAAAGCCGCCAAAGTTCTGCGCAAAGCCGGAAAACGTGGCCACCAGGCCCCAGCCGGCCGTGATGAAGCCCAGCCAGCGCGACGGCCCAATGCGCTTGACAGCCCAGTTGGCCGGGATCTCGACGCTGATGTACGTGGCAAACAGGATGGACACCAGCAGCTGGTACTGGTTGCCCTGGAGGCCGAGGTCCGTCTTGAGGCCGTAGAGGCTGGGTTGTTAGGGTGACGTTGTAGAAGAGTGAAAGAGGAAAAAAAAAAAGGAGTCCAATACTCACGCAGCATTGCCAATGTTGACACGGTCAAGCACACTGAAAATGTAGACCAACATGGCCAGTCTGGATTGTTAGTTGGCTCGCTCGTAGCATTTCATCAAGAAATCAAGAAGACAGGACAGGAGACACCGTACGTCATAATGTGCAGCTGTACTGTTAGCATTGAGAAAGCCAGCATTCATTTCTGTTGATTTCTCCAGTCTTCACTTACATCGAGTTTGCGGACAAGCCGCCGCTCGGCTTTCGGGTCCAGCTCGCTGAGCTGGCTGTCGACATCGTCGGTGATCTCGTTGGGCGGTGTCGACGGTGACGATGTCACGGCGTCGACGTCCGTCGCCTTTTCGTCGGTATGGAAGGACATTGCGAAGAGTGGTGGTTGTAGTCCTGTGTGTTGTCGTAGTTGGCTTCTTGTTGATCAACAGATGCAAGGCTGCATGTTCATATATACATGCATGAGGTGTCACATAATATGTCACATACTATTAGATAAATAAAGAGTAAGGCGCCTTGGCACGGCAGTCAGTATCCTCTGTTACAGTGGCATTTTGCCAATCCCTTTTTGCCTTAATCCGTACTTGTTTCTTTTCTCTTCATTGTTTACCGAGTTTCTGCCCCTGCCATCCTGAGCACGCAACACACTAACACGCCCCGAACCACGTTGACGGACTCCACTCTGCGCAGTCTTTGGTAGAAACTGTCTGACACCAGCTGCGATCGGGCTTTAACATTGTTGGCGTTCGGCCTCTTTCGTGGCGTCGAATCCGCCAACGATGGTGCAATTGCTGGGAGGAGTCAGTTAAAGTGGGGCATAGCAGTAGAAACTGACCAATCATGTAACACCATTTTACAGTGCGGCCTCCACACAGACAGAGGTCGACTGTCAATGATTCTTCACGCGTTGACAACACGTGCCGACAGGGAATACCGGATGGGTATTGGTCTTTTGTCTATGAAAACTTATTTCATTGCTTCTTATTGTTATCTGTGTATTGCTTTGCAGATAACAGGACATCTTATGACGCAAGATTATCTGTAATATACACAGAACACCACCCAAAACCAGAAAACCTACTACCATCACACACCTCACGATGAGGCTCACAATCGACAAGGCCAGCCAGTTGGCACGGGATGTCCTCGTCCGCACGGGCTACTCTCCAAAAGCAGCCGACACGATCACGGCGCACCTCATCGACAGCGACCTCCGCGGATATGGTGCGGCCGGCCTGGCCCGGATTCTCGCGGTCAGAGATCGCCTGGGGGCAAAAGGGAGGCCAGTCGTGGAAGACGGCGTTGTCACCAAAGAGACGGCCGTCCTTGCGCACATTGACGGCCAAGACGCGTTCGGCTACCTGGTCGGCCAGCGCGCCACCGAGCTGGCCGTCCGCAAAGCCAAGGCCCACGGCATCGCCATTGTCTGTGTCAACAACACCTGGACGACGGGCATGCTGTCGTACTATGCGGAGCTGGCGACCGCGCAGAACCTGGTGGCCATCACCACGGCGCACTCGACGCCGTGGGTGGCTGCGCACGGCGGGACGTCCGGCGTGCACGGGACGAATCCGCTGTGCATCGGGTTTCCGGCCGGTGATGACAACAAAACGCCCCTGATCCTGGACATGGCCACGTCGGAGCTGCTGCACGCAGACGTTGTGCTGGCCCAGCGGCTGGGCACGCAGCTGCCGCAAGGGACGGCGTTTGACGCCGACGGCCGGCCGACGACAGACCCGTTTGCCGTGCTGCCGCCCGACGGAGGACCGCATGGCGCCATTGCGCCGTGGGGCGGCTACAAGGGCTCGGGGCTGGCGGCCATGGTGCAGCTGTTTGGCGTGCTGGCGGGCGCGCCGGCCTTTCCGCCGGCCCTCGAGCAGTTTGGCCTGACGGTGATTGTCGTCGACCCGGCGCAGTTCCAGCCGCTCGAGGCATACAGAAAACAGATTGACGCGTACGTGGCGGGCGTGCATGCCAGCGGGCCGTCTCTTCGTCTGCCATTTGAACGGTCGGCGGCGCAGAGAGACAAGGCACGGAAAGAGGGTGTGTTGGAAGTGGACGATGTTGTATACAAGGCGTTGAAGGATGTCTTGGCTGAGGAATCACAGTAAAATATAGTAAATATACGATGTAAATTGATTGTTTTGTGGCCGAGTGTGAATGGCTATCATATGTGCTACCATATGTGCTACCATATGTGATATCATATGTACAAGAACTATCTACAAGTATCTACAAGTGAGGTCTCAGAGAGGACGATTCTTGCACCACCTTGCCCTTGACCTTGCCTGCCTCCTCCCTCTCAGCTTTCTGCCGCTCCTTCTCCCACCAGGCCAGTCTGAGCCGGACGACCTCGTCGAATGCGTCGGCCCATTGTTGTTGGAACGGTGGAAGGACTCGTCCGGTCGTGCCTGCTGCTGGATCGCCCGCTATCTGGCGCAGTCCCTCAAAGTAGCCGCGGAAGTCGGGCGCAATGCTGCAGAACCGCCCGTCGGGGTCGCCGCGGGCCGATGTTGCGGCGACAAGGTCAGCCTCCCACGTGTGCATCACGTCTTTTGACGGAAGGGTGCCTCTGCCGGCCAGCACGCGCGCAACGGCCACGGCCTGCCATTCGTAGACGCGGAACGTCAGCCCGCCGGCGACCATGCCGACAAACGCGAGCGACGGGTCGTTGATGGAAAAGACGTGCTGGTAGAGGCCGCAGATGCGGCGGTCCGACACTTTGACGGAGGCAGACTTGAAGAAGGGAAACGAAAAGTCGTAGCCCGTGGCAAAGAGCACAATGTCCACCTCTTCCACGCTGCCGTCGGCAAACTCAAGCTCTCCTGTCTGCGGGTGGAACTTTGTGATTGGCGGACGGATCGCCACATGCGGATGCGTAAAGGCGCCCCAGCCGAACGCCGGCAGTGGTTTGCGCAGCGACGCAATCACGGGACGCTGTGCCACCTGGCGGATCTCGTGGAGAGCGTCAAACGCAGACACTGAGCCACCCACCACGACAACGCGTTTCCCCCGATAGTCGTCAACGCCCCGGTAATGCTTGCTGTGCCGGACCCGGCCCGGAAATTTCTCAGAAAACTCGGCCAGGCCGGGAATCGGGGGGAGATAAGGCAGCGAGTAGTGGCCAGAGGCGACCACCAGCGCGTCAAACGATTCCTGCCACCAGTGGTTTTGGCTTTGGTTTTGGCTTTGGCCGTCCTCCTCTTCCTCTTTTCGGAGTGTCAACAGCCACGCTCCGTCTCTCTTCTCGGCCCGCTCGACACAGGTTGAAAAGGATACGCTCTCAGCATGGCGGTCGACAATCTGCTCCACCCACCCGCGGACAACCTCGCGGTGCCGAAAGGGCGCGTTTTCTCCGTACTGGGAGCGCGTTCGTTCGGACACGATGGACGACAGCGGCTCTTGCGTGTAGCACATGGTCTGCGGCGGCAGGTTGCTGTGCAGCTGGTCGTGCACGCCCGAGTCGAAGAAGCGCGTGCACGAGTTGTTGACGGCGGGAGAGTGGGCGGTGACGGCGGGAAAAGAGGGAGGGATGGCGACCGGCCGGTCGGCTTCACCCTCCAAAAGAGCCCGCACCGACGGTATTGTCGGCTTGCTGTCAGGATCGTACACCCATGTCCCGCCCGCCACGGCTTTCCTCTCAAACACTCTGACCACATCAAACGCCTGTTCTTTGACGAGCGCGTCCACCGCAATCGCCCCGGCCGGCCCGGCGCCAATCACGGCGATGCGACGCGGTGGGCGAGAAGGTGGTGTTGTTGGTAATGTCGACATTGTGTGTGCAGTGTACGTCGTATAGTTGGTGACGTTGTCAATAGGGCGCTTGGAGTGAAGGCGTGCTCTTGTAGCACGACATTTTATTGACTCAATTCTTAATTCGTAATTCTCAATTCACTTTGCTCTGCATTATTATCTCTGCTCCTTGCTTGACTGGCAGCCTCGCACGCAAGGCTGCGGCTACAGCCGAAGCCACACTGACACAAAACTGACACAATAGGAAAGAACGGTCTTGAACCCCGATGGACCCACTTTGCCAAGCCCGACCCCCGATTTTGGGGCTCTCCAAGTGAGCTTAAAGCGTTGTCTTAGATGAACTGAACCCCGAATCCTGCGATTGCGCCATTGTCGCGTCCATTGCGAATTGATATATGGGGTGCGAGGTCTGTCAAATGTGAACGTTGAAGAAGAAAAAAAGAAAACAGGAAAAAAAAGAAAGGAAAATAAACCCAGCAATTCGGATATTCACAGAATTATCCGTGTTATCTTTCCCGGATTTACCGTTGAGGCTGCATCTCCACGTGTGGATGGAGTCCTGGCTCTTTGGACTCTCTGGACTGCATGACGTGCGCGTGAGTGGATCGCTATGAGGTTTTGGAACGGGTGTAAGAAATAGACAGTACTACTCCAGACAAGAATAATCGAGCAAACATTTATTGGCTCACACAAATCGTGTACTGTTGTCTATACATCAAGGCGTGGTATTGCAGCTTGGCGACTGCACTCCGTATGTCGTCGTTGACTTGATTTCCTTCCATCCTGACTTTCACTTCATCACTTTTTGATTTTCAAAGCATTCGTTTTGTTTCATTACCACCAACATGTCCTCCCTCATCTCGGACAATGTCCGTGCTCGGTTGTCGGGTACGGCCCTTGTCTTGGTCGACGTCGTCGGGCAGGTCTCTCAGTGGAAGGTCGTCCTCACAATTGTCGTTCTTGCCGTCGCGGCCACGCTCGTCTCCAACTATTTCTGCAACGGCCTCAACAAGTATCCGGGGCCGAGCCTGGCGTCTTTCACAGACTTGTGGCGGTTCTTGAGCGTCCGGCGTGGAAAGCCACAGCTTGAGCTGAGACGACTCCACGACCGGCATGGCGACGTCGTCCGTCTCGGCCCCAACGCACTGTCGTTTAGCCACCCCGACGCCGTGCGCGACATTTACGGCATTGCCAACAAGCTGACCAAGAGCGCGTTCTACCCCGTGCAGATGCAGTTGAGCAAAGGCCAGGTGCTGCAGTCGCTGTTCGGCACGCAGGACCAGGACTACCATGCACGGCTGCGGCGGACGGTCAGCAGCGCCTTTTCGATGACGGCCATCCGGCAGTACGAGCCGCGCGTGAACGAGACGGTGCGCATCTTCCTCGAGCGGACGCGGGAGCTGTACGCACAGCCACAGGGAGGACAGAGAGGACAAAAAGAAGCCGCCCGGTGCAACTTTGTCCTGTGGCTGCAGTTCTTTGCGTTTGACGTCATCACCGAGATCACCTACTCGCGCCGCGTGGGTTTTGTCGACCGCAACGAAGACGTCGACGGCATCATTGCGTGGCTCGCCAACATTTTCGATTACCAGGCACCCGTTGGCCAGATGCCGTGGCTGGACCGGCTGTTCGTCAAAAACCCGGTGCGCACTCTCTTGAGCAAGTACGGCTGGATCGACAACTCGTCGGCGACGGCGACGTTTTCGCGCGCGCGCATGGCGGAACGGTTTGCCATGGGCGACGTGGTGGGCGCCAACAAGTCGGCCGACCAAATGGACCTGCTGACCATGTTCTGCCGCGCGCAACAGGCAGACCCTGCCTTTTTCGACGACGGCCGGCTGCTGACGATGACGACGTCGATTGCGCTCGCCGGGAGCGACACGACGGCCGCGAGCCTGGCGGCGGTGTTCTACCATCTGCTCAAAAACCCCGCGTGCCATCGTCGGCTCCTGTCCGAAATCGACGCCGCAACGTACGAGGACGACGACATTGTGACGTACACCGAGGCGCAGGGCCTACCGTACCTGCACGCCTGCATCCAGGAGACGTTCCGGATGCACCCGGCGATTGGCATGGTGTTGGAGCGGCTGGTGCCGGCGCAGGGCCTCGAGATTGCCGGCCACTTTGTGCCTGGTGGGACGGTTGTGGGCTGCAACCCGTGGGTCATTCACGGCCGCAAGGAAATCTTTGGCGAGGACGTGGACGTGTTCCGGCCGGAGCGGTGGTTGCCGGAGGCCGGAAAAGACCTTTCTGCTGAAGAGGAGCGCATCAAGGATATGGCCAACACGCTGTTCCACTTTGGCGGCGGGTCGCGGACGTGCCTGGGCAAGCACATTGCCCTGCTGGAAATGTACAAGCTGGTGCCGTCGTTTTTGCGGCGGTACAATGTCGCCCTGACAGACGACGAGGGCGGCGACTGGGAGTGGGACCTGCACAACGCCTGGTTTGTCAAGCCCCGGCAGTTTGATGTAAACATAACGGCGCGTAGCAGGTAGATGGTATATAGTTGCTCAGAAAAAAAGTAGACGCTCAACAAACATGAAAATGTTCAGAGTACACTGCTCACGGCTGCTGCCAGCGGGTCAGGCAGAAAAAGTCGACGAGCTCGTCCGAGTACTGCTCGCCCTCCTTGAACCCAAAGATGTCGTCGGCAAACGACGGCCAGTCCTTTTCGTGGGTCTTTAGGCTCGTTATCCGATGGAGAAACTTGACGTACTCCCAGTACTCGGGGTACCACCCGGCATCTTCCCAGTCGACGAGCGCCACAATCTTGTGCGTGCGCGGATCAACGAGAATATTGCGCGGTGCGAGGTCGCCGTGGGTCAACACAATCCGGTGGGGCGGCTGCTTGGCCAGCCGCTCGGCAATGGCTGCCCTGACAGCCGACGGGATGGTTCGGTAGAGGGACGACAACAGGTGCTGCTTGAATGCCGCTTCGTCCGCACAGATGGGCGACTTGTAGACGTCGTAGAGCCGCAGGTCGCGTATCTCTTTGCCGTCGCACGAGCCAATAAACCCGGGCGGTGTGAGGGATCTCATTTTCTGGAGAATCGTGCACAGCTGCCGGCAATAGTCCCTCTTTTCGTCCACGGTCAGGTCCTGCCATACATCCGTCAAAGCTTTCGTCCCAGGAAAATATTCCATGGAAATGCACCCTCGCCCTCCCTTTGTCATCTCTGCCCCATACACTTTGGGGACAGGCAAACCGCCTTCATAGGCTACCCTCAGAGCGTCCGCCTCGCCAAGCGGTACGCCCCGCCCCCATTTTTTGAAGATGTTGCCGGGATGCAGTGTAAACATGTGCCCAAACACATTCGATATGACGACTGCGCCGTCCTCGAGGTCTTTGAGCTCTTCCTCGTTGTCCTTGGCAAGCTCTGCAGCTGTTGGGGGCACGGCCAGGCCCTTTTCAATCTTCTTTTGCCTCACAAGTTCGTGATAATTTAGGGGTTTGCGCGGTGTCACTTGGGTGGCTCCAGGAAGACCAGCCGCAGCGCTTTCGAAAGCAGCCGGGTCGCTGCCCAGCGTATTTTCTGTACTCTCGGAGACAGGTACAGGCCCAGCAGTGCCCGAGTCGGCAGACATGGCGGCGAGACGGCGGCGAGATGGCGCGATGAGGGATATGCAGTGTCAAAGTGTGGATGAGGGGTCGAGGGGTTGATAGTCGGAAGGTGCAGTGATGTTCAGCGATGTTTGGTGACTAATCACCCAGATGCCGTTTGTGTTACACGGCTGTTATGGGCAAATACACGCGACGGCTCTATTATTAGATGAGAGAAATTTTATTTTACGACGTACGTCGTAATACTTTGTGAGCGAAATCATATGTCAACATTGGATAAAGTTCTTTCCTTCTTTTGTTTACTTTGACTTAGGGCCACGGCGATATAGGTACTGAGTTAGTACTAGTAAAACGACGACGCACGTCGTACAGAGTACTCCTAGTTGAAGTAGCCTGTAGTGGCCCCACTTCCCCATGTTATCAATGGTGTCATTTGCGCTGCAAGCACACCACTGGGAAGGAGCGTCTAGCGTGTAAGTCGGGGGCCCTGTCCCGAAGAAGACGGAATAAAAATAAATCGAAATAGAACCGAAGCGACACATCGACTCGACCGGCTTATCCATCTTTATGATAATGTGAGTTTTGGCAGTTCTAGATTTCAAAAATTCCATCATCACACAAACACACATAGCCACACAAAATGGATCAATTAGGACAAGGTCAGGGGCAGGACAACGAGTCACCCCATGAGGCCATCTCATCAAAGATCCCAACTTCAACTTCAACATCCATCTCAACACTTGCCGTCTCGTCCCGCACGTCATCGTTGGCCTGCCTTGAGTGCAGACGGCAGCATTTGCGGTGTGATGCCGGCCAGCCATCATGTCGGCGGTGTGCCGGCGCACGGCGGACATGTTATTACGCCCCGTCAAGACGCGGAAGAAAGAGGAGGCGGGAGGACGGCGAAACAGACGGAATGGCGACGACAACAACAACGACAACGGCCACCCCAGTAGCAGCTTCCACCCAATTTGACAGCCTCTTCACCTTCCAGTCACCACTTCCACAGCCACAACTGGATGCGCTCGTATGGAGGGAGCCAGACATTGGCAGCACACTAAGCGGCACAGCCAACAGCACCGACGGCGACGACCTCGTCGATCTGTACTACACCTATTTTCACCGTGCCCATCCTTTTCTTGTGCCCCGCCGGTTGTACCACACGCAAAACTACCCGCGCTACCTCCAGCTGGCCGTCCAGTTTGTCGGCAGCCATTACGATTGCGATTCCGCCCATGGGAGAGAGAGAACCGAGTTTCTGAGAGACAGAATCCGCCCTCTTCTGGCATCAAGCGCTCCCACGACCGTGGCCACCATCCAGGCACTGACCATGCTCGCCATTGCGCTGCACGCCCGCCACGAGCTGGCCGAGTCGGACCGCGCCGTCGCCAAAGCGGTCCAGCTGGCCGTCGAGCTGGGGCTGCACCGGCGATCGTTTGCCGGGGCGCACGGGCGCAGTCTGGCCGAGCAGGAGTCGCTGCGGCGCACCTGGTGGGAGCTGTATGTCGTCGACGGCTACCTGGCGGCGCTGCACCACAGGGCCAGCTTCCGGTCGTACTCGATTGTGAACAACAGCCCGGGGGCGACAGCCCTCCTGCCGTGCGAGGAGGCCTTTTACGGCGACGGCGACGACAGCCTTTGTTTGTTGCAGTCGTCGTCCCTCGAAGACTTTGACGCCCGCGTGTTTGTCGACGAGGACGTCGCTCCTGGGCGCGTCCACCACTTCTCCTCGTTTGCTTACCGCATCGATGCGGTCCGTTTGCTGGGGCGGGTCTTGTCCGTAACGCGCGCCTCCGACTCGACCGACTCGGCCGACTCCTGCACATCCGTCGACAACGCCCTCTCCGCCTGGACGCACCACCTGCACCCGGCAAAGACGCAGATTGTCAGCCGCGACGGCGTGGTCGTCGACGAACTGCTGTTCCAGGCGCACATGCTCGTCAGCTACGCCAGCCTGGTGCTGCACTGCCCGCGGAGCGATCTGGTCGTCACGCTGCCGGCCGCCGCCCGGATCTCGTGCGGACAGCCGACAGGGGCCCTCGTCAGTGATGGCAGTGCTACAAGTTCGCCCGCCCTCCATACAGCTAAAGCCACGCGCGCGTCCACCCGCCTGACCGGCCTGGCCGCCCTCTGCTCGCCCGTCGTGCAGGAGCACACGCCCTTTTTTGTCTGCGGTCTTTTGCTGGGGGCGACGGTCCAGCTGGCCGCCTGTGTCTGTGGGAGTGCACACTCACACGCCCGTGGTTCCGGAGCCAGAGCCTCGACCGCCGCCTCGACCGCCGCCGTCCGCCGCCAGTTCCGGGACAGCGTGCTGCTCGCCATTGGCGTGCTCAAGACGCTGGGCCGGACGTGGGCGCTGGCGCACAATGCGCTGCGTCTGCTGAGAGACGTGGCCGGCGAGGTCATGCAGCAGACCAGCGCCGACGTTGTCGACGAGGACGGGCAGGGACAAGGACAGGGACAGCGGACGTGGATCCACGCCAACGCCAACGCAAACCCGCCCACAGAAGGCGACTTTTCCGACCTGCCGTCGCCCGACCCGCTCGGCTCCCTGGGCCACCTCCACCTCGACCACATGGACCAGATCGGCCAGTGGACCCTGCCGCTCATGCTGCAGCTCAACGACCATCCGAGTTCGCAGGCGTCGCTGTGTTAGGTTGCCAGATGGATCGAAATAAAAAAAATAAATATAATATAAATATAAATTGAAACATTGCTTGGTCGTATAGTACATGGTCCTCCTCACCTCCCGTCCGTCTGCCATCCTTCACACCTCGATGGCGTCCACCATTGCCCGCAGTTCGGCTAGGGTCGGCCTGTCCTCTGGCGTCTCGCGCATGCATGCATCGACAATGGACTGCAGCGGCTCCGGCACGGGCCACTCGACAAAGTGCGTAATGGGCGCGTTGGCATACACCATGCTCTTGATGCAGTTGCCCGTGTCGTAAATGTCCGACGCCGGCGACCAGCCCGAGTCGTCGACGCCGCCGTCAAAGGAGACCTCGGGCGCATCGCGGTTGCCCCAGCGGCCCTCGAGGTCGCACACTCGCGCGGGCGGCCGTCGAATTCGACGGCGCCGCCCTGGCACCGGTGCAGGTTCTGGACCTCGCTGTTGTACTTGGCCTTGTTGACAAATTCAGCATGGCCGCAGGCGAGTTGCGCTGAAACATGGCACCAAGACGCGTCTGTGAGAATTGAGACTGAAATAAATGCATGCAGTGAAAATACACTACAAAAATCCGCAATGGATATTTCTTTAAACAAAAAGTCACATCCTGAAGAAAAGTAATAGAGTCCAGCAAAGTAAGAGAAATCAAATCAACCCATCAATAGGAACCCTACACAAACCATTGTAAAGAGATTAAGAGAATGTAAACACATGAGATGGGCAGCGCCAGTGTACAGTGCACTACAGTGTGAAATACCGTAGAATCACATTCCAATACAGTGCCAGTGCAAATCGACTCCACTGTAATTGCAACCGTTAGCGCACGTTCAGCGCTGTGAACTGTCACCCCAGCTTTTGCGTCTGTGGTGGTTTTTGCCTCGGCAATTCCCCGTGATTGCTGGCGTCGCGCTTACCTGAGCGGGCCCGTCTTCAGCAGCCATCGTTTGCACGCATCGCAAACATTGCAAACATCGCGAAGCAACTGACATCTGACACAGACAACATCAACAACAAGCACACGTCGACATCGACATCGACATCGCGCACGACACCCCTCCTTCCCCGATTGGCGGCTACGACGACGCTCACCATATTATCTTATTGCTACGCGCCCAGCCACCACCATGGACGCCATGGTCGACGAGCAGAAGCCGTCGCTGTTTGAGCTCCTGTCGGAGCAGCAGCTGCACGGCCTGCTGCCGCCGACGCTGCGGTACCTGCTGACGGTTGCGACGCAGCGGTACCCGCGCTACCTGTTGCGAGCGCTCAACTCGTTTGACGAGCTGTACGCGCTGGCCATGGTCGTCGTGGAGCATTACTACCTGAAAACGATGGGAGGGACCTTCACCGAGCACTTTTATGGTCTCAAGCGGGAGCGTGTCCTCGAAGGCGGCGCACACGGCCGCGAGGTTGAATTGCCCCGCGCGTCGGCGGGCACCCCCGGAGCAGTGCGCGCCTTCCTGCAGCTCAGCCGCTCGTCGGACCTCTGGAAGAATTTAGGGGTCATCGTCGGCATCCCCTACCTCAAGCGCAAGCTCGACGAGGCGTACGAGCTGGACGCGCCGCGGGCACGCCTCGGCGCGGCCTACCAGCGGCTGCCCCCCAATCCCACGCTCCGGGACCGCATCAAGCACGCCGCCCGCTGGTTCCTGCGGCACGTCTACCCCAGCGTGCACGCCGCATACGGCTTCGCCGTGCTCGCCTTCAACCTCGCCTACCTCTTTGACGGCTCGCGCTACGCGACGCCGCTGCTGTGGCTCGTCAGCACGCGCGTCCGCCGCATGACGGGCGCCGACTATCGGGCGATTGACGATGCGGCGGACCAACACCAGCGGGCAGACGCCTCGCGGTCCGTCAGCAACCGGGTGCTCGGCGGGCTGTCCATGGTCCTGCCGGCGAGCATTTTCGCCCTCAAGTTCTTGGAGTGGTGGCACGCCTCGGACTTTGCCAAGCAGCTGTCGCTCAAGGCGGCCGCGAACCTGGACCTGCCGCCGCCCCTGTCGGCGGGTCTTCCGGCCACCAAGCCGGCGGCTCCTACCCAAGTGTCGTCCTCCGCCTCCAACACGGGCAGCATCGGCCGCAAGGGCATTCTCAAAACACGCAAGCCGGAGGAGCCAACGACCCCGGCGACGCCGGCCGATGATGAGGACGCCCCGACCGAAGAGGAGGAGCTCGCCCGCACGGCCCCCATCGCCAAGCCGTCTCTGCTGCCCATCTTTACCGTGCCCGCCCCCGCCGACTCGGCCCTGTGCCCCATCTGCGGCGACAACATGACCACCCCGACCGCCTGCCAGACCGGCGCCGTCTACTGCTATATCTGCATTCACAAGTGGGTCTCGGGCCAGCACGACAAGCAGGAGGCCTTCATGGCCGACAAGCAGGGCCGCTGGGAGAGCGGCGAGGGGCGGTGTGCCGTGACGGGGCGGCGCGTCCTGGGCGGGACCGAGGGGTTGCGGCGGTTGATGGTGTAGGCCACCCACTGGCGTGGCCTACACCATAATTGCATCTGTACATATCATCTGCATCGTCTGGCGTTGGGTATCATTTGTTTTATTTCCTTTCCTTTCCTTTGTTCATAGCCATAGTGTACTATAGAATCCTTTTCTTTCTGTCCTCGCTTCGCTCTCAAGATGTGCTCGACGTGTGCTTCGCCAACCTCACTCGCTCGCTTCGCTCGCTCGCGAGGTTGGCTTCGTCACAGGTCTACCACCTGCACGCTGTTCCCCATCCGCCCCGTGTTCCCGTACATCTGCCCCGCATTCACCAGGATCGAGCTCGTCCCCCGGCCCTCGGCCGCCAAAATGTCGGGCGCAAACAGCCAGACCGGAAGGAGAAGGGTGGCCATTGTCGCGGCGGCCACCAGCCGACCAAGGTAACTGAGGCGGTTGCCGAGGGTTTCTTCTGAAAAGGTTTGTCCCAACTCCTGGCCCGACTCCGACAGGACTTCGTACGCCCGCTGCGTCTCGTCCCAAAAGACCACCTGGCGGCCGGCGCCCCAGTGGACATGCCCAAAGACGTGCAGCAGCGGGCGGACGCGCCAGACTTCGGCGAGGAGGCCGGTGCAGCCGAGGCCGAGGTCGAGGTGGTGGCGCTTCACTGTCAGCGTAGCAGGCAGATGGGTTGTCTCAGTGTCTCAGGAAGGACTTACCGGAGGAGGATGCGTCACGAGGACGTCGACATCGGCTGGGACGGTCCCCTTCCACGGCGGCGTGCTGCGGTCGTACTGGTAGCTAAACGAGTCGGGCCCGCAGCGCGGAATGTCGGCGGCCCCGTACACCTTGAGGGCGCGCCCATTCGCAAACGTGATTGTCGTTTCGTCCCTCTGCAGATAGTGCATGTTGTCGGCAAACACGGGACCTGCCTCGTCGGCCGCCATGCCCTTGGCCACGCGCGCCGCCGGGTCGAACCAGCTGTCGTGGTTGCCGCAGACGATGACCTTGTGCGGGTGCGGCAGCGAAGCCAGCCAGTCGATTTGTTTCTGGAGGTCGGCGGGGGACCCGTCGTTTGTCAGGTCGCCGGCGTGGATCAGAAGATCGCCGTCCGGCACGTCCGCCACTATCTGGTCGTGCGTGTCCGAGATGCACACGATGCGCACCCTCGGCGTCTTCTTCTTGTTCTTGGCGTCGTCGAGACTGTTGAGGTAGTGCCGCCGGGTCGCCCAGCCCCGGACGCCGACGATCCATTTGTACAGGTAGTACGCCACCGCCCGGATCGGCGACTCCAGCACCCGGTCCAGCAGCGTCGGCGGCTCCCACGGCCGGTTCTGCCGCAGGCTGAGCTGGTGCAGCAGGGACATGTGTTGTGTTCTCGTGTTCTCGAATGTAGGTTGTTGTTGTTGTTGATTGTTGACTTTCAAAGTGTGTTGGTTGAGCTGTCAGCTGTCACCGACCAGGACCGGAACGACAGGACGACAGGACGTCATGCCTTTAACGCTAGAGGATAGTGGGGTACATGTGCAGTTGACTTGTTGACTTGGAATCGGGGCTCGACCAAAGCGAGCCAACAAGGTCGAGTCGCTGAGTCGTGGCTTTTCAATGCATTCAATTGGCCAGTACCCTTCCGAAGCTCTTTCCATTCTTCCATCTTTCTTCCATCGCCATGCCGGCTCCGTTTTGGCCGTGACATGGTGTTGACTCGAGAGGACGAAAAAAAAGGTGCAAAACCCCGCCAATGCGACCAGATCGTCTGCTGGACGCTGTTCCGTCTTCCGCTGTTGCATCCACTGGCACCCACTGGCATCCACTGAGGATTCAGTGTGTGAACGCCCTATGGCATCCGAAGCAGGCCAGCCGAAACCAGAACCAGCGCCAGCCAAGGCCCAGGGAGCCACTGACGACACACAAAATGCCAAGCTTTTTTCCCGCCTTGAAAGACGCACGGACCAGGAGCACAAGGCAGCGCGGAAGTGAAAGTGATCGAGTGGTCGAGTGATCTCATGTGAACATGGTTGAACATGGACGTCAGTAAAGACTAAGAGCTTATGGCCGTATCTGATGGGCGCTTGTGGTCTTCTAATCTACCTTTCATCGTTACCCATTTCCAGCTTCGCTAAAATGACAAGATCGAGTACCAAAACGCGAATACGCATCCCTGACGTTTGAAGCTGAAAGACAAAAAAAGGACACAAAAGGAAAAGGATCGAGCCAGGACCCGCCCATCGACTTTTACGGCATTAGCGGCACACAAAGCTGGGTGTTTGGCGTGTTGGCAGCGCCATTGAAGCGGCTGATTGGCGGGTTTGACAGACAGGAGGGGTCACCACAGCGTTGTCTTACGTAGGAGCGACACTTTTTGGCCAGGGCAGCTCAGCAGGGCAGCTTCGGTGACGTCCTGCCTTTTTGGCGCCAAGGCCCACCACCTTCCTTCCATACACCAAACACCTTCCTACACTTGGCTGCATATCGTTCTTTCCTCTGCGGCTCTTCTCCAAGGACTTTTCACGCTCCTCTTCTCCTCTTCTATTTCTCTCATTTTGTGTTCCGTGTTCCTTTTGTCTCTTCCTCACTATCCTGATCGCGACAATCGCGGCAGCGGCAGCGGCAACCTCTCTTTTTCCTACAGCAGAGCTCTTTCTTTCGTTTCCCACCCTAGATCTCGCTGCGCCGCCCTCCTACAGCTTCCTTTGTCCTCCCTAGAACCGACCCCTCGAAACGGCCACAGTCACGATCTCGTGCTCTTCTCGTGCTCTTTCTCATTCTCTTTCTCGTTTCCTACTCTCTCTCGATCGCTGCACCTCTTCTCACCAACTTGAGCACATCTACGACTTCACAGCTCCAATCGCCCGCACCAGCTCCCGGAGCTCCCATCCACCTCCCAGAGCTCCTTCGACCGCCTCCTCCATGGCCAGCATCTCCGACATCTACGGCCATGGCTCCGCCGACAAGCCAGAGCTCAACAACAACTTTCAGTGCGTTCCCCAGTCCTCCAGAACTCGCCGATAACAACTCTGTATCATACTATCATCCTAACACTCCCCCCCTCTCCCCAGGGTCGACTATGTGGTCCACTTCGTGATCCCGCCCAAAGAGCGCGACGAGGCCGAGGCCGCCTTTGTCCAGCTCATCCAGGCCCTGGCCACGGCCGGCTTTGCCACCGAAGTCCGCCCGGGCGGCGACCGCGCCTCGCTGCTCGTGTTCTGCAAGATTGCGTCTGAGCGTCTGCTGCGGGCCCAGATCTACCGCAGCCGCCTGCAGGACTACTTGTATGGCATCCGGACAAGCGCGCCCCCCAGCCGCAAGAACCAGGGCGGCGTCGAGGTCGACTTTGACTCGTACTTTGCCGACGAGCCCGTGTCCGAGGCCGAACGGCTCCGGCTGGCCTATTTGCTTATTACAAAACCCCGCGCGGAAGGCGGCGCCGGCATCACGCCCAAGGGCTCGGGCACGGCCAGCGAGTCCGCCTCGCGCGCCAAGGGCGGCCCCGGCCACCACCAGTCGGCCGCCTCGAGCGGCGGCGCCCAGAACAAGTTTGTCGCCTCCATCTTCCCGCTGCACGACCACGCCTTCAACCGCGCCTGGCTGCGCAAGTGGAGCACCCAGTCCACCCTGGACGCCGGCGACCTGGACGCCATCCGCGACAAGTTTGGCGAGCGCGTCGCCTTTTACTTTGCCTTTATGCAGAGCTACTTTGCGTTCTTGCTGTTCCCGGCCGTCTTTGGCTTTTTTGCGTGGCTCGCCATTGGCCAGTTCTCGTGGATCTACGCCACGGTCAACTGTCTGTGGTCCATTGTCTTCTTCGAGTACTGGAAGAAGCGCGAGGTCGACCTGGCCGTGCAGTGGGGCGTCCGCGGCGTCTCGCAGATCCAGATGCCGCGCGCGCAGTTCCGCTTCGAGCGCGAGGGCAAGGATCCCGTGACCGGCGAACCCGTCAAGATCTACTCGCCCTTCCGCCGGCTGTCGTACCAGCTGCTGCAGGTGCCCTTTGCGCTGGCGTGCGTGGCCGTCCTGGGCGGCCTGATTATTCTGTGTTTTTCCATTGAGATTTTCATGACGGAGATTTACGGCGGGCCCTTTAAGCAGTACCTCACCTTTCTGCCCACCATCTTGCTGACCGTCTTTCTCCCGCTGCTCACGGGCGTCCTGACCAACTTTGCCGAGCAGCTGACCAACCTCGAAAACTACGAGACCCAGGACGACCACCAGGCCGCGTTCGTGCAAAAGATCTTTGTCATCAACTTTATCACCGCGTACCTGCCTGTGTTCTTGACCGCGTTTGTCTACGTGCCCTTTGCCAAGGTCCTCGTGCCCTACTTTGACATTTTCCAAATCACCACCCAGCGCTTTACGGGCGACCACAAGACCGACCATGCCGCCCGCAAGGCCGCCTTCCAGGTCAACCCGCACCGCCTCACCCAGCAGGTCATCTACCTAACGGTCACCGCCCAGGTGGTCAACTTTTTGACCGAGTTCCTCGTGCCCTACATCAAGCGCCGCGTCTTCCGCGCCGTCAAGGATGTCTCCGAGGACTTTTCCAACCGCGGCCACGACCACGTCCCCAAGGACATTCCCGAGGAGGCTGCCTTCCTGGAGCGCGTCCGCAACGAGGCTACGTTGGACGTGTACGACGTCACCATTGACTACCGCGAAATGATTGTCCAGTTCGGCTACCTGTCGCTGTTTTCGGTCATCTGGCCCCTGACCGCCTGCTCCTTCCTCGTCAACAACTGGGTCGAGGCCCGCTCCGACGCCATGAAGATCGCCGTCAGCAGCCAGCGGCCCATTCCGTGGAGGGGCGACTCCATCGGGCCCTGGCTGACCTCGCTCGGCTTCCTGTCGTGGCTCGGCAGCATCACGAGCGCCGCCATTGTCTACCTGTTCAACAGCACCACCTTTGGGCCGGACTACTCGCCCTGGAACATCAAGGCCTGGGCCCTGCTGCTGAGCATCATCTTCTCCGAACAGGTCTACCACACCCTCCGCAGCGTCGTCCACTATGTGGTGGCCAAGCTCGAGAGCCCCGGCCTACAAAAGGAGCGCGCCGAACGGTTTGCCTTGCGGAAAAGCGTCCTGGCCGAGTCGCTCGGAGAGGCCGAAGCCGAGAAAGCCTTGAGCCCGGGCGGTAGCCCGGGCATTGCCACCGACAATACCGCCTTTGCCGACGCCGCCAGCGAAAAGACGAGGCTGACCCGCGCTTCCGTCGAGGCCGAGGCCCGCGAGATCTCGGCGCGCGGCCAGGACACGCCCGAGATCATGTTTTGGCTGCGGCAGCGCGGCCCCGCCGAGTCGGTCCAGGTCGGCCGCACCCTGATTGCCGAGTTTGCAGAGGCCAACAGCAACAACACCAACAACACCAACAGCGAGAAGACGGCGCCGTCGGCGTCGACGCACACGCCCAAAGTGGTCAAGGAGCTGTAGAAGGCCCTCCTGCCCTTTGTCAAGGCGCTTGTCAGCATCTTGCCTGGGCTGCTCGGTCTGGCGCTGCATTCGGTGAGGGAGAAGGGCAGACGTGCCTGGGTGTGCTCTGGTGTGAGTGCGGGCGAGCGGGCGAGCTGGGCAGCGTTAAAGAGCTGTATTCGGAGTGAGCTCAACATGACGTAGATGGATTGGCGGGAGCTCCTTTCTTTTTTCTTTTTTTCTTTTTTCTTTTTTTTCTTTTTCTTTTTCTTTTTCTTTTGCCGCTTCTGGGTACAAGGGTTCTCTGGATCTTTGGATATTGCGTTTTTTTATTTTGGTTTTGGCTGGGTCTGGTTTATGGCCTCTTTTGGATACAAGTGGAAACGAGACTCGGGGACTGCACTTTTGCAAGCATGTACTTGTACCTGTTCTGTTAGACATCATCAAATGCCATGCATCTTTACTTACATATATTCTATGTTTTCTTCTTTGTCGTGTGTCGTTGCTTCGTCCGGCATGTGCTCTCACGGGTCGCAGCCGAGTGGTCGGTTCTTGACCACGATCCATGCGTTTGCAAGGGGTAGTTGATGAAGGGTAGTTATGGTGAAAAATGTAAGCGATCGGTATCTCGATGTGTCGTCGGTTTTGACGGACAAGAAAACAGGGACCAGGATAGCTCTGACAGCCGGCAGCTCGCAGCTCGTGTGATTGCTTTCCTATCTGTTTGGTCGTGCCAGTCATACATGTCCGTCTGGAAAGGATATTCCGGCCACCAAAAATTTGCATGTGTCCCAAGGCTTCGGCACAGTCGACAAGGCGTTTTTTGTCTGTCTCTGCGACTGTCGGCGATTTGTTCAAGCTGTCCATAATCCACATAGTGTATCTTGCGTCATTTTGCGTCTCGTGTAAGGGGACCTGAGACCAATATTGCTGGTACCCTTACTATTCTCTGGGCAGCCTCTCGTGCCTTTGTCCAGTCTGAAGGCCTCCTGTCAACAGAGCTACGTCACTCGTCCGAAATCTGCGACCGAAGAGTAGAAGAGTAGAAGAGTGGAAAAGTAAAACCCCCCCTTTACTTTCATCCTTCATCCCTTGCCGTCCGACTTGCCGTCTGACAGCACCACGAGGTTCCCGGATCGTCGCGGTAAAAGTCCCGGCAGGAAAGGACACAGCCTGGTCAAGGTCAGATGGCATGCGGTCTGGAGTCGTGGCGGTCTGTACTGCAAGTCTTGACCCAGAAAACGTGCACTCTCCTTTCAGCCTTGGGAGGTGCCCGCCATCTGTTAGTGGGATTAGTGGGAAAGGGACAAGACAACAAAAGCAAAAAGAGTGGGCGAGTGCGGGCGCCAAGTTGCGACCGTCTGTTGTTTGTCTTTGCTCTGTCGAATTGCCTGCCGTTGGAGCCAATGGGCGACGCGGTCGCGCGGGCGTGTCCAGTCGCCACTACAAGCTAGCCGTCAAACAAGCGGGACAAGCATGACAAGCAGAACAAGCTCCCCAGGCCAAGGCTTGTAGAGAACCAGTATCTCGCCAAACAAAAGTCAACATCTTGAAAAGGAGGCTGGGCATTGTGGGCAGCACTTTGCGACTCACGGGCAAATATGTACAGATGCGCCGTAAAGTCGAGTCAAGCAATGTATCTGCCGTCGTCCGTCTTGCTGCCTTTCTTATTGCCTGCACTTGACTTGGCATTCTGCTTCCCTCGAGGCACAGCCTCACACACGAGGACCTGATTTTGGTATAACGCTGCAGGTGCGCCGACTTCCGTCATTTTCTCTCGTTTACCGCCTTTCGTTTCTGCCTGCTTTGAACAAACTCTCACAGTGAGGCCTTTGTCTGAATTTTGAATCAGTCCTTTTTCTCTGGCTGCTTGGCCTGCAGGCTTGCAGGCTTGCAGGCTTGCATCGTCCTCCCTTCTTCTGTCTCCTCCTTTCGCCACAGAACACAAAATGCCTGGCCGGGGAACGCCTTACCGTTTTCGTTCAGAGGAGACCCTGCCAACACTGTCGACGTGAAGTTCCTTCCGCTCGCTGTCAAGTTGTCGACCTTTCTTCCTAGGCCTTTGCCTCTCCATTTTTGCCCGTGCTTTGCAGCCTGCAGCTCCAACCCAGTGTGATAAAATAGGAATCCATCACTTCTTTCGCTGCGATTTCGTGCGCCTCTCGTCGGTCCAACTTTGCTTCCAACGGTGAAAGTGCTTGTTCCCGGCCGCCATCACCGCTCAAAGGATTAAAAGGGCAGCGTCAGGGTTGAAGATTTGCTTCTAGTCGTAGATACGCATCTTGACTAGAAGCTTTAAGCGGAGCATTTCAGTCAAGCTACTCGCAAGTAAAGAGGGGCTCTCCCTGATAACAAGCGAGTGTGCCCATTTCGTTGTGGAACGCCTCTTGACGCCATGTCTTGTTAGTATCTTTGCGTGCTCCATAAAATGCATCTTAGAGGGGTGGACATGGGGCAGGGCTGTGAGCTGTTGGTCTGCGGAGGAAATAACTTTTGACTTTGTACCTCTTCCAGGCAGCGTGTGGTGGGGGAGGTTCAAGACGAACGAACGGGACATGGATAGGAGTCGAGGAAGAGACAGGGTCACAGGGGACAGACAGGCGCAGATGCAAGACGCACGACGAGTGCGGAAACGAGGCGCATGCCAGCCACCTTTCCCCTTTGGAGACAAGGAGTTGGAGCTGGATCGAACCGGACTGCTGGCTGGCATGCCTCGCATGCCCTCTCGCTGTGCTTTTGAGAGCTCGTGTTCTTCCCGTTCGTTTTCCGTTTGTCTTGTCCCTTTTTCCTGTCTTCTTTTGTCCTGTTTTGAGCCGCAACTGGGCACTGCTTCTGGTATCCAAATCCAACTCACCGACCAGGCTACCATTGCGTATCTACTTACCATTGAGTGTCGGCGTGTCCCGTCTAGAGAGTCTGCGCGAATCGCAATATCAGTGTCAGTCATAGTCGGTTGAGGGTAAAGCGTAAAAGAAGAAGCTGGGCATAAACGTAGCCAAGACCCAGAGAGGAAGACGGAAAGAGAAGAAGCAGGCAGGCAGACTATTTCCTCATGAATCTTCCCATCGGTCGCTCTTTCCTTTCCTTTTGCCTTTTTGTTTTCTCCTTTCTTCACCTCTTGACAACTCTCCATCGCTCCTTCTGAACCCACCCCTCCTCTTCCTCATCAACCCCCTGCCCTGTCGTTCCTGCCTCAAGCATGGTATCAAGCATGTAAAGTACGGAGTCTTGCCTACGACCTCTTTCCATTTTCTTTCTTGTCTCCATCTCTCCATCACCTCTCGACTTCTTCCTCTTTCCTTATTCTCCTATCGGACGCCCTGGCCGCTCTTGCCTGTGCTCCTTCCTGCTACGACACTTGCTCTTTCCTGTTCAGTTCACAACTTTCACCCGCAATCGCCTTGCATTTTTTCACTTTTTCACCTTTGCCCCTTTTCTTCTCTCTCCAATTCCCCTCCTCTGGTTGGGCTGATCTCCCGTCCGCCTAGCGCAACGCTCGGTGCACACGCAAGACGCAAGACTGTCACAACAAGAGTGAAAGATTGAGGAGTTCGAGGCTTTTTTTCAGCTTTTACTCACGTTTCCACAAGGTTATTGAAAACAGAAAAGCATATCTGACTCGCGCCTGCCTGTTTCGGCCAGGCGACTTTTCCTCTTTCTTTGCTCACCAACGATCTTCAACCACTCGACCGACCCAACCCCCTACGACCCTACGAGAAACATACCCAATCTTACCCACCCGGCACCTTCCTTGTCTCTGATTTCCTGCTGCACTACTCCATTTGACTCCAACTGCTCCATTTCCCGCTCTTCTAGAAGGTGGATGGAAGGTGCACCCCAGATAACTGGCACCAGTACCGTGAGAACAGAGACCTCGGCCGCACCTGCTTCCTTTTACAAAACGACCCCCAACGCAGCTTCCTCCCCAGGGGCGCGGCTCGCTTGCAACGCTGGATAGCAGTCGCGGCCGACAACGCACAAGCCAGAGCAAGTCGCAGCTCGGAAGGAGAGAGAAAAGAGAAGGAGGGCACACGACAACCCACAATCAGCAGGATCCCAATCCAGGATCTCAAAAAGCAAACAGCAAAAAGACGCAAGCACAAGCGCAAACTTTAACTTGTGGAAACCGTTGCCAGTTTGTCGACTTATCGCCCAGGGTCCCCTCTCTGCCCTATGCCCGTTGACAGATAATATTTACTTTAACCTGAGTGAACTGTCGTTCCCCTCTCAATCTCACCCCGTCTCTTATCCCCTCATCGTCTTCGCCTCCTTCTCCGTCTCTCACTCCTCTTCTCCTCTTCTCCTCTTCTCCTCTTTTCGTCACCACCGCCACCATGGACGAGGAGATTGACTTTCTCCTGCTCAATCCCTTTGCCGAGATTGTCGAAAAGGCCCAGACCGCCCTGGACGCCGCCCAGGATGTCGACAATGCCGAAATGGTCAAGGCCGCACAGGCGCTCCTCAAGGAGGGCGAGCGGGCCCGCAAGGCCATTGAGCCGATTGCAAAGCGGCATCTCTCCTTGTACGGCGAGAACTTTGTCACCGCCTTGAAAGATCATGGTAAGGCGCCCCCCTAACCCCGGTTTTACCCCTGGTATTACCCGTGGTATCAACATAGTCACCGCTAACCTAACCGCGCAGACGGCATCGCTGAACACATCGACGCGCTCAACAGCCTCGTCTACGTGTTTGACGACTACACCGAGCCCGACAGCTTCGACGCCGACAAGTTCAAGGAGCTCGGCAAGACGGCCCAGCAGACGACGCTGCGCATCACACCGATCCTGCGGCGCATGAAGCTCGATGCGCCGGCGTCGGCCACGCCCCCGACGACAACACCACAACTGCCCCAATCCTCTCCCTTTTTTACGAATGCCGGCATCTCGCGTGTCAACAGTCTGGGCGGCCGGAGCTCGGCGAGCTACTCGAGCAGCGTGGCCGGCGCACGGAGCCCACACCCGGATGAAGTCTTGGACTATGGGCTGGGCACAAGTGTTGGTGTTCCCAGCGTGCAACGGTACGACACGGTTGTGCACGCGCCCAATGATGCAGGATCGGTTGCACAACAACAGGGACAAAGACAGCAGCCTGACGATGCACCCGTCATGGGCATCCAGAGCGGGCCCGATCTGGGGTGGAACAATGGCCAGCCACAAACCCAAAGTCAGAGCACAGCATCACAAATGTCACGACATTCGATCGCCACACCAACCATGCTCCCCTCGATCCCCGAGCCACCACCGCCCCCACCGCCAGCAGCACCAGCACCAGCCATGCCAGCGATCGACCCGTGGAACGTCGGCGAACGCACAATCGGCACCATCGACGAGGAGCAAGTCCGAACCAAACAGGACGAAAACGGCCAGGACGACATTGTCATCCCTGAGCGGCGGCGGCGCATCTCGACACGGCCCGATTCGCCAACTCTGCCTTCACCAACGACAGCAACACCGCCAGCCAACGCCATCTCGTCTGAATTCTCGTCTGAGTTTGTGATCCCGCCACCGCCGCCGCCAACATCTTCGTTTCCTCGGCGTCTCGATGAGGGCGTGGATGCATGGGAGCAAAATGTGGCACGAGGCTCAGGCTCGGCTGACCCGTCACCACGTACGATGCCGATGCGGTCAGATCAGCTGGCAGCACAGCCTGGGAATGCGTTCTCCTCGTCATCGTATGGCTCGTCGTCAGGACACAATTACGTCTTTTCTCAACAACAACAGCAACAACAGCAACAACAACCGGGGAGACAGTCTGTGCCTGGCCCGACATCCGCCCCGGCAGGTTTCGTCTCGCCGCGCCAGTCACAAAGCAGCAACGCGACGGCCTCCACGGCCAGCTCGACCACCGGATCTGTGTTCAGCTTCGATTCGTACCTCAACGGCCTCAGCAACCAGATGCGCGACTCGTCCTTGGACCCCATCAGCCCTGTTGCAGGACCGGCTGCCCTGGCCGTGGCTGTGAGCCCGAACTCGCCAACAGGCGGTGCGCAGCCTCAACTGGCGGCCTCATTTGCCTCTGCGCCTAGCCCCCAGCAACAACATCAACAGCCACAGCAACCTCAGGCGCAACAGCAGCAGCAGCAGCAATCACCACCTCTGCCACAGCCACAGCAAATCCAGCCCATGCTACGGCCACCAATCCCAGTCGCCGTACCACAGATGCACCCCGATGAACAGCCCGGTCTCGAGATCATCCAGCCCCAGGTGCCCATCGACCCAGGCCTGATCCCCGTCGACAACCCCGACCAGCAAGAAGCTGCAGCCGCCAATGACGAGCGTCTCACACGGATCCGGCCGGCGGACTGCAGCATTGGCCCCGGCAGCTCGTACCACCTGCTCAAGGGTTTCTGTGAGGGTGCAAAGGAGGTACAGCGCGGCAACGCCGGTGTGCGACAGATTAAGAAGCTGGTGGGTCCCTCATACGTCCATTCGCTTTCGTCTTTTGTTTGTTCGTGTTTGCTAACAATATCCAGTCCTACAGCGGTGCCGGCGCTTACGCTGCCAAGTGCACACATTGTCTCTACGAGCTGCAGTGGTCCGAGGTCGACAAGGACCGGCAGAATCTGCCCAGCGCCAACTACCGCATGCACGGCATCGGCTTCCGCCTGCGCTTCCTGTCCAAGTGCCATTTGCCGGCCAAGCAGGTCGACGACCCGCTGTACGCGTGCATCTTTTGTCTGCAAGAGGGCCGCACGCTCGAGGAGAGCGATGCCACGGTGTTCTTTACGCAGGGCCAGCTCTTTTCGCATCTGTCACGCCACCCGCGGCCTTTGCCCGCGGTGCAGGGTGTGACTGTGATTGACGGCCCCGAGCGGCCCGAGCCCTACCGCAACGACTACGACCTCCACTTTACGCTGCCGCCCGGCACCTCGGAACTCGACGGCATCCGCCGCGAGCTGCAGCAGCTGCCGACGGCCGTGGCCATTGAGACGTTCCGCAAGGCGCACGGCGCGCTGCGCAAGCCGTTTGACGGCGCCATGCCGATCCAGTTCCCCGTGGGCTCCAAGATTGTCGGCATCGAGTTCCCGGCCAAGTACAAGGGCGACTGGGCGGTCGGGTGGTTCGACAATGTGCGGGGGCCCTTCCCGGTGGAACACGTGCGCCTCGACCCGCCGCCGCGCAACGAGATCCGGACGCAGGGGACGAGCGCGCTGCGGGCGACGGCGCGCTGGAAGTGGGGCGCGGCGAGCGCGTATCGCAACTCGGAGTGGCTGAAGCTGGACCGCAACGAGACGGTGAGCAACATCATCTGGTCGTACCCGGAGCACTGGTGCTGGGCGGGCACAAACAGCAAGGGCAAATGGGGCTACTTCCCGCAGTCGCACATTGAGCCGAATTCGCTAAAGGAAGGTGCTGCGGGCAGCGGGAGTGACGCGGCGAGTGTGGTCAGCCAGGAGAGAGCGAGTGGAAGTGGCGTCGGCGGCAGCAGCGGCGGCGGCGGTTTCCTGTCGCGCTTGCGCAGTCACAACAACCACAGCAACAACAGTGCGCAGTCGATCAAGCGGCCGGTCAGCATCGCCAGCCATTCGACGTCGTCGAGTCGGTGAGTCGGTGAGTCGGTGAGTCGGTGGGCTTGAATCGGCACGGTCTCGGTGTCTGTCTCGGCGTTTTCCATGTCACTGTTTTGTTAGGGGAAAACATGTTGGATAATTTTTGGTGCGTTGGTGCATTGGTGCATCCACGGCCACGGCGTCTTTCTTATGTCGTTATAGATCTCTTGTGTTCTTTATTTTTTTTTTTTGGTCTTTTTCTTCTTTTTTCGTCCTTATTTTTCTTTTTCTTCTCCTTTTGGATACTCACTTACGCCTTATTTATGCCATATATATTATATACCCCGTTAATTCAAGCGGTTTCTTTTCTTGTCTCTCTTCTTGTCTCTCTTCTTGCCTTTTATTCCCTCGGTTTCTCAGTTTCGGTGTCTTGCGTTGTGCTATCTTTTGCCTCATTTTTGCGCAGCCTCGAATCTTGCCTATCTTTTCCACTTACATATTTGATATTTCACACCTCCAGCCATCTTGTTTTGTCCATATTTCCTAATCCGGTATTCGCTCCTCAGCCTTCCCAAATCCTTTAAATTTTACTCGTTACAGTAAAAGAGCGTTTGTGACATGGAGCACGTCTTGTTGAATTGTATCATGCTAGCCACAAATCCGGGGTCTTGTCTCCTTTTGTCCCAAAAGACCAAAATACTGGGGTCAGGTCTGGAGTATCATTTCCCGGCGTATTGCCCGAACTCAACTGGAGGGCTGGTGGGCCTCGGCGGTTTACCGCGCGCTGACGTCGTGGTTTGTGGCATTCAATGCTGTATTTACAACTTTACGGGGCAATACAGCACGAGCACAGTGTTTGCGGGCGGTGGCACTGGTGACAGGGCAGTGACAGCACTGACAGCACCTCCCAAGCACAAAAGCGCACGGCTTTCCACTGTCTGTCAGTGGGTGTCAGTGTCGTTCTTGCACGAATGAGGCAATGTTTCCATTTCGGGTTTAGCCCCTCTCAAAGTGACCCAGCGGAGCGTCTTTTTACCATTGGCAGCGGTATGGCTGGTCCAGCGTGGAGCTTGCTGGCGAGCGCAGGCGAGGCGAGGCCCAATCGCCCGCCTCCAGGCCCAGAGTGGCCCCAGTTGTTTTTGGGGTAAGTATCCATTCCCCGCAAAAAGGAGGATCTCGCTTGGTGCTGTGACAGTAAAATCCTCGTTATGGCCGTCGGGCCAGCGCAAAGAAAGAACGAACCATGGAACCACACTTACAAGCATTTTGCACCTCCCCACACAGATCCCAAATAAAGAGGTGACGATTGGAGGCGGGCTTTTCCCGATTCTTTTTTATGGATTGACATTCCCATTCTCTTACTCTTTTGCTCTTAGACCTTTGTTTTCGTCTTTCTCTTCTTTCTTCTTCATTCTTTGTTCCGCCATCTGTACAACATCTCATCTCAACGCTTGTCGACGTCACCAATTGCAGACATTCGCAACTCGCCGACTTTTGTCCGGAACTCGTTTTTTGGTCCTAGTTCCGCTCGCTTTTGGTCCTCGCTCAGCTCGCCTTTCTTTCTGTCCTCGCTCCGCTCGCCTCTCACACGCACAATGGGCGGCCTCTCCGCAGAAGAAATCGGCAAGCACGCCAGCTCCGACTCGTGCTGGGTCATTGTCCGCGGCAACGTCTACGATGTCACCGAGTTCTTGCCGGAGCACCCTGGCGGCACCAAGATCATCTTGAAGTACGCAGGCCGCGATGCCACCGCGGCCTTTGACCCCGTGCACCCGCCCGACACCCTGGACAAGTACCTCGACAAGTCCAAGCACCTGGGCCCCGTCGCCGACATGGCCGCCGTCGAGGCCGCCGACAAGAACCGCAAGCGCACGCCCGAGGAGGAGGCCGAGGCGGCGGAAGACAAGGCCGTGGCCGAGGCGCGCCGCAACATGCCGCCCGTCGACGCGTGCTACAACCTGCTGGACTTTGAGGCGGTGGCCCGCCGCGTCATGAAGCGCGGCGCCTGGGCGTACTACTCGAGCGCCGCCGACGACGAGATCTCCGTGCGCGAGAACCGGGCCGCGTTCCAGCGCGTGTGGTTCCGTCCGCGCATTCTCGTGGACGTGGAGCGCGTCGATCTGTCGACGCGCATGTTTGGCGCCCGCGTCGCCGCGCCGTTCTATGTCACGGCCACCGCCCTCGGCAAGCTGGGCCACCCCGACGGCGAGACCTGCCTGACCAAGGCCGCCGCCAAGCACCAGGTCGTGCAGATGATCCCGACGCTCGCCTCGTGCTCCTTTGACGAGATCATGGACGCCGCCGAGGGCCCCGGCAACCCGTACCAGTGGCTGCAGCTCTACGTCAACAAGGACCGCGAGATCACCCGCAAGATCATCCAGCACGCCGAGGCCCGCGGCTGCCGCGCGCTGTTCATCACGGTCGACGCGCCCCAGCTCGGCCGCCGCGAAAAGGACATGCGCGCCAAGGCCACCGCCCTCGGCGACGGCGGCTCGTCGGTCCAGAAGAAGGAGGGCCTCGCGTCCGACACGTCCCAGGGCGCCGCCCGTGCTATTTCGTCGTTCATCGACCCCAGCCTCTGCTGGGACGACCTGCCGTGGTTCCGCTCGGTCACGAAGCTGCCCATCATCCTCAAGGGCGTCCAGCGCGTCGAAGACGTTGTCCGCGCCGCCGAGACGGGCCTGGTCGACGGCGTCGTCCTCTCCAACCACGGCGGCCGCCAGCTCGACTTTGCCCGCTCCGCCCTCGAGGTCCTCGCCGAGACCATGCCCGTCCTCAAGGCCCGCGGCCTCGACCGCCGCATCGAGGTGTACATTGACGGCGGCCTGCGCCGCGCCACCGACATCTTGAAGGCCCTGTGCCTCGGCGCCAAGGGCGTCGGCATCGGCCGTCCGTTCCTCTACGCCATGTCGGCCTATGGCGTCGCCGGCGTCGACCGCGCCATGCAGCTGCTCAAGGACGAGCTCGAGATGGACATGCGCCTGGTCGGTGCGCGCACGATTGACGATCTGGGCCCGGAGCTGGTCGACACGCGCTCGCTGACGAGCCACCCCAACGGCGTGCCGGACGACGTGCTGTCGCAGAACGTGTACGACCCGCTGCAGGTCCCTGCCCAGCGCGGGAGCAAGCTGTAGGTGGCGGCAAGGAAGAATGGGAGGCGTATATACACGATAGACATGTACAAAAGACCGAGCGGCATCCAATTGATTATAAGTTTTTGTTTGGTTTGTTCAAAATTCATATGTTCATTCCAATGTCCAATTTCCAGTATTTCAATATGATCCAACGTTTATTTGCTTTTCCAATGTATGATGATGTGCCTGTCTTGCAAAAGCACTGCTCGCTATGAAACAGAAATGACCAGAAATCCAAGTAACCAAATATGAAATATGAAATGGAAGAGCAATGCAACACCGTGTATCCAATGATCTAGTAACCAAAATACCAAAATACCTAAATGGCAAAAATGGGGGTGGAGGGCCTTCTGTCCCCTTAAGTAGACTTCTAGACTCTTCTTACCTCCTCGTATCACCGCTCCGTCACGCGATCATCACCACCTACAAATCTAGCGGGAAGCGCTTCCGCAGCTTGCCGCCAAAGCGGTAGATCAGCAGTGGTGCCGGGATCAGGGCAATGCAGATAAAGCCCAGCAGGCTGTTGCCCCAGCCCACGCCCAGCGTCGCGTACATGGTTGGCCCCGCCAGCGGCAGGAACGCGGCCACAACCGATCGGAAGACGGTGAACGCTGCCGTCGCGCTAGCCGCATAGTGGCCATAGGCATCGATAACGTAGGCCTGCGAGGGCTGCCAGACGCCAATGACGGCAAAACCATACGGGAACAAGCCCAGGACCGGCACGATCCACTATGTTGTTAGCATGCGTAGCATTTACAATAGTATTTACAAGTGCCAAGAGCATATAAGGAAGGGAAGACGTACGTGCACACGCTTGTCCGCGGCCCAGCCGTACCAGAAAAAGGTAATGGGCAGACAACAGGCAAAGTAGATGCAGTCGATCAGGCGCATCTCGGGCTCGTACACGCCGCCGTTCTTCTTTGTGAGCCGAATCACCGTGCCGTCCGACATGAGCGCAAACACGACCAGCCCGGCACAGTACCCAAGCCCCAGCGGAATATACACGAGACCCGTGATGCCGATGCTCCAGTGGTAGCCCTCCTGGAAGACCATGGGGATGGTGTTGAACAGCAGGTACAGCACGCCGTACGCAAATGCCGTGTACAGCGAGATGACGAGCAGCACGGGCGACAGGGCGAGCATTTTGAGCGGCCGGACCAGACCCTGAAGCAGGGCATGGCGCGTCGTCGGCCGCGGCTTGTCCGGGTTGTCGTAGCAGCTGCGGAGGTCGTCGCGCCCCAGCTCTTTGGCAAGGCGGTTGACTTTGCGGCGGATCAGGACGTGGTGGCTGGTCTCGGAACTGAAAACGGCAATGACGATCGTGTTGATGGCGCCGGGGATTAGGACGATCCAGAAATCCCACCGCCAGCCAATCGTCTGGGCAAGCCAGGCGCCAGCAATGGGACCAATCGACGGGCCGACCCTACCACACGGCAGAGGTGAGTATGTTGATAACTTGGTACACCCTGGGTAGGGGGGGGGGGGGGTCGGGGGGGGTCAGCTTACAGGGGACCAACGGTCCAGATGGACAGGGCCAGGCCTCTCTCCTCGATCGGGAACTGTGCTGTCAGCTCACGAACAATGCCACAGAAAAAACGAAAATACAGGACTCCCACGCCAACTTCACTTACAAGATCGCCAATGACGGCGCCGCCCAGGCTCATGCACGCACTGCCGCCAATACCGGCCAGGACACGGAACACAATCAGGCTGTCGAGCGATGGTGCCAGAGCACAGCCAATCTGCCAGGCACAGAAGAACGTGTTGGAGAGGGAGAGCACAATGTGCCGTCCGTACAGCTCAGACATGCCCGCGAGCACTGCATCCACGGTTAGCAGAAAAAATAACAGAAAAAAATGAAAATAATACGGCAATACGGCGGAAAGCGAACAAGGGACGCACTGAGAGGCCCCACGGCATAGCCCAGCAAATAGATGCTGACGGCCAGCGATCCAACCGTCACGTTGTCATTGTGAAAGTCGGCATCCATATAGTTGATCCCGGGCGCCAGGATCGACGATGCAAAGGGCGTCATCAGCGTCATGGACGCCAAGAAGATGAGGACGAGCCACTTGCGGCGCGGCGCAAAGTTGAGCGGGTAGGCCGGGTCGTCGGGCGAGTCCCAGCCGACGATGCCCTTGTCTAGATCCATCAGCGGGACGGGTGCGGCGGTGACGCCGCCGGCTGATTTCGGATTCGGATTTGGTTTTGGATTGCGGGAGGTTGTTCTCCGGACAGCCGAGCTGGCGTTGCTGGCGATGCGCGACAGTGTCGCAGAAATGCGGGAGCCGGCCTGGTGGTGCACCACTTCGTTGCGGTCGAGGCGGGCCTCGTCGGCGTCGACAATGCCGGCGACGCCCTTTTCGGCAGCCGACAGGCCAGCGTCGTCGACCTGTTCGATCTCGACGACCTCGTACGGGCCTGCGTCAGGTGCCTCGTCATCTTCGTCTGTGGCGTTGTCGTCGTCGTCGTCTGTAGTGGCATTGCTTGCGCCAGCATCCTCGGCCTTGGTCTCCTTGTTGTCGGCAGACTTGTCGGTTCGTGTCGAGACAGTCGGGGCAGTTGTTGACGGAGTTGTTGAAGCAGCAGGTTTTGCTGTTGGTGCTTGGGGCGCATCGAGTGATGCCTTTTCCTCGTCGTGTGCCATCTTGTCAAGAAGAAGAAGTCCAACGTTCTTGGCAAAATAAGGTACAGTACAGGTCAAGAGAGGGCGAGGAGAAAAAGAAGTGAAAGGTAGAACCTTTAAAGGAGGACCTTGATGTGCACTCGCAGTGGGGGCCAGAAGGCGCACTCAACAAGGTCACCCGGCAAACTTATGACAGAGCAGGTGGCAGGGTCTGTGATTTCCTCTGCTCGGGACGATCCTTTCTTGTCTTCTTTTCCTCGTTGCATGCGACTATGCAACTGCATCGGACAATGGTCCGCGCGCTGGGGTCCTCTTTTGATATTTTGATGGGCTAGGCTGTTTCTTGTTGTTTGCTTGCTGTTGACTTGTTTTCTCGTCCTTGCCCTCGGCTCGCTTATTTGTCGTTTTTCGGCTCACGAGGACTAAGTTGGATGTGAAAGTGAGCAAGTAAACAATGAAAAGTGAAGAGGTATGAGAGAAAGGAGAAGGGACGAGATGGCAGAATACGGAAAACAGAAAAGGGGCAGAGAGATGTCAGGAGACTCTTGACTCTGGGAATCGGAATGGGAAAGAACAAACTCGGAAAGAACGACCTGCTCATGTTCTCCATCGCAACTTCCACTTTTATTCAAATGGGTTTGGGTTTACTGAGTACGATCATTTTATCATTTTATTTCACTGCCCTTCCTCGCATATTTTGGCTGGCTGCTCGGCAATTGGGTGCCGGCAAGACGGCACTGGAGCAGAGAGTTGGAGAAAAGAATGCAGAGAAAAGAAAAGGAAAGAAAAAAACGGTCAAAGACCAGAAAACAGAAAACGCACGCCATCACCTCCCCCTGTCAGCTTGTTTTTCTTCCCACAGATTTGACCCCAGCTTGTCCACTCAGTAGTGTGCTGCATTCCCGTGTAAACCCACACAAGGAAGGTGCAAAGGAGGGGAATGGTCGAGCGGGCAGGAGCTGGATGTGGGCGCTAACTCCACACTATGTCCGTGACAAAGGCAGACAAGCACTGGGTCCCCGGATGTGAATAGGCTTGCCTCTCCGCGTGTGGAAAAAGGGCAAGCGTGTTGACCTTCAGGGTTGACCTCAGGCCAGTTCAACTGCGCCGTAAGCCGTATTATTCCAACCCTCACCGTTGCAGCGTTGTTTTTGAAGAGCTGGCCAGCGTCGATCACGGGCCGTGCTGATTCCAAAACCTGCGTTGGTCGGGTGTGAAGCTCGTCCGGTTCTGTTCGTCTGTTCGGTTCTGTTCTTGTTTTCTCTCGTGTGTCGACTGTCTACACCGCCCACGAGGTGTCTCAACAAATGCCCGGCCACATGGATGTGATCTGCGAAGAGAGTGATGATCATGAATAGGTTCATAGGACTGGATACTCGTCCTCGCCCACTTCCAATCGTAGTTGCCGCTTTCGGAACAGACGGCTTGTGAGTGGTACAGACGAAAAGACAGAAAGACAAAGACGGAAAGAACAAATGTGAAATACCAACCGGAAGGCAATCACGGGTCAACAGCTTGGGAAGGAAGCAGTGGGAAGCAGTGGGAAGCAGTGGAATGAGTCAGGAAACGGAAACTGCCCCCACGAAAACAGCACAACAACGGCAGGCAGCTGCAGATGCAAGGACGGAGCTTCCGCTGCAGATACAAAATGTTGGGAAGTAGGGAAAGTGCGACCCTAGCTCGCCCTGCATCTGCGGTTTGCGGCCGGCCTGGCTCTTATTCTGGCTCCGAAGCCGACTGAAAAGAGCCAATGGCTGGCATCCGCACCCAACTTGAAAGAAACGATGCTGAGCGTCTGCATATACTCGGCATCCACGGCGCATAAAATAAAGTATGGAGTACAGATTTGCAGTCAATAGAAAGCGGTGCAAACCCGGAAATTGGAGACTGGGTGGTAAACTGCAGAGTGTGCACTGAGACGGATGTTTCTCCGACAGAGATCAGCTGGAAGAGTCTTAAGAGATGAAGAAGCCGGTCCTACATCGTAAATTGCGCGCAGAGCCTCTTTCAGATGCTGCTCTTAAGATTTAGTATCTCTCCTTGCTGGACAGGACATCGAGACGGCTGGAGTATCCCTTGCGGCACACCGCCCCGCAATGTTTAAAGAAGAGCACTTGAAGGAGCAAAATCACAGAGTCGGAGAGTCGGCCATCCATCCAATCACAGCCGTTGACATATTTCGCCATTTTGCATTTTGACACAAGACAGTAGCGCGCCACGGGACGTCCAAGACCCGGCGGGCCTAAGCATAAAACAGTTCATAGGGGCTAGCCTCAAAGACTTTGAAGCGTGGGCGCAAAAAAGCACCTAATTTGCCAAGTAGCAGTAATTTACGATAAGATAGTGATAATGACCCCTGTGCTGTACGCAATTACGCAGTCGCATACGCGCATGTGTTAACGCCACGTCACGGTACGACATACAGAGGACTGACAGCTAAACGCGTTCTTGCCACATTTGTCGAAACACACCACCGTTACCTACTACGAAGAAAAATAAAACCAAAAAGGAACAACACAAAAAGGAAGCAACAAGCTGTCGTACACCTCCTTCCCGAAACAACCCCTCGACGCCTCTTTTTCAAACCGAGCTCGAAGTCGACCTCTCCATCAAGCTTTCAATCGCGACCATCTACCTCCCTCCCTCCTCTGGCCATCTGGCCACGGCCATCCTCTGATCTCGAGCTCTGATCAAGCGTTGCCAAGACCCGGCCCGCTCCATCGTCGACGTCGACGACGACGACTTTCGAATTTCGACATTCCTTTCTCTCGTCTTTCTTCTCTCTCCTTTCACCTCTCACGCTCATATCACCTCACACCCTCACAATGACCTCGGCCTCGTCGACGCGCGCCACGTCGCCCAATGGCCACGCCCACACACCACCGCCCGCGCCGGCACGGGCACGGGCACCATCACCACCGTCCAGACCCAAAGACCTCGCGGCCGGCATTCCGAGTGCCCTCTCCAACAGCGAAACATACAGCCTACTCGCCCTCGCGGTCGCTTGTGCCACCGTGCTGGGCAACACGGTCCGCCGCGACGACGGGGCCCCCCTCACGGCCTCGCTCGCCCTCAGCGGCATCGCGTTCGCGGCATCGTACGCCATGATCCGCTGGCTGGGCCCGTCGTTTGTGCGCGCCAACATCAAGGGCGCCGACCTCAACAAGCTCCAGCGGCGGACCCTCCCCGAATGCATGGGTGCCGTGTGCGCGGTCGTGTACCTGTTGGTGGTGATCATTTTCATTCCGATGCCCTTTTACAAAGACATTGTGGCGGCGACGAGCGGCGGCGGCAACCGCGACGTGGTGCTGCCCGTCGCGCACGTCGAGCAGGGCCGCCTGCTGCACCGCTTCCCGCACTCCAAGCTGGCGTCGTTTTTGTCCGCCATTATCTCCCTGCAAAGCATCACGCTGCTCGGCATCGGCGACGACCTGTTTGACATCCGCTGGCGGCACAAGTTTGTGATCCCCGCCTTTGCCGCCATCCCGCTGCTGGTCGTCTACTTTGTCGACTTTGGCGTGACCTCGGTCGTCGTCCCCACGCCCCTCCAGCCGTATCTGGGCGAGCTCGTCCACCTGGGCCCGCTGTACTATCTCTATATGACCGCCGTCGCCATCTTCTCGCCCAACAGCATCAACATCCTCGCCGGCATCAACGGCATCGAGGTCGCGCAATCCATTGTCGTGGCGGCCCTCCTGGTGTTCAACGACGCGCTGTACCTGTTGGCCGGCCCCTACCCGCACCCCGCCACCGACTCCCACCTCTTCTCCCTCTACTTTTTGCTGCCCTTCCTCGGCGTGTCCCTCGCCCTGCTCGCCCACAACTGGTACCCCGCCCGCGTGTTCGTCGGCGACACCTACTGCTACTTTGCCGGCATGGTCTTCGTTGTGGTGTCCATCCTGGGCCATTTCAGCAAGACCCTGATGCTGCTGCTGGTGCCCCAGATTGCCAACTTTGCCTACTCCGCGCCCCAGATCTTCGGCCTCGTCCCCTGCCCCCGCCACCGCATGCCGCGCCTCAATGCCCGCACCGGCCTGCTGGAGCCCTCCGTCACCGAGTGGCGCCCGGACCGCCAGCCGAAAGCACCCATCGCCTGGGCATTGCGCCTGCTGGCACGCCTCCGCCTTCTGCGACTCAAGACCGACCCCAAGGATCCCGCGGTCATCACAGAGACCACCAACATGACCCTCCTCAATCTGTGGCTGGTGTGGCGCGGCCCCCTGCGGGAGGACCGCCTGGCCCTCGAGGTGGTGGCCATGCAGGCCTGTGTCGGACTGTTTGGCCTGTTTGTGCGCCACCGCCTGGCCCTGTTGATCTTTAAGGAGGACAACCTTGGCGGTGTGAGATATTAGTGTGCGAGCGAGCGAGTGAAGCGAGGAGCAGGAAAAGAGGCGAGCGAAACGAAAAACAAAAAAAGAAGCGAGCGAAGCGAGGAAAGCTACAAAGATACTTCCTTTTGTTATATACATTTGGTGAGAGGATCATCTTCACCTTCAGTGGAAAAGGCGTTACGGATATTGCAGCGTTTATGGATTTTACAAGCGCAGGCCTGTGTTCTGGTCGAACATGGACAGATACAGACAGACACAGACAGATATGGGACATCATAGACAATGATAGTAATACAGATCTGGCCAAAGACAAAACACTGACGCTGTGACAGGATCTACATAGAATAGCTCTTCATAGACCATGAACATGTAGAGAGGTCGTAGGTACACATATCTCACGCAAGACACTCGATGCATACGGGACAGCAAAGAATTGGTAGGCAGTATACGAGGGAGGGACAAGCAAAACGTGCTGCCCTCACACCCCGTTCAGCAAGATAGAATTTCCATTTCCCGCGCACATACATACATACATAACAAGGAATGAGAAAGAACTAAAGAAGAAGAAGAAAAAAGGAGAACAGAGATGAGAAAGAGAGAAGAAAAAGGTAGACATATCCCATTTGTGTTGCCCGATAAGAAATAAGAGAAAAAAGAAATAGAACCCAGTTGTGTTTCCCCCCTTTTTTCCCCTTTTCCCTATTTCCCTTTTTTGTTGTTTCCTCCCCCAAAAAAGGAACACAAAAGAACAAAAGAAAAATGAAAGCAATAACCCGAAGAAGAAAAAAGTCCAAGATTCCCACGAAAAACAAAATCCCACGTTTTCCCAGGTCGTCTGTGTGTTATTTGTTTTCGCACACAGCGACCCAAAGAAGTTTCATAATCAACCGCAACGCCATTTGTTTTTTCAAAGAAGGGGAATTCAAAAGGGGGGAAGGCAAAAGACCACATCAAATTAACAATCAAAAACACAAAGAGACAGAAACACCCCGTTACGCCCCATCCCGTCCAAGGAAAAAAAGGTTAATAATAAAAATAATAAGAAACGGAAGTCAACAAAAGAAATAAAAAACGGTGACTGGGAAATGGGAATACGTCGCCGGAATGAGCAAAATAGAAGAGAAGAGAAATGGGTATAGAGGTGAGAGAGTAGGAGAATGCAAGGTGATAAAAATAGGGGGTCGGATGGCTCGTCACATCACCCCTACGTGGATGTGTCCATGGTCGGCTTTGCATCGGTGTCGGCAGTCGGCGGGTTGTTTTCGATGCCGGTAGACGGCTTCGACTCCTCGGGGCTCGACAGCGACGGCTTAAGCGTCGTCGGTGGCCGTGCAGCCTTGCTTCTCTTGGTGTAATCGCTCAGACTCATCTTCTTCTTGATGGGGCTGGGCGTCACGACCGGAGAGCCAAAGGGGTTGGCGTTTGTCACAGCGAACGGCGACTGGACGATCGACGAAGCGGTGAGAGGTGTCGTTGCACTGCCCACTTGCGGAAGGCCAGAGGCTTCGCTGAACGAGGGCACCTTGGGCAGCTGCACACGCAGATCCGGCGATCTCTTAATCGGGACATCAGGAGCAACACCGCTGCCACCTTCGACAGGCTCGATCTTAGCGGCTACCGGGGCGGCGGCGGAGGCGGAGACATCCGGTGCGTCTGTCATGGCGACATCCTCGGTATTGTTCGTCGTAGTCGGCGATGCCACGTTTGCCAAGTTTGCAGTAACAACCTTGACGTCCTTTTGCTCTGGGACAGCCGGCGTGTCGACATCCATCTTGGGCGAGATGGCTGGCACCGGGTGATCGTTGTGCCGCACACGGTGTCTGTTGTTAAGAAGACGCCGCGACAGTGAGATCACACGCCGTCTTGGGCGCGGTGTGGGTGGCTTCTCGCTGTACCACTCGCCCTCAGTCGGGTCGGTCTGGCATTCGGCATCGACGTAACCTGCAGACGGGCCGGCAGACGTGTGGCGCGACGCACTATATGTCGAGCCACCAACTGCAGCCGACAGAGACATGAACCCCATGGCCGTCGACATGTTAGGTGACGACGTGCTGACAGGGGATCCAGACTTGCTGCGCGAGGTCTCGGCGTCGACATAGCGGTGGTTGCCATTGGTGTTACCATTGGTCAATTCGTGGTGATGGTCGCCAGCCTGGGCCGACGAACTCTTGTGCCTCGATTTTCCGGATTGGCCACCGCCCGATGCACTCGACCGCTCTGTGCCGTCCGACGTGCGCTTCTTTTTCTTGGGTTGCTGCTGCTCGAGGCGGCGGAACGAGTCCTCGACCATGGCGACTTTGCGCTTGTCGCGATCGGTGGGTTCTGTCAATATGCCCAGCGTGTCGAACGATCCCTGTCGTGGGGCGGGGGTCATGTCGCGACTCGGCGGTTTGCTGCGCGACGATGTTGACATCTTGTCGGTTTCGGGGAAATCTTCTGGGTGGCCTTCGCTAGCGGCGCGGCTGTTTGTTGCGTGGCCCGTGCTTGTCGGAGATAGCGCGTGGGCGTGGCCTTTGGGCTTGCGTGAAGACGACTTCTTCTTGCCGTGCGAGCTCCGTGCGTGTTGCGACTTTCCACTGTACAGCCGGTGGAAGCGAGCAAAACCGCACTCGGGGCCCAGTTCACACGCACAACCGCCGTACCGAGAGAGGACTTGGGCCAACCAAATGGAGAAGGTGTTGTACTCCTTCTCGTCCACCTCGTAGTCGTCGTGGTTGCTCTGGTCGTCGTCGCCCAAGCCCAACAAATAGAACAATCGTTCGCGAAGGGGGGTTTTTGGCAGGCGGAAATCCCAAGGGATGGTAATTTGCTCGTCTGCAGCAATATGACGGTCGCTGACAAGCCAGAAATGGTATTCGGAACCGCCGGATACGTGACCTCCGGCCAAGTATGTGTCCAACGTAGCGTTGGGCCGGCAGCTGCGACGCACGTAGCGAGCGAGAGAGCCTTCTCTCCGCGTGTCAATGACGAGGGGTAGCGCTGGGTGGAAGAAAACAAAGGGGAGAGGGGACGACAGCTCGTCGTAGCGGTTGGATGGGATGGAACAGTAATCGTTTTGGAAGCCGATTTGGCCATTCAGTTCCATCAGCAGGACGTCCTTACTGACCTCCGCTGTCGAAACCAGATATCTCCAACGAACAACAATGTCCTTATCGAGAACCCGCTTCTTAGTCTCGACGTGAGGCGGATGCTTTAATGATTCGATGGTTGTAGGGAGTAATTGGAAAACGTCGGAGCGTCTCCGACCGGTCTCTCTGAGCAGGCGCTCGGGTTCCCGCAGCCAGACAGATGTTGCGTTTGACACGGCAAGGCTGGCGAATGAGTTGGTCTGGACAGTCTGCGCGGAGTCCTGGTCATTGCAGAGATTTTGGATGTCGCTGGTGTAGCCGTACAGCTCCGCGCCCTCGGGCAGGTCTGGCGGTGTGGTGGCCGGACTTAACGGGTGGCCAGCTTGTAATGAGGCTCGCGAGGCAGAATACGACGGACTTCGCTTAGAATGTGATCCGCCTACTGACTGGCTCGACTTGTGTGTGCTCTTCTTTTTCGAGTGACTGCTGGCGTGTTGGCCGTCGGATCTTGTCACGTCGCTGGCGGACGCAGAGTGACCGTTGATGTGGAGATCGCTCGGCTTCGCCTTCTTCTTGTGACTTTGGCCGTGGCTTTTTGATGGCGGCCGTTTTGACTTTTGATGGCCCACAGTTTCGGCGTTGGCAGCCTGTAACCGCTGTTTTTGGTATTCGATGGCGTGCGCGACGTTAAGTTGGCGCGGTTTGCACTCATGACACGCGTGCGCAAAGTCTTCGCGTATCGCTTCTTCGCTGTTGTTTGGGTAGAAGCACTCAATATGTTGCCAGGAATCGCAGATCTCGCAGTATATTGTGTTGCCGTCATCGCCTGTAAAGCCGCAAATGCACTTTATGGTATAGGGTTCCTCCTCTGCAGCCGACTCCGTCGTGGTGACAGGGGCAGGCGCAGCATTGTGTGTGGGGGATTTTGTTGGAAAAGAGTTGGAGTTGGCCGCTGCGGAAGGGTCGGGATGAGGGTGGGACGCAGCCGCAGAAGGTGCAGAGGGAGGAAATGATGGGACGGGGGCGTATTCTTTTGGAAGAGGAGTGGGCGAGAGCGGGTTGAGAGGAGGGAGGCTCGGGGTCGAGAGCGCGGTCTGTGTCGACGGCGGTGGATGCTTTTCTGTCATAATCTAGGAGAGACCTCACTGATGGGGAGGGTGCCGAAAAGGAGGAGCTGAAAGGAGAGAGGGGGAGGTTGGAAAGGATTATCTCTTCAGTTGTGATAACATGACTGAGTGAAGTGTTGTGTGGCGGATTTTGAATCACAGAGGACGAGAGCAAGGCAGCAAACCCCAAAGCAAGAGAAGGAACTGTCGCTTGGAGTGGCCAGCCGTTGTCGTCGTGTCGCCTGTGACGATTCAGAAAAGTGTACGGTGTCGGAAAGGGCGGCGCGTCGATGAAAGGTCAAGTTTAAATGAACGACGGCGTCGCGGAGCCAAAAGAGTCGACGCAAAACGAGCGGGCGTCCGAATCAATGGGTTCCTAGAGGGTGGGCCAGTCCAAAAAATCACACGACGGTGGGAGAAGAGGCGGTCGTCCTAGGAAGCCAGAGTGACGGCGTCTCGTGCGCAATCACGAGTCGTGATGTGGAAAAGAGAAGAGACTGTGCCCGCGCGTAGATGTGGAGTGAAGTCTAGATGATGCAGAAGACGAGATAACGAGTGTCAAAAGCAGTCGAAAGTGATCCTGACGTGTTGAGGCCCAAGGAACAAAAGAGACTCGACAGGGGGAGAAATTGTCGAGGATGGAAGAAGAGAGCGACGAAAGTTGACAGAACAGCAATGTCAATCTTTGTCGCGAGGAGGATGTCGAGTAGAGATTGATCGAGAAAGAAAAGTGTTCAAAGTCTTCGAGCGACTGTCTTTTTCTTCGTTTGAGATCGCGCGAGGAATTTGAGGATCGAGTTGTCGAGAAAGTCGAGAAACGAGGGCGCTTTGCGATGCGAGAATGAGGGAAAAGATGGTTGAAAGATGCGAGAGTTCTGTTCAAGTCGAAGATGCAAGAAAAGGGGGGGAAGAGACAGATTGCTTGCGGATTGAGAGGAGGGTGGAAGGCGAGAGAAGAGTTGCAAAAAGAGGAAAGAGCGAGGAGAGAGAGGAAAGAGCAAATCTGCGAAAGTTGGGATGGTAGGGAAGGAAAGAATGAGAGGGGGGCCAAAACAAGAAGAACGAGGAAGGAAACTGACAGAGGAAAGTGGAAAGTGGAAAAGAGGAGCGTCCAGCAGTCGAACAGAAGGAACACAGAAGGGGAAAAGCGCAGGGACACACGCTGTGAGTAGGGGAAGGAGAGAACTGGAAGACCTGGAAGAGCAGGAAGGAGAGAGGAGAGAGAACGCAGGAGACAAAGGGTCACTAGCCAATGGGCGTACAGCAAGGCGCCTCCAAGAAAAAAGAAAAAAGGCAGAGCGGCGAGGGAAAGCGAGAAGGGAAAATGGCAGAAAAGGGAAAGCAAGAGCAAAATTCCCCCCGACTAGCGTGGCTCTGGCGTGGTGCTCCTTCCCCCTGGTCTCATTCGCAGTGTGTCCTAGTGCCCAGAAAGTGCAGGCACGATTCTCACTGGAGAAGGAGAAGGCGGGAGAGGGGGAAGGAGGAAAGCGAGGGACACAAGCCGATACGCTTGTACCAGTTACAAGGCAGCAATCGTAGCAGTGGCTACTTTGGAAATTGGTGCCTGAGGCACGAAATGCCGCACTAGACGATAGAGGTTCGGGTTTCGACTTTTTGGTGGGAGTTGGTTCGGTGGGAGCTAAGCCAAGAAAAGGGTCAAGGTGCGTGCGCTGCGTGCGGCGCAACCTGCGTAAGCAGCCCCGAGTCACTCGAATGACCGACACGGCCAAGGCAAAATTTGGGAGAGAAAAAAAAGGACTGAGAATGAGAAGCAGCAAAAAAACGTGAGCCAAATTTTGCAGAAAAAAACGGACGGATGAGATTACCTTGCCATGTCACGTTTCTGTGGCATTTCCTTCAGATATCTGGCAAGAGCAACTGTTGCTCTTGCCGTTCTTGTTCTTGCTGCATCGCCATTTCGAGCAGGAGGGACAATATACCTGCGAGAAAGAAAAATCAAATATATCGCGAGGATATGTTGATAGGCAAATGAAGGCTGGATGGTGCTGCTTGACTCTCGAAACTCAAAAGATCCGCGGGGGAAAACAAATATTAAAGGGGAGGAAATCAAATCCGGGAGGCATAGAGGCAGAAAAAAAGGTCATGGAGCAGTCGGAAGAACAATGACGCTTTTTTGGAGGGGATTCTGAGAGACAATTCCACCAACAAAAAAGCCGGGCTGCCTGAATGAAAACAGGCAGGAAGAATGATGAGTGTGCGAGAGAAAGCCTGCAGGCTGCAGGGCGTTGTCGGACGAGTGTGCCACTGCAAGCACTTTGCATAAAAAGAGGAGCAATGAGGAACAGAGAGGAGCAGAGAGGAGCAGAGAGGAAAAGAGGAGCAATGAGGAGCAAGAGAGACAGACCCAACAAGCAACAAAAACTGGGAAAGAACGAGGAGGAAAAGCAGGCAACAGTGTGGTCCACTTTTATTTGATCCCATCCAATGGGCCGTGGCCCCAGTGGGAAGGAGCAATGTATCGGCACTCGTACTCTGCCGGGGTGCGTGCAGAAAAAGATACTGAGTACGACGTACAGGCGAGACACACTCGAGATTTTGGTGGGCGTCTCTGAACTCGTTTTCTTTGTCTTTGCGTATTCTACTTTTTTAGCGTCTCCAACTGACCAATCGAGGCAAATACTAATATCGAGATACCGCGTCGCCCAACCAAAAGACGTGTGTCCGTTACCTGCGCCCAGTGCCCAGCGCACCAGTCGAGCGGTCGTTTTGATTACCAGCCGTGTTACGAAGGCGGAGGTTTACCGTTAATTGAGGGCAGGTTCGGCAAGGCAAAGGTGAACGGTGAGAATGGGCATAGAAGATTGGAAGCTATCATTCGAGAAAGTGAGGGCGAACTGCGGTGAAGGCGAGTACTGTGTACATGTACGGAGTACGGAGTACAGCGACCTCGTACTGATAAGCGTCGCGTCATCGCTGTTTCTTACTGGACATCTGCCGCAAACTCCTAAGGGCTAAGGCTTATCCAAAGTCCGCTGGACACCACTGAACCCGCTAGAAAGACAGTCGAGCAACGCCCTAAACCTTGTGCTGCGCTAAACATGCAAGAGAACAGTCATCCACGTTTCTCTTTTTTCTTTCCTTCGCTGCGTTGCTGTTTGCAGAAGCACAGCGTCTGCTTCTGGACACTGCAGGCCGGCACAGGCAACTGATCAGCGACACGCTCTTAAACCCCGCCTCGTCCGCTTCCGTAGTCATCGAGGCACACCAGTGTCCCTTTCTCTCTCTCTCTATCTCTCTCTCTTTTTCCCTCCCGAGCCTCCCATAGAACTGGTGCGCCAATCCCTAGCACGATTCTGGCGCGTCGTTTGGTGTGGCGAAAGTCGCCTATGATATAAGAGGAGGGAGATAGGAGTCAGGAAGAAAGGAGGGAGATAGGAGTCAGGAAGAAAAGAGGAAGAGAGGAAGAGAGGAAGAGAGGAAGAGAGGAAGAGAGGAAGAGAGGAAGAGAGGAAGAGAGGAAGAGAGGAAGAGAGGA
>WNYC01000025.1:0-252383 GCA_021396375.1 Sporothrix mexicana | reverse complement strand
CGAAGAGGCTCGGGAGGCAAAATCACACTCACAAAAGGGGATGTGGCGGAAGGTGCAAACGCCACAAGTGGCCAGGAGCAGTTTCGACAATGAAATCGGCCAAACGACATTCACCATTTGGGACAACCATTCGGAATCAAAACATTCAACCCTTCAACACTTCTTCTTTGTCCGACTGCCCGACTGCTTTTGTTTGCGCCGCCCGATATATTGCCGTCCTGCCGTTGCGTTCTCTCCTCTCTCGAATAATCGTTGCTCGACTCTCGTCTTTCGTCTCTCGTCTTTCGTCTTTCGTCTCTCGTCTTTCGTCTCTTGTCTTTCGTCTCTCGTCTTTCGTCTCTCGTGTCCCATTTCGCGGTGTCGACACTCCCTCCTTTCTACCGAATGCTTACCTTCTGTCCCTGACAGCAGAGCTGAAACAGCTGCGTGGTGCGATTGGCCTACGAGACAAAAGATAACGACTTAAGGACGTTTGACGTTGTTCTTGGACGCCATCTCAACTGCACGATCAAATGTCACGGCCCGGCGAACAAGGCCTTTGAAAACAAAACACAGGAAAGGCAAAGGCCAGAGAACATACAGGACGCACACAAAGGAGATCAAGATGATGTCCTTTTGGCTCTTGGTACCTAGCCAAGGCGAGCCATGCGATCCTGTGATCCGGATATATTCCGTTCGTCGTAAAGAGGTCATCGCCCCATGCTTCACGTCATGGCGGACGCGATGGCTTTGGGTGGCCGTGACGGTGACGATGGGATGTGCTTTTTGGGGGAGAGTGAAACCAAGGCTGCTGAAGCCGTGTAGACCTTTAGGAACGTCGGCGCGACGAGCACTACGAGCACTGTCGGCGCCGCCGTCACCCCGCCTCTTCTCCTGCCCGGAGCCCCGAATGTAGACTGCTCCGTAAATCCGTAAACGGGTGGGTGACTATCCACGTTGTAATTCGTAGCGCGTTTAGTTTTGTTCACCGCTCCACAGACTTGTTTCTTGATCTCGCTTGATTTTCAATGTTTGCGTAGATCGCGGACGCTCATTGCACCTTGTTCAGACGAGAGGTCGGCAAACGGCCGTGGGCTGGGATTTATCGACGGTGACACCGTAGAAATATAGATCAACGAAAGGCATCAAATATTTTGTGCCGTTGGTCATGATGTATTTGACGTCACAATACATTTTATATCGGCACCGGTGACTTTGCTATTGTTCAAGGCGCTGCGCAGGCCACGATTTGTGAAAGTATCTCGGAGAGAACAAAATACGGTGTGCCACGAGAAGCTATGTGGTATACATCAGAATAGAAATTCAAGCCAAAATTGCCTGCAAATTTTACGGTTTGCTTTTGATCCTCATATTTCTGGTTTATTTTTTCAGTGAAATGAAAATTAAATGTTATTTTATTTTGATTTCTTCTCTCAAAAAATATTATTAATAAATAATAAACCAAGAATATTAAAATTAGTTATTCAAATTCCAACAAAGAATTCATAAAATTGGAAATAGTAATAGAGTTCCAGTGTTCTGATATTAATAAAAGGTAGATATGAGTGACTTTTGATACCGCGTTGGCATCATTTATTTGGTATATGTACAGAGTACCAGATCTAGAAGACGAAGAAAACAAGTAGAGGCAAAACGACAAAAGAAAAGGTGCCATCCCCTAAACGCCTGCCATGCAAAAATGTGGCTGTTCATCTTGCCAGCCAATATTAAAAAGAGATAGATAACGAACAAAAGAACAAAAGAAACAACCCAAAAGTCTACAGTCTACCACCTCGACGGGAACCGCTCGTTCTTGCCGTGGCTGGTTGTCCGTGTCTTGGCAAACGGATTAAAGGGCACCGGCGGTGACGACATTTCCCCTTGTGCTTGTGACGACGGCAGCGGCTGCTGTGGCGCAAAGTTTTCTTTTTTCGGCGACTTGGTCGGGCTGCGCATGCGCTGCATGCGCTCAGCGGCTTCGCGCTGCTCAATGGCCGCCATCTCGCGCGAGTTGCGCGGCGAGCGGGTCACGCCGCTGCCGATATCATTCATACTGATGGCCTTTTTGAGCGGCGAGTTGACGTGGGTAAAGACGCCCATGCTGCCGCCAAAGTTGGTGGTAGCGCTGGAGGGGATCGTGGGGCGGTGGACGCTGTTGGCGGCCGAGGCGAGCGGAGTGTTGGCGACAAAGGCCGTGCCCGTTCTCGCTCTCGTTCCTTCACCAATGAGGCCGGTAGAAGCATTGGACACGTTGGACCCGGTGGCCACACCTGTGGACGAACCCGCACCCGTCGATGTGGATGTGTAGGCGGGCGTGGCCTGCACGGGCATGCTCTGGCGGGACTTGGCGACGCTGGTGTTTCCCGGCGTGAATGAGTCCGAGTACCTAGCGGGTCTCTGTTGTGCGGGTGTCAGGTGGCGCGGCGTGGCGGCGATTGTGCCGGAGTGACGGGCAGTCGAGGCCGAGGTCGAGGAAGCGTTGCGGCGGTCAAAGTCGGGATCAATGTGCTTGATGTAGTTGGCGTTGGGGTGCGTCTGGAAGCCGCGGTGGATGACAGTCGTCGGCGTGCCCTTCTCGATCGACTCGCTGGCAGAACCGTCGCCTTCCAAGGGACCGTCAAAGGCGACTTGTGTGCCCATGTCGCGGACAATCGGGTGCAGACGTGGCTGCACAAACTTTGTGTCGTACTCGTGCATGACCTCCTTTTGGATAATGGCGTTGTCGCGCTGGCGCTGGTCGTTTTTGGACTGGAGGAGTCGCATGGAGGCCGAGAGCACGACCTGGAGCACGATGCACTTGAGCACGGCGACGCTGGGCCGGGGCTCCAGTGGGTCGAGGGGAAGCTCAAACAGGTAGATGAGCACATGGAGCGGGCTGAAGAACGACAGGAGAGCGAGTGATGCCGGCCGCGGGTCCCAGACATTCAGTTCCCAGACGTCGCGGGTGTTGTCCGGATGGGCACGCGACTCGGCGCTTTCAAAGTTGACGAGGTCGCCCAGCAGACGGAGTGGTGAATTAGTCGAGGGCGGCGACTGGACGCGGACGCGGTTGGCCGAGGGGGTGCCCGGGCGGCGGTCAATGTTGGCCTCGAAGAGGCGGTAGTTGCGGGTGCGCGTCAGGACGAAGAAGGCGTTGGCCACGGACAGCGACACACCGGTCCACACAAGGAGCTGCACCAGATACGAGATCCAGCCGCGGCCGCCGCCATCACCAAAGACGTCGTCGTCGGCGCTGTTGGAGGGCCCGAGGTTGGCGCGGGCGAGCAGGAACAGGAAATTGGCGACGATGCCGACCTGGCTGCCGACGGCGACCGAATCAAGCTCGCGGGTCTCGATCTCTTCGGACAGCCAGAGCAGAAAGTCCCAGGGGTTGATGGCTGCTGAGATGCGCTGCATCAGCGGCTGCCGCCGCACGAGGCGCGGCATTGTGATGTGGGTGTGAGGAAGAACCAGGTGGCGATGGAGAGAAGGTCGTTAAAAGACCGTGAAGGCGTGAAGATTTGTCGACGGATGTTGAAGCTAGGGAGGATGGCGAGGTTCAAAACATTGTCGCCTGATAAATAGCAAGGTTGTCGCGTGTATTGTGTCGATCGGTCAGGTGCCTTGTGTCGTGAGAGTATGGAATGTCGTTGGGGTGCGTCGTGGTTGTCGACGTTGGAGTGACGTGAAGTGAAGATAGAAAAAAGGGAGCTCGAAAAAAAGCGTCTATTGCGTAGTATGGGTGGTTGCTGTTTGTAAACAAGACCGTTTTGGGCTGTTGGCTGCTGAAAGGCGCTAGTAAACTTACCTAATCACAATGGGCGGCTGCGGGGCTAAGCCTGCAAGTTACAGTGCCCAGGGCCTGTCGGCAGGGGAGCTAGGCAGCGCCATTGGCAGCTATTGATTGAGAACAAGGAGCCCTTTATCGTTGCCAGCATTGTAGTGAGCAATTAATCCACAGCTTGTCCTCCGACCTCAATCCATTGTCGACTTTCTGTCTCGACACCGACGACACAACACACGCCTGCGATCCATCTACAGAGGACTCGCTGTTCGACGGACTTCTAGTATTTCTCTAGCTCCCGGCCACACCGACGGACACCGAATCGGGGTGCGCGAACAGCCGCTCCCTCCCACGAAACGATGACGACGACGGCGGCCGACTACAAGGACCGGCAGTTCCTTGCCGTCATTGGCGATGAGGTGCGACTCGTGAGGAGGGCCTAGGCAATAGGACTGACGATAAGACTAACTGTGGATAGGACTCCGTGACGGGACTGCTGCTGGCCGGCATTGGCGTGAGTTCCTGATACTCGTTACTCGATGGATATTCAGCCGTACTGACTTTGACAGCATGTAACCCCCGGCCCCGATGCCCAGAAGAACTTTCTCGTCGTCGACAACAAGACGGACAACGCGGCCATCGAGGCGGCCTTTGACAAGTTTACGACGGACCGCAAGGACATTGGCATTGTCCTGATCAACCAGCATGTACGCATCCCCGAGGAGGCAGATGATTTGACATTTGATAGGGACGCTGTAGAGACAGCTAGACTAACTGCCCGCCAGATTGCCGACCGGATACGGTACCGGGTGGACACGTACACGGCGGCATTCCCTACGATCCTGGAAATCCCGAGCAAAGACCACCCATACGACCCCGAAAAGGACAGCGTTCTGCGGCGTGTGAGACGGCTGTTTGGCGAGTAGGAGACGGCATGACGAGGAAGGAAGCGTGAGTGATGTGTGCAAGGGATTGCGAGGACTGCATGGAGGATTTGGATACACGGATCATGGATCACTCGAGACAGGACCATGGCTGGGATATTGACTCCACGAGAGCCTGGTCCGCCGAGTCAAGATGAAGGACGATATCATCATTTTCATAGTATATACAACAATGTTTTCACTTGCTTTTCGAAAGATTACTGGAACACGAGATAGAGTTTGATTGAAATGGTTCCCGACTATACTGCAGATAGGACGGGATAGTCTTTAATTAGAAGTAAAAAATGAGGCCCATGTGTAGTTGCCGATAGTAAATGCATGGTGATGGTAACAAAGATGCTGCAAGCTGGAAAAAAGAAGAGATGAATAAACAGACAACATAAAGCAAAAAGAACAACGTAAAACACTGAAACATCCACGCAAACGTACAAAACGTAAACTGACAAACAATGCACGAATGACACACGATAAACAGACAGCTTTATCAACGGGGAAAAGGCAAACAATCAGGACAAAGTCAAGCCGGGGTTTAAATCCAGTCACGACGACCAAACTAGAAAGCAGGGGTAAAAGATCTCCTGGAGAAACATGAAAGCGGACCAGAGCACAAGGTTTGCCACCGAATCAATGACGAGAAGGACAGGGCGCATCCTAAAGTAATGAGCCTTGTAGGACAAAACCAGCAAAAGGGTCAGGCCGGCGACGACCCTTTGCTCCGTGACCCAGCGGTAGCGGTGGATGCGGTCGAGGACGGTGCCCTCGTTGCACGCATACTTCGGTGGCTCCATGGAGAACTTGAGTTGGTAGTTGGAGGGATACCTGTCCATCATCTTTTGAACGGCCTCGCCCAGTTGCATTGTGGAGTCGACGACTTTCTATAGCTCGGCGCTCACAGAGCCATCGCGGGCAAAGGTGACAGTGGCCGTCAGGCAGGTAATGGGCTTGTCGTCGACGGTGTAGACGTCGGCCAGGACGGTGTACTTGCCGGGCGGGATCTCGGCGGGCAGATCGACCGACTTTGTGATGCTGATCAGGCCCTTCTCGATGGGGCACTCGAGCTCGACGTTCTTGATTTGCTCGCAGAGGTCGGCCGTGGTGCTGATCAGACGGATGAGACCGTACTTGACCTGCAGGTTGACGTAGGCGCCCTCGACAATGGTCTTGCTGACCGAAGCGATGGCGTTGATGACGAGCTCGGTGCCGCTGGGGAGGTTAGTAAGAATTCCACGGTGATAAGTTCGAAATTCGATTAGATAAGCTATTTGGGGATAGGGACCTACGCTTGAGGAGGATTGGGAGACAGGTCGACGCTCCTGATCGTCAAAATATCGCTCGAGTGGTCGGACGGGCAGAACTCGAGAGGCGACTCGCCCGGGACCTTGAGGTCGTCACGGGTGCCGGCGTTGTCACCGCCGAAGAAATTGAGGCTGGCGGCCGAGGCCGTGGACAGCAAGGCGAAGAGGAGCGAGGTGGACCGCATCTTGAGATGTGTGGTGCTGTGGTTGGGATGGAGATGGAGATGGAGATAGAGAGGAAGAGGAGAAGAGAAGAAGAGAGGAAAGCCAAAAGTCGGGAGATAGAGAACGAGCGACTGATAACGATGGATACAGAGAGGGCGGGAGAGACAGAGAAACAGAAAGCGACAGTCGGATTGAGAACAAAAGTCGTCGTAGAAAACAAACGGTCTGTTTGTCGTTGAATGAAGACGAACGTAAAGACAGAGGCAGTGAGGAAACAAAGTCAAGAAGTCAAGATGATGACGAGAACGAATTTGTTGAGGAGGGCAGGAGGCTCGGAGTTTGAACGAACTAGGCGGTTTCAATGGCGTGAACGCACTGTAGACTGCACTAAACACTGCTAAAACGCTAAACGATAGAGGAGGGAAAGACCGAAGGAGGGGGTTACAGCACAAGGCCAGAAGGCAAGTGCGAGGCGAGGCAAGAGCGAGGCAAGGAAGGGAAAACGGAGGTGGTTGGCGTCATGGGAGAGGGCAAGGCAGCCTCTGATTGGTGGGACGTCTCGGCGGGCCAACCAGCGGTCGCCTAGGACTTGGAAAAGTGGGGTCTTTACGAGTCAAAGGTCCTCAAAGAGACAGGCGTGTGAGTCTTTCTACCAAAGAACATGGCCGATTCTCGCATTCCCATTCTCAATATTGTTGGCATGTAGCGCTCATCGCAGATAACAGGTCAGTATTAACGGGCCAGTAATAACGGATCAGCCGACTGCAAATGGTAGAATGGAGGTGGAGGTTTTTACTATCGCCAACTCCGAAGCAGCAGTATTGCAGTTTACGACATACATCTACACAGAATAAAAACTGAGGTGTCCTCATTTCTCGACCTCTTCCGTCCTCTCTTTCGTCTCTTTCGCCATCTCCTCTCCTCTGCGCACGTTGCGCAATTGTTGTCTCACATAGCCGCTGCAGGCGGCAGGTGATTCGTGATCCCTGTCGCCAATGTCATATATGGAAAGTGGAGGAAAGCATGCGCAGTGGCTCAGTGGGTCCGAGCCTGGCCATGATAAGTCATCGAGTCCAAGACGCAAGAGCCAAGGGTGCTACGCTCCAGCACTGTGAAGCGCTGTAGCGTATTTACAATGTACTGTAATGTTGCTTGGGGGCAACAACCTCCAACATTGTGAAATGTTGCAGACATACATCTCTTCCCAACCAATCCTCACGAACCACGACCAGTTCTTGCCCATATTTGGAGCATGCTGTTGGTTATTGTTCTTTGAGCGCAACGGAGCGACGGACTGAAGCGGCGACGAGAAAAGAGAAGATGGCGGTGACGGTGACTTGGAACAGGACAAGAAAGAGTCTTTTCTCAAAGTCTTTTCTCAAAGCTGCAGTGACGCCCTGGGCATCCATATTCGCACTCTTTGGCGTCGCCGTCGAGGGGTGGTTTGTCGAGTCGACCACTGTTAGCTGCTGGTCGATAGTGTCACCATACTTGATGTTGATACTCGGCAGGGCCCTGGCGTGCTCATGCCGTACATCGAACATCGAACATCGAACGTCGAACGTCGAACGTCGAGCGTCAAACAGTCGAAAGCCAGACAGGACATGGGCGACAAGTGTCGTGCCGGCCGTCGTGCCATGGGTCTTGTCCTGGCCCTGCTCATCGTCTTCTTGACTTGTTGTCGTATGCCATGATCAGTGTCTCAAGCGGGCCGCATGTAGAGACGACCGTATTGTCAAGGCCGTGATGGTTTCCAAGAATATTTTTCAAGAGGATCTTTCTCAAAAGAAAAAGAAGACAAGAGACATAAGAAAAGGTTGGGAATGGCCAAAGAGGTGTCTCAAGCGAAAAGAAAAAAAAAACGCGGCAAACCACATGGTCTCTTCTGGCGAGACTTGTGATGGTGTCTGCAAGGCTTTTACAAGTTCAAGTACAGTTGAAAAGCAGCTGACAAGAGAAGAAAACCAAGCAAACCAAGGAAACAAGCCGGCGCAAATCGACAAAGAACAGCGCTAGGCGAAACTCCACAGTTTCCCCGACGAGCACTTTCGACAAACAAACGACAACCGGCAGGCACCTTGTGCGGGGACGAGGCAAACCAGGCCAGAACCCCGTAAACCCGCTACAACCCACCGATATCCGCTACGTCGTACGTCCCCGGACGGCAAAACGGCTGTCAAAGCTCGACGGAGAAGGGTTCTAGACCAAGTTTGATCCGAAATGTTTATCGTCTATCGACCGAGTACACAACAAACAGTTCCTCCGTCTCACCAGTACAGCACCTCCGCATCCTCCGCCTTTAGGAGAAATGCGAAATGCGACGTGCGAAATGCTGAACCGTCACCACCGGGTGTCACCCTCACCTTCTTTACCTTTGCCTGTAGGCAGGGCGTGTGACCGTTGCCGACGGCGAAAATCCAGATGCGATTTCGATTTCGCCGAAACGGCCACGGACGCACGATGCCGAAACTGCCGCGTGGGCGGGCAGTCGTGTACGTTCCACCTGCCCCTGGCCAAGCGAGGGCCCAAAGCACCCCACAGCCATAACGGCCAGAACGTGAGGGTGCATGGTCACACCCAAAATCAGAGCCACAACCAGAACCACGGTGTTGGTTCCCCGGATCGGCATCGGGGTCAGGATCGTCCGTCAGCCTCGCCGCCGACGAGCACGTTGCCGGTAACTGTGGCTGCCGCCGACAACCTCATGTTTCTTGATGGCGATGGCTTGGACCGGGGTCAGAGTCAGGGTCAAAATCAAAGTCAAAGTCAAAATCAAAATCAACCACAGGTTCACGGCGGGCCGGGGCCTGGACCCGACCTCACCTTCCCGGGCCTCACAAGCATCACAAACATTACGAATCCCACGAGTCTCACAGACCTTTTGTCGTCGGCCATTGGGTGGGAACCGTCGGCCGTTGAGTCTAGATATACATCTGCTCAGACTCAGACTCAGACTCAGACTGCCTCCTTGCCCACACCAGTTCAAAATCAGCCACATCCTCCACAACCACCAGCACCACTCTCTCCAGTCCTCGTCCGCACAGCTCACGCGCAACAGCGATGGCGGGACCTCTCGCAGACGCTTATGGCGCGGTACAACGCCAACCCGGGAACATCGCCGTCGGTGTCGTCGGTGTCTTCGGTGTCGGCCAGGGACATTGCCACACGATGCATTCTCCTCTTCTTTGAATACCTGTACGCCCTGACGCCGCTCGTCCACAAGCCAACCTTGCACAAAGCCCTGGCTTTCCTGGAAGGGGACGAGATTCACATGCGCCCGGAAGAGAACGCGGACGAAACGATGCACCTCCATCCCGACGAGGCGTTCGCATTGGTGACGGCCGTCTGTGCCGAGGCCGCCTTTTTCCTGCCGGCATCCGTCTTTCCCGAGGGCGCCGCCGTCGCCGACGTGTTCCTCGAAGCATCGCGCAACTGCCTGAGCGCCTCGTCGTACCTCGAGACCGACCTCGACGCGCCCAACGCCAACTCGATTGTCATCCGCTACTTCCACTCCAACTGCCTGCACGCCACCGGCCGCCCCAAGTACTCGTGGCACATTTTCGGCGAGGCCACGCGCCTGATCCAGGCCATGGGGCTGCACGACGTGCGGCTGCTGGCGTGGCTGCCGCCGCTCGAGGCAGAGATGCGGCGGCGGGCGTTTTGGATTGTGTACATGGGCGACAAGAGCGCGGCCATTCTGAACGGGCGGCCCATGACCATCCACCGCTTCTCGTTTGACTCGCACATTACGCTGCCGTATCCGACGGGAACAGGAATAGGAATGGGGGGAGACGGTGGAGACGGTGGAAACGGTGTCGCCGACGGCACGAACGAGAGCCCCGACAACTGCATCGTCGGCTTCAATGCGAACCTGGAGCTGTGGCAGGTCGCCTCGCAGCTTTTGCTGGAGATCCGTGTCCAGAAAGAAAAGGACGAAAGGGAGGAAAAGGAGGGCAGGCAGCAGCAGCAGCAGTCCTCGCCGACGTCCACCCCGACATCGATACCAACGCCAACGCCAACCCCAGCGCCCTCGTCCCTCGCCGAACAGCGCAACTACTTTCACAGCCTGTACATTGGCTTCATGACCGAGCTCGACCAGCTCCCACCACATCTCCAGCCGGCAGGCTTTACGTCCGGACAAACGTCGGGCCAGACACAGACACAGAGCAAAGCCTTTGTCAGCCAGTGCGTCAACCTGCACGTATCGTTCTACTGTCTGCGCGTCGTCATCCTCCAGAATCTGCGGCAGCTCGCCTGCTTTGGCTCCGGCGACGACGGCTACGAGATCGAGCCGGCCGACCTGCGCACGACCGAGATTGTGCGGGACACGCTGCGCTTGTTGAATGATGCACCATTCTGGGCCCTCCAGGTCAACGGCGAGCCCTTGGTCGAGAAACTGCGCCTGCTCGGCGGCAGTCTGCTGGCGATCATCCACCGCCATGAGCAAAACCAAAATCAAAATCAAAACCAAATCCCGGGCGAACCCGACAGCCCATCTCCGTCCCCGCTGGCCCGCCGCGCGCGTGCCGACTTTTCCATCCTGCTCAACATCCTGTCGCGCCTCGACTCGAAAGCGTCGGACGCGCTGCGGACAAAAAGCTCGAGTCAAATGGTTGTTTAGTGTCTGTGTCTATAGTGTAATGTATATGTGTATGTCGTTTTGTAACATCAATTCAATCTAGCGTCTATTATCTTACAAGTTTTATCTGTCTATTTACTCCTTCGCCCGGGCAGCCTTTGCCTTTCTCGACTCAATCATGCCCCCCAGCAACAGCGCCGACTGCTTCGGCGTCCGCTCCAGCGTCTCGTAGTCCGTAAAGGTCACGCCAAACCGCGGCCCGTAGCCGTCGGACCACTCCAGGTTGTCCATCAGCGACCACGCAAGGTAGCCCCGAATGTCGGCGCCGTCCTCGGCAATCGACAAGCAGATGGCGTCCAGGTGGTCCGCAAAGTACTGCTGCCGGTACGTGTCCTGCACGGACTCGTCGCGCGTCATCGTCGCCTCGCCGGGGCACGGGCAGCCGTTTTCCGTGATGTAGATGGGCTTGCCGTACCGCCGGTAGACGCGCGTCAGGTGCTTGCGGAACAGGTCCGGGCACGACCGCAGCCACGCCAGCCCGCTCTTGCTGCCGACGGGGCGGCCCTCTTTGTCCTCCTGGATCTCGTCGACCATGCCCTTGAAGTCGTTTTCGTCGACGGGGCCGGGGATGTGGCGCGCAAACTGGCTGGTGTAGTAGTTCATGCCGTAAAAGTCGGTCTCTGCGTCCCGCAAAAGGGCCATGTCCTCGGCGGAAAACGCCGGCAGACGGTCGCCCAGCTGCTGCCGCATGCACGCGGGGTAGTCCTGTTTGAGGCTGCGAGGTCAGCACATCGTTCTACCATTGGTTCTCTAAAAGATCCCAAAACATCGTCTGCCGCTCCGCACGTACAAAATCGGATTCGCAAACCAGCCAATGTGGAACTGCATGCGGCGCTCGGCCGCTTCACTGTCGCGCGGCTCGCTGGCGTCCCACGGCTCGTAGTAGTCGCCGTTGAGCGAGATGCCGACCACGCCGTTTTGCTTGTCGCGAAACTCGGTGTTGTAGACGTTGACGGCCCGCGCGTGGCTCATAATGAGGGCCTTGCCGACCGTCCACGGCTCGCGCGTGCTGTCGCCCTCGCCCTTGGCGTCAGCGTTCGTGCTGCTGCGCCCGGGCGCGTTGATGCCCGTCGCGTAGCCAAACACGCTGATGATCCACGGCTCGTTGATGGTGATCCAGTGCTTGACCCGGTCGCCGAAGCGCTCGAAGCACAGGCGCGCATAGTGCTCAAAGTCCCTCTGCGACTCGTCCACGTCCAGCCACCCGCCGTACCGGTCGTGCAGCCCCTGCGGCAGGTCCCAGTGGTGCAGCGTCACCCACGGCACGATGCCCCGTGCCAGCAGTGCGTCGATCAGGCGGTTGTAGAACGCAATGCCCGCCTCGTTGACCGGGTCGGCGCGGCCGCCCACGGGGATCAGCCGCGACCACGACAGCGAGAACCGGTAGCTCTGCGCCCCGTATTTTGTCAGTAAATCAAAGTCCTCTTCGTAGCGGTGGTAGTGGTCGCACGCCACGTCGGCATTGGCGCCCTTGGTGCGCGACGGCTCCAGGTGACAAAACGTGTCCCAGATGCACGGGCCGCGGCCGTCCTCGGCCACGCCGCCCTCGATCTGGTACGACGCCGTCGCGAACCCCCAGTCAAAGTCGTCGGGCAGCGCCGCCAGCGTCTGTGTGATGTCGATGGAGCCCATGTTGACATGCGTGTGGTGAAGGAGAACGGGCGTGTTGGAGAATGAAAATGAAATGAGAGAGGAGAACGAGAACGAGTGCCAGATGTATGTCAATCAGATTGGCATTTTTAAGTCAACTCGAGTAAATAAATGCGACCGCAGACGTTCTACCCCGAGCTGCCGAGCATAAAGAGCTCGCCGATAAGGAAGAGGGGAGGGCGAAACACGCGCACGCTGATACCGATATGCGTCGGGGAAACTCAGGGTCTGCAGTAAGTGCGGGCCGTGGCCGGGCGGGTCCTACCTGCCGTGTCGGTGTCGGGGAAACTGTCGTCATAAAAGTGGGGATTTCGCCGACAGGACGGTGTCGGGGAAATCGAAACCGCCAAAATCGGCAGGCACGCTCGCACGATCCAGGCCAAGGTGGACCCTGACGGGGAAACTACCGAAAAGGAAACAGAAAAAGAAGAAAACCAGGGGAAAAAAAGTGTAACGAGAACCTCTTTGCCACAATTACCCCGGGGCCTCGTGGCCATGCGTTCTGCGTGCTCTGCGTGCTCCACGGCCATTTTGACTTCTGACAGGTCCCATGTCCCAGCTCCATGTGTTCTCCGTATGCGGGTGTAGTATGGGGAACGACACCTCCATATTTTCCCCGTAATACCCCAGCATCGAGACGTTGCAAGGGTGAGACGTGCAGAAGAAGAAAACCTGCAGAAGTCTAGAGTTGTTCTTTTCGTTTAGATTTTTCCTTCTCATTTTCGTTGCCGTCTGCCGACATCTGGATGCGCAAGTCATGCGACGCCTGCACCTCCTCTCCGCAACAGGCGCACTTGCACTCGACGTACTCCGACGTCTACATATATAACGACGAGTCCCGACTCCTCTGCCAAGTTGTGCCGATCGTTCACTCCCAGCATCTCATCGTGATCTGCTGAGAATCCTTGGGCTCAGGCTCCCTTTCCCTTTTCTCTTTTCTCTTTTTATTTTCTATTTGTTTCCCTCCTTCATCTTTTGTTCTCTTGTCTTTATTCCTACACATCGACATGGCCCCTTCTGCCGCTCACGCCTCCGAGGGCCTCTCGAATCCCTACGATCTCGAAACGATCCCGCCCTTCTGGCGCCGCAAGAATGGCATCCTGCTGTACTTTGTGCTCACATCGTCACTCCTTGCCACTGCCTCTCTCGGTATCGACGGAGTAAGTCGCCAGTACCCCATGATATTAAAGACCATTATCCCAAAAAATCCCAAAAATCCCAAAAACTAACGTCTCAGTCCATGACAAACGGCATGCAGGTCCTCACCCAGTGGCAGGATGAGTTTGGCAACCCGACCGGCGCGCGTCTCGGCCTCTTTGGCGCCGCCAACTCCATCGGCGGCATCGCACCCATCCTGTTCCTGGGCTGGATGGGCGACGTCTTTGGCCGTCGTTTCCCCACCGCCCTCGGCTCTGTCATTATCATTGCCGGCGCGCTCGTTGAGCTGTTCGCCACGTCCCTCAACATGTACATTGGCGGCAAGATCGTGCTGGGTGTCGGCTCGTCCATTATCCAGATGGGTGCGCCTGTCCTTGTCACCGAGCTGAGCCACCCCAAGGAGCGTGTGCGCATCACAACGTTCTACAACACGTCGATCGTGCTGGGCTATGTCATTGGCGCCTGGGGCACGTACGGCTGTGCCAAGATCCATGGCTCGTGGGCCTGGAAGCTGCCCACGCTGATCCAGGTCATCCCCTCCGCCTACCAGTTCATCCTGATCTGGTTCTGCCCCGAGTCGCCGCGCTGGCTGGTGGCCCACGGCAAGGCCGCCAAGGCCCGTGCCATCCTCGTCAAGTACCACGGCGAGGACGACCCGGACTCGCCCGTCGTGGCCGCCGAGATGGCCGAGATCGAGCAGGCCCTGGCCGTCGAGCGCGAGAACAACCTGACGTGGCGCGAGTTCTTCATGTCGCGCGGCAACATCCACCGCCTCGCCATTTGCGTCGCCGCCGCCGTCTTTGGCCAGACGTCGGGCAACAACCTCATCTCCAACTACCTGACAGAAATCCTGAAGCAGACGGGCATCACGTCGGAAGCCGACATTACGCTCGTCAACGGCATGGTCACCCTGTGGCAGTACATTGTCTGCATGACCGTCACCTTCATTGTCGACCGCTTCAAGCGCCGCACCTTTTTCCTGGTCGGCTCCGGCGGCGCCGCCGTCGTCTTCGTCGCCTGGACCATTGCCGCCCAGCAGTACCTGGACAAGGGCTCGCTGGTCGGCGGCCGCATCGTGCTCGCCTGCATTTTCATCTTCCAGTTCTTCTACACGTTTGCCTGGACCAACGTCAGCATCACCTACATGCTCGAGGTCACCACCTACGAGATGCGCGCCAAGACCTGGGCCCTCAGCCTCCTCGTCATCCAGCTCACCTCCCTCTTCAGCAGCTACGTCAACCCCATCGGCCTCGCCAACATCGGCTGGAAATTCTTCATCTACTACGACGTCTGGGTCTTCCTCATCTTTCTCATTGTCTACTTCTTGTTTGTCGAGACGTCCGGCCCCTCGCTCGAGGAGCTCACCTACCTGTTCGACGGCCCACCGCAAGAGAAGCAGGACAGCCAGGACAAGCTTGCGTCGATTGGCGAGGCCGATGCTTCGGACGAGCCAAAGCCCATTCCGCACGCCGAGCACGACGACAAGCACGCAAATGTCGATGTCGAGAAGTTGTAGGCCACGTCGGGTAGGATTGGTCGGATGGGTTGGGTCGGTCAGGTTGCTTGTTGAGGAAAAGTACTGTACATATTGTCATAATTTGTTAAATCTCATCGTTGATAATCGATACATTGTTGATATTTACATTACCCCTATTATTTTGTGCGACCTCAGTCGTCACTTCCTTGCATTTTATATTAATTCAGATTCGCGCCTTCTTCTTTTGATCTTGCCTGTTTTGATTTTAATTTTCCCTCGCTTGACAAGAAGGGAAAGAGCGAACAAGGCTCTTGACTAGACCGTCAACACTGACTACCCCCTTTATTGCAAAACAATGCAGCACGCTTCATCTCCTGTCCACCCGCCATTCACCATCCATCTTGAATCCTATCATCACCACCGTCATTTCTTATCCTGCGTTCTGTTACTGATTGTTTTTCTTACACTTTATTCATTTATTGCCTCGAGAGCTTTTCCTTTTTCCTTCTTGAGGGCTTCCACCATGTCGGCAGTCGACCTGGCGAGACAAAAGAGAGCAGCACAACGATCACAACGATCACAGAAATCACTCAGCGTGACAGTGGCCAACGCAACCAGCACATCCTCTCAGCCCAGTTTCGGCAGCCGGTCGAGAACGGCCCGCTACGAGTCCCGCACCGACGACACGTTGGACAGCCAAGAAAAGTCGCTGCTGCCCGGCTTCATCACCAAACTGTTCCCCAGCAAACGACCCGAACGCGGCGGCACGCTCCGATCACACGGCGTCTAGGACGATGACTTGAGCTCGGGCGTGTGTGCTGCCGCCCAAGGTTCACGGGTAGGGCTATACTCGCACAACGCATGGGACGTCTCCAGCAACGTTTCTGGCAGGACAGGCCGGACAGGACGGACGGGTCGGACGCATACTGGTCAACAGCAACAACACCCCCCTCACAGTGGCCGCCTCCGCCGACAAGACTCTCTGACGGATCCGTACCAGCGGCCGATAAACTCGCCAGGCCTGTCCGTTCCGGGTGGGACATCAACGTCTCGCTACAAATCTCCGCCTCATCAGCCGGCAAAAACACCCGGGGCGTGGCCGAGCACGACCGGATCTCGGTCTACCGTCGCCACCCCATCGAGAAACGGGACTGTCCTCTTGCCGGACGCCGACATTGAGGCGCCTTTCCGCCAGAAGAGAGAGGTCCACCGCCAGCGCAAAGACCTGAAAGCCTGCGGCGACTTTCTCGGCGTCCAGGGCGTGAACCCCGAGACGGGCCAGCTCGACGTCCTGACGCCCACGACGGGGTCCAAAAGCACCATCTCGAGTGGCCCTTCTGGCTCAGGCGTGCCTGCCAGTGTCGCCCAAGAGGGCATCGACCGCTATGAAAAAGACAAGGACGAGCTGCGGCGGCAACAGAGCCTTGTGCGGTGGCGCAAAGACACGGGGCAGTGGTCGTCGGTAGCGGTGCCGAACCTGAGCCCGATTGCCCAGTCGAGGAGCCCGTCGAGAGGCTCGACGCCGGGTGAGTGCTGCCCGGTTCCCTTCCAGTTGATGTTGACATCATTGCTGACGCACGATAGTACCTCCTCCCAATGCCTCAGTGCCGATCTGGAACGCTCTCCGATTTTCCAGTCCCGGGTGGGAGACGGCGTCGTCAGCAACCGTCGCCTCCCCTCCTCCAGTGCCTCCAAAGAGAGCATCTCCTGCCAATCAGCACTTCAAGGTTCCGGGCCAACGAGACAGGCCAACTGTTCGTGTCGACAACGGACATCATGGCGAAGACTGCGGCATGAGCAACGAAGACTACCTCCATCTGGAAGAGCCCACACCGTGCGTGCCAGACCCGCAGCCAGTGCTCGAGCCCTTTCTGCCTCTCCCCAGCCTCAGCCAGCCCGACCCGCGTAGCGACATGCGCTGGGGCCTGGCCGGCACGAGGCTCGCCGACGAGCAGCAGAGCGAAAACGATAGTTTGCGAGGTATGCTGGTCCTCCCTCGCCATACCCAATCCAACCGTGGCAAGAACAGTTTTAGATTTCTGCCTTGCAAGCCACCTCCTCCAGTACGTAGACGTGGACGTCCAGACCCGATGTTGACTTGTGCTTCTGGCCACATGCAGCCCCATCACATCAAGCACATGCATCGGCGGCACTACCAGCAGCAGGCTCAATACCAGAACGTGAGGCCGACAAGGACGCGGCCGAACATCGGACAGCTCACAAGCCCAGGTCCAGGACTCCCTCCCACCACCAGCATGGTCCGACGCATGAGCACCAGGCGGATGAGAAAGATTGTGACCAGGGCCAGGACCAGGACCAGGACCAGGACCAGTACGCAACTCTCCATGTCCAGCACGATCCAGGAAGAGAGCTCAGTCGTCGAGCGAGCACCGACACCGGAGGGGGAGGCAGAGGGAGGGCCAGAGAGGGAAACGGGAGCACGGCCAGTAGGAACGTCGACAATGTCAGACTCTCAGTCTCTGAGCGAGAGCACGACATACACGCCAATGCGGGCGCCAACGATCCAAGACAGGGATATCAGGCCCAACAGGTCCAGCACAGCCAGTCAGGCCAGCCTGGCCAGGCCAAAATCTGCCTCCATACCCACCATCACCATTACTGGATCCGATACGAGCCTCACAGACGGGGGCGATGCAGGCGCGATCAAGTGTTTGTGGAAGGCCATAAGCAGGGACAAGGAAAGGAACAAGGAGAGGGTCAAGAGTACGACACCCCCGCCAGCCCGTCCAGAATTCAGGCTGCAGATGCGCAGCATGCGGCCCTCTTCCAAGTGTTCCCAGCCGAGTGCGAAACCGAGCAGCTTGCGGAGCGACAACGAGCCCCTTCTCGAAACAGCCACGAGCGTTACTACATCGTCGAGGCGCCTGGCGACAGCGACGAAACAGCGCGTTGAGCGGCTGGTGCCGTTGTCGACGTGGACGTCGGTGGGAACGTCCTTCTCTGGAAATGATTTAAATGATTTGAATTATGTGCAGCGTCATTCGACAGGCCGACAAGCGCAACCTCCAACAGACTTTCGTTTTTTACGGAACATTATGCCTCCACCCACCCCTACAACATCACCTTCCCCATCGAGCCCCAGCAGGATGCAACAGCAGAAGCTACATCAGAAGCAACAACAACAGCCTATACATAATGTACCAACACAGGAGATGGCACAGGGAGCGGCATTCATGGCAGTGGCGCGTACAGGACCAGGGAAGCTCCCACGTGGGAGGCCACAGACCAAGCCAGGTGTTGATATGTCTATGCACAAACCTATGAAGATGCCCGAGAAGAAGCCTGGGAAGAAGGACAAGGAGAAAGGCAACAGTGGTGAAAGTGGTGGCCAGCTCAAGAAGCTCGTCGCCGGCACCGGAGCTTTACTCGGGGGTGCAGTTAACAGCAACAAAACGAAGAGGCTGAAACGCCCCCAGTCAGACACCGACATCAACGTCCCCCTGGAGCTCGTCCAGAATGCGGGGGTGCTGGCGGCTGTGCTGCTCGCGCGGTACTGGCGGCACGTCCGCCCCGTCTTCCAGCGGCGCTCAGCCCTGCGGGGGCGACTTCGGAGGGGCCACGCGACGTTTGCAGACCTTGCGCTCTGCGTGCTGGCGGCCGGGTTTGTGCTGACGCTGTTGCTCGTGGGTGTTGTGGTGTTCCGGGTGCTGGTGGTTGTGGGCATGGTGTGCCAGATAACATCGAGTGTGTTGTCGATGTTGATGGGTGTATAGAGTATAGACCGCAGGGCAGACAAGAATAATCGTATTTTTACAAGAGCATAACTACATAGAATGGCACAAAATTGGGGAGGGGCAAACATCAACAATAATGTGAGTGACGATGCACTCGCAAGGCTGTCATCAAATCGTGTGTTTGTACATCCCAGATTGCCATAAGCTCTCTACGGCAAGGCCAAGCTTCTGACGGCTCCGTAGACCGGAGGGTCAGTGAGGGAGCTGTGTCTTTGACTGTCCAATGTAAATCAAAATGATATGTCAATGTCAACGTCAACAGTCAAAATACGAGTCATTGTTGAAAGGTCCCTTAGACGCCAGTGGCCAATTTACACAAAACTAGGGCTTCGAGGACTGGCCAGTAGTACTTGATATCTACAGCGGTGGTGATCCTTTCTGGTGCCCGCCTCCTGTTTCCACAGCTCCAACAACGACCTTGCTGTTTGTCAATATTTACTTTTTACGAGGGCCAGTCTCCTTTTGCCGATCCCCACGACGAATCCGACTTTGCGCTTGTGGGAATGTGTGCTCCAGGACGTCGTTGTGGTGCCGGTCGTCCTCAAGAGTTGTCTCTTCCATGTGCTCTGAGCTCTGAGCTTGCTCCGAGATCGCAGCAGACAGCTACTTGCCCCAACAGTCGCGACCCCCTGCGGATGTCCCCTCCAGTGGCACGATCAGCCCCTAATGCACCCTGCCACAGCCAATAGCACATTCGTGGTTTATCATACGTAAAACGAAAAGAGAAAGTGGGCACGGAATCACGGAGACAATCTTCATAGCTGTCAACCTTGAGTCCTTGACTGATCATGTTTTGACCTGCAGTAAGTTGCCCTGCCCATTGGTCCTAGGTCCGAAATGGCGGGGGACGAATACAACTGGAGCAGAGTTGCAGAGTGCCAGTACGAAACAGGCAGGGCCAGGCCAGAGTGGAGTCCTGTGAACGAGATATGGGGCAGGCACTTTCTCAGTCCCTTGGGCAAGAGCCGATACCGCCCATGGCAGTTGAAGATGGGGTTGAAAATCACAAAAAAAGAAAGAAGAAAGGAAAAAAAAATTAAGAAATTGACAACAGGACATCATGATGAGTCGACGGACCGATGATGGCAAGGGGCAAGAGTTAAGGGAAGAGCAATACCGGGAACCAATATTGTCGAATTGCACAAACTCCTTCACAAGAGGGACGAGCCGCACAGCAAGAGTCTTCGAGTCTTCGAGTCTTGGGGAACTCGAAATGGTGGGCAGGCAATAAGCAAGAATGACGACCAGCTTGCCAGATACGAGGGCATATGCAGATCCATGCACATCAGCCAGAGGGCGTCGAGCTCCTGTGTAAGCACGGCTGTAATACTGAGTGCGTCGTGCTGGTGCTACATCAAGGCGCAAAGATGGCCGCGGAATGGATAGCAAAAGGCGGTATGATTTGATCGTCTGTTGTCACTGAAAAGGCTGTGCGATAGCTTCTCGGCATCCTACGGCAGACGACGCGGAGAACCAGAGAATGTAACTGACAAAATGGATGTACAAAATGGATGTACTCTTGTACCTAGCCGGCAGCGACTCGGCGCCGGCGTTGAGCCACTTTAAATCCGTGTCCGTGCCTGAGACTGTCCCCTGGATCTTGTTCGGGAACCCGGCCAGACGTCTGTCACAACCAGGCCAGTGTCAGTCTCCTTTTCCCTAGTTTTCAATGTACCTTTTTCTGGGGACCACATTGCATCTCAACATCGCCAACTTTGTCTGTGCGGTCACGTGCACTACCCACGCTCTTTTCGAGCGCCCTCGGACTGCATCCTTGGGGAGACGCCAAAAATTACGTCACTTGACGGCCAGCGAGAAAAAGAGAAAAAAAAACTCGAGAAATGCAAGAATGCAAGAACCCACGCCTACGATGCACATGGACCCCCAATCTCGTCTGTTTGGTCCCAACTGTTGGGCGATTTTGTCTCTCTGTCACTTTGTGACCTTGACTTTTGCGAGCAACCTCCTGTTAAAGACTCAGTACCCGTCATATGACGCGACATGCAAGCACGGTTGCGGAAGGTAGGCGTGCAGTGTGAGGGCTGCAAATGGTTTCCGGCAAGAGCCAGAAACACGAGCCAGTAGCGGACAGCGCATAACAAGTGCTGAGTGCAAAGTGAGAAGGAACGCTCATCCTGCTACTGCAGGTGCCGACCCACGTTCTTGCGCAAAAGTAAGATACATGTACATTCCCTGATTCCATTGCGAAAAGGCCGAAGTGAGGAAGGCGAGACCAACACACAAAAAAGACAGCGGCTCTGTCCTGGGAAGTCGACCAATCTGCGTGGGCCAATTCTCAATCAGTGCCAACCCCGCGTTTTTAGCTTTTTTTGTTCCTCTTTTTGTTCCCTTTTTTCAGTTCTTTTTAGGTCTTTTCAGGCCTTTCAGCACTCTTTAGTGGTGTTCCGTCTACCGGACCCGCCTGGAGGGCCCTCCGATCATCGGCGGCGAGCTTGACTCTGCGCGGCGAAACCGACCAAAAGAGGCCAAAAATCCAAAACGCCTTGAAAGAGAAGCAAAAAGAACAAAAGAACGAAAACAGTGGATGTCTCTAGTGTCGACTCATGAGCACATGAGGGGCTTGTTTTATTTGTCTTCTTCTGCAGGCTGAAGCTGTCCTGATGGCGGTCTGCTTGACAAGGAGGCGAATTGCGCTCCCTTGACAGTCATTCTTGCCTTTTGCCTCATCTGTGACTGTTGCTCTTTCTGTAGAATTGTACGGAGTAAAAGTGCGCAACGTTCCTGCCATCTAAAAATAAAAGACAAAAAAAAAAAAAGAAAGAAAGAACGAACGGCTGCGAACCGGGCATTTTTGAGGATCGCCCTTTCCTACCCGGAACTTGATATCAGCTTTTTTGGTTTTGGTTTTTGGTACTCCTGTACCTTTCTTCGCATACCTGCCCACCCTCCGAAAGCCTCCCTCCATCCTCCAGTTTTTCTGCTATTTTAGCTTCCTCCGAGTTCCTTGTTCAGCCCGAACTGAACTGCTTTTTCTTGACTTGTCCCTTGACTTCTTTCTATCCTCTCTTTCTTCTTTCTTTTATATACTCGGCTGTCCCGTCATCCTCTCTTTTCCCTTCTCTCTCGCTTCTCCCTAGTTTCATCCTATATCATCATACAGCCTACCTGACTGGCATCTGCCAAGGCTCATCATCTACATCGTCTCCTTTTCTCCTTTCTCTTCCTCCTTATCTCGTACACGTCTTACTTTTTTTCTCTTCCTTTTCTTTCCCTTTTGTTCAGATACCCCCAACCTTCACAATGCCTGGAGTTGAGAGCGCACCACGAACCCTCTACGACAAGGTCCTGGGCGACCACATTGTCGACGAGAAGCTGGACGGCACCCTGCTGCTGTACATTGGTAAGTTCAGTCCTGTTTTCAGTCCTTTTTTGAGCCCTGAGGCCTGTCTTGGTGTCTCCAATCAAGCTTTGAGCATTTCTCAGTCTCGTCTGGTCGTGGAGGAGGCAAAAAACAGACAATCGAAATCAAGATCATGATTGCTGACTCTCTTTCTCTCCACAGACCGGCATCTCGTCCACGAAGTCACCTCGCCGGTAAGTTCGAGACAAAGATAATACACAGGGTGAAAAGATAAAGGACAAAAATAGAAGGACAAAAAAAGGACACAATGGAAGAGGAGGATATCCACCGCCGGCATCGCATCCTTGATCGCGGTGGTCGCATGCAACGACCCAGCGCATCGCACGTGACACACAACCATGCAATGCATAATGCAGATACAGGCCGTCCATTGGATTGCGTCTACTTTTGCGTATTTTATGCATTCTCACTGAACAACAACTAACATTATTTTCCTCCCCAGCAAGCTTTTGAGGGCCTCAAGAACGCTGGCCGCAAGGTCCGGAGACCCGACTGCACCCTCGCCACCACCGATCACGTAAGTAACGGCCACACTGCACTTTTTGCCAGACACACTCTAACAGCCCAGAACATCCCCACGTCGTCGCGGAAAACCCTCAAGGACATTGCCAGCTTCATCCAGGAGGACGACTCGCGCACCCAGTGCGTCACCCTCGAGGAAAATGTCAAGGACTTTGGCATCACATACTTTGGCCTCGGCGACAAGCGCCAGGGCATCGTCCACGTCATCGGCCCCGAGCAGGGCTTCACTCTGCCCGCCACCACCGTCGTCTGCGGCGACTCCCACACTTCGACCCACGGCGCCTTCGGTGCCCTGGCCTTTGGTATCGGCACCAGCGAGGTCGAGCACGTCCTCGCCACCCAGTGCCTGATCACCAAGCGCTCCAAGAACATGCGCGTCCAGGTCGACGGCGAGCTGGCCCCCGGTGTCAGCTCCAAGGACGTCGTCCTGCACGTCATTGGCAAGATCGGAACGGCCGGCGGCACGGGCGCGGTGATAGAATTTTGCGGCTCTGTGATCCGCGGCCTGTCCATGGAGGCCCGCATGTCCATCTGCAACATGTCCATTGAGGGCGGTGCCCGCGCCGGCATGGTCGCCCCTGACGAGGTCACGTTTGAGTACCTCAAGGGCCGCCCGCTGGCGCCCAAGTTCGGCACGGAGGAGTGGGACCGCGCCACCGCCTACTGGACGAGCCTGCAGTCGGACCCGGGCGCCAAGTACGACATTGACGTGTTTATCGATGGCAAGGACATTGTCCCCACCGTCACCTGGGGCACCAGTCCCGAGGACGTCGTCCCCATCAACGGCGTCGTCCCCGACCCCGAGACGTTTGCCACCGAGCAGAAGAAGGCCTCGGGCCGCCGCATGCTCGAGTACATGGGCCTGACCGCCGGCACGCCCATGGAGGAGATTGCCATTGACAAGGTGTTTATCGGCTCGTGCACCAACTCGCGCATCGAGGATCTGCGCGCCGCCGCCAACGTCGTCAAGGGCCGCAAGATCGCCGCCAACGTCAAGCGCGCCATGGTTGTGCCCGGCTCGGGTCTCGTCAAGACCCAGGCCGAGCAGGAGGGTCTCGACAAGATCTTTGTGGACGCGGGCTTCGAGTGGCGCGAGGCCGGCTGCAGTATGTGCCTGGGCATGAACCCCGACATTCTGTCGCCCAAGGAGCGCTGCGCCAGCACGAGCAACCGCAACTTTGAGGGTCGCCAAGGCTCGGGTGGCCGCACCCACCTGATGAGCCCCGTCATGGCCGCTGCAGCCGGTATAGTGGGCAAGCTTGCCGATGTCCGGAAACTGACGCAGTACACGGCCAGCCCGCACATTGATGCCTTCCGCGCCAACACCACCGAGGGCAGCCAGCCCGAGTCCACGGGTAAGGCCCATGTCGACGAGCGCATTGCGGAGGACGACGCCGAGAAGGAGCACATTGCCGATGTCCCCGAGGACAATGCGCCGCACACCAACACGTCCGTCGCCGGCCACGGCTCGTCGGCTGGTCTGCCCACCTTCACGGTGCACCGCGGCATCGCTGCCGTCATGGAGCGCACCAACGTCGACACGGACGCCATTATCCCCAAGCAGTTCCTCAAGACGATCAAGCGCACGGGTCTCGGCAAGGCGCTGTTCAACGACTGGCGGTACCTGGCCGACGGCTCGGAGAACCCCAAGTTTGAGCTCAACATCGAGCCCTACCGCCAGGCCAAGATCCTGGTTGTCACCGGCCCCAACTTTGGCTGCGGCTCGTCGCGCGAGCACGCGCCCTGGGCCCTCAACGATTTCGGCATCCGCAGCGTCATCGCGCCGTCGTTTGCCGACATTTTCTTCAACAACTCGTTCAAGAACGGCATGCTCATGATCCCCATCAAGAACCCGGCCGACATTGAGGCGATTGCGGTCGAGGGCCGCGCCGGCCGCGAGATCGAGATCGACCTGCCCAACCAGGTCATCAAGACGGCCGACGGCAAGGAGATTTGCGGCTTTGACGTCGAGGAGTTCCGCAAACACTGCCTGATCAACGGTCTGGACGACATTGGCCTGACCATGCAGATGGAGGACAAGATTGCGGCGTTCGAGAAGAAGATGACGCGCGACACGCCGTGGCTGGACGGCAAGGCGTACCTGAAGCGCGGCAAGAACGGGCAGCTGCTGGCCAAGGCGGTGCCGGTGCCAAAAACCAACCGCGGCGAGGACCTCAAGGAGCCTCTGGAGTGGTAGAGAAAGAGGTTCTCCCAAAGCAAAAAAGCAAAAGAAAAGAAAAAAAGCAAACAAAATCAACAAAAAAAATCAATTTCATGATCATTTCTCGTTTCCCGTTCCAATTTCTCCATTTTCTCTTATTTCCAGTTTTCACTCTACGTTGACATTTAATTCCTGCATCTTTGTCGATTCGATTTTCATGTTTTCTGTTGAGTCGAATGTCCTTTCGAGGACGCTGGCTCTGGGGCATATATATATATATCTATATATGGCCACGGTGTTTTATGGAGAGAAGTCGACGAGTACTGAGAGTTGCAGCGAGGGCAGGATGTAGAAAGTGTTTCTTTTCCAGCCTTGCTCTGCCTCTTGTCCTTTGCCGGAAGTGCTCATCGTCTCCTCTGGTGGGTTTATAAAAAGAGGCTGTCTGCAAGACACCTCATGTTCACGATCTACATGTATCTGCTTTTCGAGTTTCTTGCGTTTCTTCTCCTAGTCATAGCATGCTAGTACACGCATTGCACTCTACAAGTTTTCACGTTTTGCACAACAATACAAAATATACAAAAAGGCCAGTGTTGTGCTTTGTTTCTTCCGACTGTCGTTCAAATCTTCATCTGTGACTCTGCATGGTGTACTCTCAATCTCTCTTCTCGGAAATATAGCAAATCGATTCATCTGCTTCAAGTGGCATGTAAATAAACGACTGGGTATCCTATATTGTAAACGCAAGGCAATAACACAGCTATCATGAATGAATAATGATCATCAACACCCAATCGCACCCCCTAATTCTAATTCCACCAGAAGCTCACACTGAAACTCACGCTCAGGCCGCGCACATAGTGCCACCAGCCCTGGGGGATGTACAGCGTGTCGCCTGCCGCCAAGATGCAGTCGACGTAGGGCACATTGCGGAAGCGATGCCGCTCGTCTTCGTCAACCACCTCCCCACCCTCACCGTCACCCTCACTTTCGTCCCATCCTTCCATCACGCCAACATCCACGCGACTCGTGTTGCCCATGTCGACGCCGCCCGCCTCGCACCCTCTCGGACGGAGGGCCGCCGTGTGCTCGGGGGCGTACAGCCGCACATACTTGCGCCCGACCACCTGGGCCAGCAGGTTGTGGTGCGGGTCGGTGTGGAGGGGCGTGATGGTGCCGGGCGGGCCGAGCCAGGCGTTGAGGAGGACCCCAACCGGGTTGTCGTCGTCGTCGCCGTCGCTGTCGATGTCGCTGTCGAGGGACGTGGAGGTGTAGCACGCATCCGGAATAAAGATGTCTTCCTTGAGGGCCGGAATCTGCGAGAAGAGGGCATGCTGGGCGAGGTACATGACGGGCGCCGCCTCGAGGGCATCGTTATCATTCGCAGACCCTCCTTCAGTGCCTTCGGAGGGCCTCGGCCTCAGGCCGTTCAAGACCTCCTCAAACGGCACGACCGCCTGCGACCACCCCTCGTCGACATAGCTGCGGCCAACCTCGACAGGGACGAGCCGCCTCCCTCGTAATGTGCGCCACCGCAGGTAGTCGGGCGACGACCACGGCCTTGTCTGCCGCGCCGGCCAGTGGTCAAGCATGCCCGACAGCACCAAAGGTTTTGGCTTTCTGGAGCCCCCCCTCTCCCTGTCCCTGTCCAGATACTCTTGAAAGCCCTCGAGGCCGAGCGGGCCAGAGCGTGGGACAGGACTGCTGACGGGCGGAACAAAGGCACCACGGCTGTCGGTGTCAAACATTGGCCCGGCGGAAAAGTCGGGGACAGGCAGTCGGTGGTCCAGTCCCTCCAGCCGTGGCCGTTTCGTCTGCCGGGCGACTTGCTCGTTTTCGCCGCCACCCTCCAGGATCTGCTGCAGCACCCTCAAGGCTTCATGGATCCAGCCCCGCCCGCGCGCCGGCGGACCGGCACCGCCAGCCAGGATGAGCGCGCGGTCCAAAGGGTGGACGAGGCTGTCGATGTCGGCGATCGATAGGGAGACACGGTCCCTGAGGGACCGCCATCGTAGCGAGAAGAGTAGTATGGAGGCCTCCGTATACAGGTGCCGCCAGCAGGCGGGCACGGCACTCGGCGGGTAGGCGTAGAAGCGGGCGTGGGCGAGGTCAATCAGGTCGTTGAGGCGGCGGCTCACAAGGGTGCGTGGCTGGCCGACGTCACCAGACGACTCTCTGTCAAGACCGGCGACTTGTGCGGCCTGCCGTTTCAACAAGTCGATGAGAGGCGCGCCGCACCCTTGGAGGCCGGATGTTGTCGTGTTGGCGTTGTCTTTGCCGTCTGAAATCTGGCGTGCCGCCTCTAGACAATGCTTCCAGAGAGTTGCGCGGAGAACCATGGCTGGCGATGTGTTGACAGATGTTGAAAGGTCGACGTTTGAATGTGTCCAAATTTGGTTGGCACACAAAATATGCGGTGCCACGCTTTAGTGGAAGCGCGCTATGCCAACCCCTGCTGTGTTAGTGGTGTTAGTGGGCACGTCTCACACCGAACACGCTCAAAGTCCTCAAAATTGCTCGAGGACATCCAATAGTCTGAAACTGTCAAGGTGATATTCAAAAATAAAATTGAAAAGAGATAAAACGTGTACGATCATTGGATATGCATAAAGAGAAAAGAAGAATTGACGCGGGTAACGAATCGGACAGGCATCACCGAAACAGTCCATCGACGTCGGCGTTCATCAAAACAGAAGCCAAAGAAATCCAAAATAAAACAGAGCTGGGAATCATAAAAATTCACAAAAAAGCATTCATCACATCCAAGTATCGCCTACGCCTTTGATTCACCCGCCCTGGTGATCTTGGTGTACAGCCCTGACTGGATAAAAATGCCTGCATTGATCGAGTGCCACGGCTTCGACGCGTTCACCAGCGTAAAGTCGTAACGCCGCAGCAGCTCCACAAACACCTTGTTGAGCTCGATCAGCGCGACCTCTCTGCCCAGACACTGCCACTTGCCGGCCTTGAAAATGAGGCCCCAGGCATTGTTCATCGCCTTTTGCTGCTCTGGGGCGACGTCGATCCACCTCTCTGGCCTGAACACGTCGGCATCCGAGCCATACACACTGGCCTGGGACTGCGCGCCAAACTCGGAACATCCGACCTCGGTGCCCGCCGGCACGGTATACCCACAGATCACATCACCGCCTTCGGGCACAACGACGTCCATGGTGCCGGCCACCGGCGGGTGGATCCGCATGCCCTCCTTGATGACGGCCTGTAGGTAGGGAAGACCACGGGCTTCGGCGTCGGTCACGACGGGCGACGAGATGCGGCCGTCAGCGGCTGCCCCCCGAATTTCTTCGACGAGTGTTCGGTACGAATGCGGCGACGACATCAGATAGAGGAGGGTTGTCCGCAGGGCGGTGGCTGTCGTGTCGGATCCGGCGATAATTTGCAGGAGTGTCTCCCCTTCGGCTTCCTCCCGCGTCAGGCCATGCGCCAGGAACGAGCCGAGCATGTCGCGCCGATGCGGCTGGTCCGACGCGAGGCGGTCGCCGACGATCTGCTTAGCGACGGCGATGAACCGGCCAAAACCGACGTGGTCGTGTTCCGAGGGGAGCAGTCTCCGGAAGACGCGAGATTGCAAAACTTTGGCCAAGCCCGGAAAGATGGACAGAAACATCATGACGGGCATGCTGTCTTCCGTGATTTTGATGTAGGAATACAGATCGGTGTCTTGTTCGGTGTAGCCAAAACGCTTGCTGAACGCGAGGGCCGTGATCACGTCGAGCGTCAGATACTGCACTTTGCGCGCCAGGTCGACAGGCCGGTATTCGGTGTCGGTCGAAATGTACTTGCGTTCGAGGAGGTCAATAAAAACCAGAATCTCCTTGTCCATGGCCGCCTCGAGGCTCTCGTTGTCCTTGCCCCCGTACCCGGGCGCCATCTTGGCTCGCAGTTCCGTGTGGAGCGCATCGTTGCGCAGCGAGATCAGGTTGTCGCGTTCGGGGTTGAACCGCACGGCTTCGTAAAAGGGGCCTTTTTTGTACGGCGACCGCACCGCCCACAGACGCCGGAGCTCCTCCGGATCGTTGGTCACCAGCTGGTTGGGACCAAGTCGGACGAGGGGTCCTATGAGCGGGTGAAGAGGAAATTGTCAGTGAGTGTGATCAACGAAAACGAACGTCGCACAACTCGACTTGAGCACAGTGTGTGTGTCTCCGTCATTCTCGCTTCACTCCTCCCTCCCTGACTTACCGTACTCTCGGCACGCGGCCTTTGTGGCTAAATGCATGTTCCCTCCCAGCGTGTTACGCAGCATCCACCATTTGCTGAACCCAGCTCCCGGTGGCCCCGGGATGTGTTTCAGCCGATGCCACGCATTCAGTGTGGACGCTGCGTAGTACGCGAGCAGAACAAGACCCAGGCCTAGGCTGGCCGATGCCCATGCTGACGAGCCTGTCCAAAGCAGATTGTCCAGGATCATGTTGAAGCTGCCAGTGACTGATGTTGACGGAAGCAGCCGAGACGAACAGTTGGGTAAGTGGCCCCGTGACCTGGCTGTCAGCGTAACGGCGAGAGGCGAGACTTTGTGGAAGCTGAGAAATACCGCGCGTGCGTGCGAGTTTGTGCGTGTGCGAGGTCTGAGTGATCTGGTAGACTTGCGTGGTGTTGTCGTCGCACAGCGTCGGAAGCAGAAAAGAAAAAGGGAGGGAAGAAGAGAGAAGCGTGGGCAGAAAGTGAGGATGCCGATGATACACAGGTATAATGAGAAAAGGGAACAAGAAAAAGAAAAAGAAAAAAAAAACACGAGACAGACACAAAGGGCAAACAGGATAGCAGGGAAATGGTTGTTGGACAGTTGCCTTCCTCTTTTTTTCACAAGAGAAGGGGTGTGCGATGTGGAGGAGGAGAGTGCACGACCTTAATACCTGCTCTCCCTCTCTTCTTTCAGACCTTTTGTCTTTCCCTTTCTCACTTCTATGACCCGTGCGTTGGGAACTGGGACAAGTCAAGTACCAGAACACCGGAACACAGGTGGGAACGCAGGGCGATAGTGATAAAACAACGAACCAGTCGCCAGTGTGAGTGAGTTGTTCGAGCAAGGACGGAAAGTAAATTGAGGGCAAAGTCACATTTGCATGTCCGTCATTGGAGAAGAGGACCGCAATCAATGACAAGATGGGAACGTGACTCGAGAGCATTCTCCATACGAGTGTCCAGGCTTGGCCACAGATTGCTCGGCCGGGTCCACCGTTGTCGATCAGAGCTGCCCATCAGTGCTTGCCTCCTGCGCGTTTTTGCTTTTGCGCACTCGACAATCTGCTGTATTTTTGATTTGCTGTCAACTGGATGTGGCCTAGATGATGCACAAGGAAGTGCAGAAACGCAGTCCACATAGACCTGCAATCTGCAGCCGAAGATGGAAAAGGTAGGCGGGCCGGCAGCGTCACATACAAAGTGCTCAAAAGGGGATTGCAGAATACGTCGTACTCCGTACTGCATGGCAGGGTTGGCTTCGTATGAACCCAGGGCAGACGAGGCGGGAATACCATCATTCTCATAGGTAGTCGTATGTCTCGTCAACTTGCATTATCCCCTCCTTCGGGGCATCCATCACACCCACAGCCCATCGTCGCAAAATATCTCCTCTTTCCAACAGTCATCGGGCAAACGCCAAGAAGACTTGGGTTCCGGTGAATGGCATTTGCCAGTCGTTGGGTCGTCACTCTAGCCTCCCTTGGCTCTCGAGGCATCTATCACGTTTGTTTGCTCTTTGGCGTCACTTTCTCGGTGACTGGCCCATCCAATCCATCTTTGTTCGTGTCTATGAGAGAGAGAGAGTGTGTGTGTGTGGTGTGTGTGTGTCTGCTGCTGTTTCGTTATGTCCCCTCACAATTGCTTCTGAATCTCTATTCGGCCAGCGCCAATCCAGACAATCGCCTGCTCAGCTGTGACATGCTTTTTCTTTTTGATAGAGTTGGGTACAAAAAGAGCATGGGATCGGCCTGGCGAAGACAAAAGGAGAAACAAATGGATGCCATTACAAAAAGGAAAGACACCTGTTCTCCCTGTCCTGTTTGGCACAGGAAATATTGGCAGGTGGAGCGGCTTTCCCTTCCGCTTTCTGATACCAGGGCATGGATGTCGTGAAAGGTTGCATTTGTGGCGGTTGGTGCTGTGGGGGCCAGCTTTTTGGACCCATATTGTCCTCATTCTCATTGTCTTCTCTTCTTCTCGTGCACCAACGAGCGGCAGGTAGATGTAAAAAGGGCATTGACATAAAGAGAAAGAAGAAAGGATGTTGGCCCCCGCTCCCGCCTGCAGCCATAACTAAAAAGCGATGCCTTTGACTGTTCTTAGCCTCGGGCTTTCTTTTTCATCCTGCACTTGTGCATCCATTTTAATGAATAAAAGGGAGGCATAAGCAGCATGTGCTTCTGCGATTTGTGCAAAACCGCTCGCAAGTGGTGTCGTGAGGTTGTGTTGCAACATCGGGAAAGGGACATCCAAATGGGGGCCGCTTTTGCCGATGATGCACTGCAGTTCTCGGCTGCTGTTGCTTGGTCCAGTGATTGTTCTTTCTGCCTGGTGTTTCTTGGTTCTCTCTTCTCGGGTTCTTGGTTTTTTTTTTGTCGGGTCTCTGCCTGGTCTGCCAACCAAACAGCAGGTCCAGGCTGGCGGGACACGACACAGCAGGCGACGTAACAAATGAGAACAAAAATAAAAAGGACAATGACCCCGACCAGTTGGATTGGCTGCGTGTCGGCTCTCCTCTTCTCGGGAGGGCAGCCCGTGATCGCACAAGTATCCATTTCTGACCAGCCGAACCAGTCGATGCCCAAAAGATAACTGAGACGAGCGCAAATGCAGACGCAGAGTCTGCCAACCAATGGGGCAACGACTGGGACAGAAAACAATAGTCCCCATCCCGCTTTCTGCACACACAGGTTGAGGTGCAATGGGCAATGCGACGCAAGAGTGTGTGAGCTTCCATGCCTCGTGGGAGCTGAACAGAGATCGATGGAAGTGCAAAGTTCTTTCGCTCCGAAAGTATGCACAAGAGCTCCAGTGCTTTGAACCGGTTCCGCTACCTTTCATTTGGGGCGGAGTCGAAAACGAAAAAAAATATGCACAAAAACATGCCAGTTCTGTGCATTGATCTCTCCTGTGCATGATCTCCTTGCACCTTTGGCCAATGTCTCTTTTTCTCCTGTCAACTCCTGACACAATTTTTTCTTGTCGTCTCTTTTCTGAAGCTTTTTGGCGCAAAAGTAGCCAGGATGCAAAACGCAATACCTCTTTGCGCACAAGAGTAACAACTGTACGAGTGCAGCCAGCCAGGCTGTGAACCATTGGTGATTTTGACAGGCGGCCGAGAGCTGCCATGTAAATGAACAAAATGGAGAAACTGCGCCCAAGAGGGTCACGTCCCATAACGGCCCTTAACGGAAAACGGGGGCCTTGAGCGGGGTTTCTCCACCAAAGCTCCAATAGGATCCCGTTCCGCACCCTTGTTCTTTGCCGGCGGGCAATCATTCTTCTTTAGCTGGCCGAGCCAGGGCGAGCAGCTGCATTTGCATGCTTGGCTTGACGATGTGAAGATCAGGACGGCGAGGATGAGAGTCTCCGGGGGGTAAACGAGAGGACAACCTTTGTCTTTTTGTGCATCTCTTACCAGCCAGGATGTCCCTTTTGGGGAAGGTGACAAGCCCTCAACAACTCAAACAGACTTGGTAGACGAGGGTTGTCGTTTTGTGTGTTTTCTGTTTTCCCTCTTCAAACTTTCTTCTTCCTGCCCTCCTCCCTTTCTTCTTCACTTCTTTTTCTGTGTCGGGGCTTCCTCTCCTCAAAACTCCGGCTCAACCCGCCCACGCTCCTGCTTTCTGCAGGTTCTGCCACAGCACTTGCGTCGGCGTCAAGCTGATAGACAGCCATTCCATCCATGGCCATGCCGTTGAAAAATGGCTGCTTGAAAAGAGCTGAATAGCGAACACGCCCTCTTCCCTCAAGTCAAAAGGACAAGCATGGCTTCAGCTCGGCAGCTAGGCAGATCATCCTCATCGTTCCGATCCTTCCCGTCGTGTTTGAGCGGATCAGCGGTGATCTCACCAGTCCTGTTGCTCCCAAGCTTGACTGTTTTTAGCCATGGCATCTGTGTCTCTTTCGAGTATCACGGACTTTGACGTCCGGACCCTCAAACTCAGACGGAGACAATAGAGGCGGGCATCGGAGAGAGGAAATTATGGTGTCAGCCCATGGGCGCACAAAAACGTGTCCAGAGTCCGATCGAGGGCGTTTTCTAGAAGCGTGTTCCTGATCCAAGACATTAACTTGTGGTGTCCCGGAATCCAGAAAGCGTCTCGGAGAAGAAACAGACCGGTTGAGCATGGGACATATCGTACAGAGGAAAGGCGGTGGTGGTTTGTACGCCGTGATGGTCGAAGAATTCGCGTGGCATGGCGGTCTGATGTTTTGCTGTTCACCGTGACGAGGTGAGGAAGAAAAGAACGAGAAGAGTACAGAAAGTTGAGAGAAGCAAGATGATGAAATCCGACAGCAAAAAAAGGGGGCATCTGTTGGGATGTCGCTCCTTCTTAAAGGGGCCTTTGTTGTTTTGTTTTGTTCTTTCTTTCCTTTACTGCGCCATTGCCTTGCCTTTTCCCAACATCTCGGTCCCTCCTTCCCAACCTACAAGATATCTACGAGGATTGACGCAAATGGAAAGAGTACACCAGCATCATGCCTTCCACGGACCATCCCTGCAATCAAGACATCATGCTGCACTCTCGGCCGACCTCTTTCCTTTCATATTACTTTCCCGTAGCCTAGTCACATTTGTGATACCTAATCGCCCATACCTATTTCTGTCTCTTTCTTCTACTTTCCTTCCTTTTTCTCGTCGATGTGTCTGTTGTCGTTCCGTATTTGCTTCTTTGCTTTTCATCCCTCGATAAAATTTTCCCCTCCTTTCCTCCCTCAGCTTGCAACCGCCGGCCCCCATCACCACCCCCGCTCTTGCCTGGGCATAAAAAAGAAAGATGCGGCGTTTTGGGAAACAGCGACTGGTCGCCGGTTTTGCTGCAACTGCTCGGAGCATGCAACTTTGCATACGCGGAAGCCGCGACCGGCGTCCCCTGTTTTATTTTGTTTTCATTTTGGGTGGGTTTACAGGCCGTGTCCCGCGCTGCTTCCTTTTTTCTTCAAAACGACGGCCAGTGTGCATGTTGGTTCTTTCCCTGCCAGATGCCCGTCCTGAGTACAACATGGCATCGAAATGGAAAGTGCGAGTTGGTACTTTCCTCGCATTCTTACTTTACCATGTGCCCCCCCTTTAGTTTAGATTTCTCCCACCTTTCTCATTTTCTGTCCCCAATGCTTTCCAATCTAGCTCATGACATCTTGTCTTCTAATAACATTCACATTTCTTGGCCCTCTGTTCCAACAAACGGTCAAACTTCCACTAGCAAGGCGCGGCTTACGCCAGTCGTGGCACCCAATCCCATGATGAATCATATTCACATTGGGCGACAAACACTATACAACGCCTTTTTCGTCTAGTTGCTCGTGTTGGCTACATTCGTTTCTCGCTTAAGTCTGGGCTTTTCTGGCCTCGCTTCAGCTTTTCCAGCTCGTTTCCTTCTTTCGCACTCCCCTTCACACCACGATCTTCTCTTGTATTCCACGTCTTGCTCTCAACCCTTGTCACCAACTACATCTTTGCAAAGAAAACTCTGTTGCCAACCGCACATCTGTGCTCAGAGAGGCTGCATAATGGGGTGACTATTGCATTCGTCTATTCTGCGCTGTGCATTTTTGCATCCTCCCACTCTCTTGCCAAGTCACTTATCATATTCTTTATTTCTCATTTGTATGGAGTGCGACGTACTCTTCACCTCTCACACGTCTCGTCATTTTGTCATTTTGTCATTTTGTCATATTTTCATCACCCTCATTTCTCTTTCGCATACCAACATTTCCATCCATGTCCCGTACTCTACCTGTTTGCTTCTTACACAGTACTTGTTCCACGTTGCCTTCTTTTCTTCCTCTCCCATTCTCCACATGTTACTTTTTGTCCTCCCATTCCTTTTTTTTTTTTTTTGGATTACTTTTCACACTGTTGCCTCTTTCTCTCCATCTCTGCGTGTCGCAACGGCGCCCCGCAGACTCAATCAAATCCCCGTTCCCCCATTCGCTGCTCACCGCGCCACGGCAGAGCAGGAGCAACCGTTGAAGAGTAACCGTTGAACATCGTCAAGATCAAGATCGACAGGCAGAATAGATCCGGTGAGCTTATATAGCCAACGAAGCACCCTCTCCGCAACTCAACTCAACAACAAGCCCTCTTTCAAAGAAAACAACGCGATCATTATTCTCAACCGGTGCAACGTGAATAAAAAGGGAGGGAGGAAACACTGCTTACGGGAGCTCTCAGGGCCTGGTTGCCCGTGCTACTCAGGCCTCTTTTTACTGCTTGTCGGCCTATCGCTTATATGCAACTGCACTGTTGATACTGCTGGTGTTGCTGAAGAATCCGAGCACTCGCCTTTTTGTGTGGTTGTTGCCAATATTTTTCGTGGTTTCTGTGGTTAAGCTGTGGTCCTTTTTGTGGTTGTCGTTTCGTCTAATTTTCCTATTTTGTTTCGCTTCCTTTCTTCTTGCGCTTCATTCGTTCCGTGTATTTTTGTCTCATTTTCTCTCCCCCTTCCACCCACCTTCGTCCCTCTTGTCATTTTCTTTTCCTTTTTTCCTCCCATCTAGACAACGCAGCGTTGCGTCGGTCACCTCGCTTGACCCGCCGTAACCCGTCCGAGCCTCGTTTGTTGCACCCATTGCGGTCCTCCATCTCTTGATCCTTTCTTGCCCTGCTGTCCTGTTTCTCTTTACTCTATCTGGACCTGCTCGGTCTCTTTTCTTCTGCTGCTGCCCGCGCGTCGCCGCAGCTTGCTCCCCCGGTGGCCATGGTCTCACCCGAAGCGAACCAACCATTGTCTCTCGCTTCTCGTCACAACGCAGACTTCGGGCATCTCGTTTTTTGTTGTTTGTGCAGCCAATGCTGCCCTAAACCCCCTGGATACATACGCCCCGACCTGCCTTGACGAAGAGGGAGTGAGAGCGTGCTCGTCTCTTCTTGCCGTTGTGTATCTCAGGCTGTTTATTAATCTAAAGAAACGAGAAACGAAGGCGAGACCAAAGGGCAACAAGACGGCCGAGTGATGAAACCGAGAGATGTATAAGAACATCGAGGACCTGCCTTCAGACAGCGGTAACGTTCTTTTCTCGATTCCTTCTTTTCTCCTCCCAGGCGGACTTTATCACTTCTCTATTTTGTCACCTTACCTCCTTCTTCCCCCTTTTCCTCTACCTAAATCCCTTCTCGAACCTTTTGCGTTCTGGGATTCTGGGACCCTGGAGAATCTACGGTTACCGACCTTGATTGGAAGCGTCCAACCAAGGCATAGCAGCCGCTGCTGCTTCGCAGATACCGACAAAACGGCGAACCATCACCGTCACAGCAACCCACCATCGTTTGATCCATCTTGATATCCGCCTTTTGTTTGAAAATCCATCAAGTTTGAGAACACCGCCCCTGCCGCCGAAGATACCAAAGCAGCCATGACTAGCCAAATCTCCGAGTACGATGACGATCTCCTCTTGGAGCCCGACGTTGATGTAAGTGAGGCTCAAAATAAAACACACACATTCTACTTTTGTGTGCAGCGACTAACGGCCCATAGATGTTGGTTGACAACAGCGATGTAGATTCTGCTATCGCCGATGTAAGTTTATTTTATTTTTGTGATTATTTTTTTTTTTTTTGGAGATCCCCCACAGCTGCCCCTCTTGTATAGATTGCTATGCAATGAAACCTTGGATCGATTGTGCTGACCACAAAAACAATTGTGCGCTCACGATAGGTCTCGTCGGTATACTCGTCGACAGCGTCTCTTCGCTCCAGCCTCATCAACCATCGTCATGAGAATGGACGCAAGTACCATGCCTTCAAGGACGGCAAGTACCTTTTGCCAACCGATGAACAAGAGCTTGAACGACAGGGCGAGTACATTTTATTTTGTTTCTTGTGTGGCACAAACATGCCGTTTTGAAGTCCGTCCGGCCTAACACTTAACTCTGTTTAGAATTTCAATATGTGATTTGTCTGCATACGTTTGGAGCGCTTTCCTTTGCGCCTTTCACAAAGATCGACCGGGTCCTCGATGTCGGCTGCGGTCCTGGCAACTGGGCCATTGATTTCGGTACGTGATGGGCCGGTACTGCATGGCAGGTTGAGTTATGTTTTATGTTTTATGTTTTCCAAGAGACATTGCTAATACGCCGCCAGCGGAAAGCCACCCCGAGTCGCACGTCATCGGCGTCGACTTGGCCGCTATTCATCGATAGTACGTGAACGAGACGGACATGGTTTTGCCATCCCATTTGAAAGGAAAGAATACAGCTAATATGTTGCAGTGCCCCGGCCAATGTATCGTTCGAGATCGACGACCTGGAGGAGACTTGGTCCTTCTCGTACAATTTCGACTACATCCACGTTCAGATGATGTGCGGGGCCCTGACCAACTGGCCGCGGTTCTACCAGCAGGCATTTGAGTGCGTTTTCCCCTACTGGGCACCAAGTCGAGTTCGCGTTACTATTGCTCCGTCCCTAACATCAGCAGAAACCTCAACAGCGGCGGCTGGGTCGAGGTCCAGGACATTGACTTCCCGCTCAAGTGCGCCGACGGATCGCTGCCGCCCGAGAGCGCGCTCCAAAAGTGGTCGGACGTCATGATGGAGGGCAGCGTGCGGTCGGGGTATCTGCTGGATACGTGCGGGAAGGCGGCGGAGATGATGGCGCAGGCCGGGTTCGTGGACATTGTGCGCGTGCCGTACAAGTGGCCGATTGGGCGGTGGCCCAAGAACGAGCGGATGAAGGAGCTGGGGTTCCTTGTGCGCGAGAACTTTTCGACGGGCGTCGAGACAATGACGCTGGCCATGTGCACGCGGTTCCTGGGCTGGACGCTGGAGCAGGTGACGAGCTTTACGGCGGAGGCGCGGCAAGACATGTGGAACCCCAGCTACCACACGTACTTTGATTTGTACGTGACCTACGGGCGGAAGCCGTGATCCGTGGTCTTTCAAAAATGGGAGCGACACCGTTGTCATCTCCGTCTTGTGACATTGTGGCCTTTGGGTCATTTTCGGCTTATATTCAATATGGTATTTTGATTTTGAATTGAACTTTGGTATACTTCGCTTCCTGCTCTTCTTTCTTGCCGCGCAATGGCTCATGGCTCACCGTCTTGGCATCTCGTCGGTCCACCCTTTCCCCGGAGGAGACGAAACATCAGGTCAGCAACCGCTGGAAAGAAGCGTGGACACTTGACTCCAGCCGGCCGCTCTCGCCAGCCAACAGATGGCCGTCCACGATGCAGCTGTCTTTTCGCTCCATGCTGTGTAACGCAGGTTGGCAAGTCGTTGCATCTCCTTTTCCTGAACCCCTCACTGTTGGGGATGTCTTGCCTGCCCAGACTCGACGTCCCATCACAGTCCAAAAGCAGCCTCTGCGGCCAATCGTCGCTGTGTTGGCTGCAGCCCTCTATTTTTTCCCATGGGCCTTTTGCTCAACAACCAATAGGCTGTCATTGCCGTGAAGTTGGAAAATCCGAGGAACATGCCCTTTGGAGCGTTAAACAGGGGCGCCAAGAGTTCTTGAAGAATGCCGTGTGGCCCAAGTCCACGGTTGACGTTTTCAGAGTCTGGCCCAGCCCCGTACCACGTGGTCGGTACGTCGATTTGTGCTTTCACAGCGACAGTCTTTTTATTTCATCGTCTCCTTCATTGTCCCTCGTCCCTCTTCCCTCTTCAGCCCGTCCCCGACTGCCCTTCCGGCTTCTGCGCCCAGATAAAGTGGAAGGGAATGTAGGCATGGACGTGCTTGTCGCGCAGAGCAGCGCGCACCTCGTCACAGAGCGCATCGACCTCGTCGGCGGTCATGGCAATCGTTTCTCCGTCCTCCAGCTCGACGTCGATGCCCCCGCGCATGGGCTTCGCACGCATGGCGGCGATAAACTCGAGCAAGGCCTCTTCAAACAGGAAGGCGTGCTGCATCTGCCGCGGGTCTGTGGGCCAGTACCCAATGGGCACGTGGCAGATGCGGCGCTGCACGTTGACGAACCCAATGTCCGCCAGCTGCTGGGGCAGCCGCTCGGCCGCAAACAGGTCCCACCCGTACTGCCGGCGCAGCACCTTTGCGGCCAACTGATAAAAACGGGTGACCACGTACTCGTCCAGGTTTTGGGGGTTTTGGACGGTATCCGTATCAAGATCATCCTGGCAACCGATCCGCGGGTACACTTCCTGGAACTCGACCCAGCCGCCGCCCCGCAGATTGTCGTACGCCGTCTTGGCCGCGCGCGCCGGGTCTTTGAGCACGACGGCGACCATGCGGAAGTGGACCAGGTCAAAGTCGCTGCCGTGGATCCAGGCATTGGCGTTGTCGTTGTCATTGTCATTGTCATTGTCATAGTCCTCGACGTCGTCGACGACAAACTCGACATTGGGCGGGATCCAGACGGACTGGATGGGCGACAGGTCGATGCCGACGACGCGGGCGCTCGGGTAGTGGTCGCCGGCGTCAATGGCCCAGTCGCCAAAGCCCGTGCCGACGTCCATGATGCGCTGCGGGCGGTCGCCAATGGGGGCGAGATGCAGCTGGCCGCCGAGCAGCTCGGAAAACAGCGCGTTGCGGACGTTCTCGCGGCTGGCCTCGGTGTCGTCGTTGGGGATGGGGTACCGCCCGTACTTGTAGCGGTGGTAGCGCCGCCCGTTTTCGTAGACGTGTTCGTTGACGCTGTCCGTGACGGAGCCCACGAGGGAGGCCGTCGTAGGGTTGAGCGTCGGGTCGTAGTCGGAGGTGATGACGCCAAAGCGGTCCGTAGTGAAGACGGAGGATGTATCATCCTCGGAGACTGAGCCTGGGCCCGAGACCGACGCCGATGCCGACGCTGATGCCGATGCCGATGCCGGCTCCATAAAGTCGGTGTCGTCCATGGGGAGTAGGGGTGGAAAGTAAAGAAGGAAAGGACAAAGAAAGAAAGAAAGTAAAACAGTAAAAAGTAAAAAGGTAAAAGGTAAAAGAAAAAAAAAAATGTAAAGAACTCTTGACACAATAAAGGACAAAAGATGGGAATACAGAATCTTCCACAGCCGTTGTCCCTGTTTTGTCGTTCCCGGTGCACCCGTCCCGACAGAATGGATAAGCGAGGCGTGAGAGGTGAGAAAGAACCAGGGGAGCGGCGAGCACAAATAAAGAAAGGGACTGAAATAAGAGTCAAAACAAGGAAGCTGGGGGAGCTGGGGAGCTCGGCGAGGAGAGGGGCAGGTCGAAGTAGACCACTCCCCTAGCTTTTAGTTCAGAGAGAGAGCTAAGATCGAGCTAGAATCAAGCTACTGTACGTTGGCGTGGCGTTTGACTAGGCGAGGCGAGGCGAACAACGGACCGAGAAGAGGAGATTCCGGGTCGGATCGAGACGACAATGGCGAAAATGCAAAGACGATCGTGGGAGGGCATCGCGTCGTGAATGGTCACTGGTCACAATTCGGCCGAGTGTTGTGACCATGTCCGTGTTGTTTGTGTTGTTGCAATTGCATCTTCTAATCTTGTTATCTGGTTTATTTTCTTGTCATTCTACTCTCCCACTTTATTGTCTTTTATTGTTTTTTGTTATTACTTTCTGTTTACTGACCTCTCGAATGGGCCCGGATTTGGTCGGCCAGCACGGGGCAAAATACAGGCAAAGAGACGGAGTAGTAAAAACGACAGGAGGGCCATCGAGAAGGAGGCCAGAAAAGAGGCCAGGAAAAGAGACCAGAAAAGAAGGGAAAATGAACAGAGGAGGATCAACGAATGCATGTACTCGACAAAGCAGTGAGACAGCCAAAGAAGAGCCTGCTCAGAGTACGACAAAACGGATGGACACCGTCAAGCCAAGGAAAGAAGCGTACCAGCACTGTGGGTTTGGATGGTGTGCATGTGCAAGAAAAGAGCGGGGAAGCACCGAGGAGCTGGCACTCTTCTTTCGAGGATCGACGTTTGCACGCAAGAAAGTGACGAGTCGTCATTCAGTCTCCCGCACTTTGTTCCCAACAATCCGGTAATACGTCGCAGTTTGAGTTGATCTGGTTTTTGGGTGCTGATTATTGGGTGCTGGTTTCTGGTTTCTGGACGGAAAGGAACGCGAATGGCTGGAGACCTGCGTCTTTCTAGGTAATCGTAATTTCCATCCAAAGTCAAATCCAAATCACTCCGCCTACAATCTAGAGGTCCCGTGCGTTTCCGTGCGTTTTCTTTCTGATTGAAACATAGCAATATACGGACCACTTGTCCGAGATCGATCATAATTTGCTCACTCGATCATATCAGACATTAGTTTTCCCGGAGCGTGCCCTGTATTGTCTGTAATGAACGAGGCGCCTACCAGGGTAATTGTAGGTCCTGCTTGCACGTTTTGAGAACACACCACGGCTTTCTTCTTTCTTCCAAAGAAAGTAATGAGAACAAAAAAAGAAAAGAAAAGAAAAGAAAGAAGATTGTTTCTTCTCTCTATCACAGCTGACCTCACTTTCATCTTCCACAGTCGATTGCATCTCTACACCTGCCACGTAGCCATCAATGTGCATCTGCATTGCATTGCATATCCCTGCATATGTTTCTTTTGGAAGACAAGCAAAGAATCTTGCTGTAAAGGCAAAATAGTCAAAATTGGATATATTCGTAATTCGTACTCTGTACATCTGTACTCTATCTGTACCGCCTCACTGCCTATGAAAAGACAAAGATCACGCCCATGCGGTCGACCGACACAGTGGCCGTGTACGGGCTCTCCAGCAAGGCCACGTCCGTCACGGCGTCCAGGTGGCTGCGCAGGAGCTGCTGCTGCTGGGCGGCAATGACCGTCGAGCGAGACGGGCGGGGGGTTGAGGTCGCGGCGTCGGGCGCATTGGCAGCCGACCCTGACCCTGACCTTGCTCCCTTTGAATTGCTGGGCGTCATGGCCACGCCGCCCGCCCGCGGGGGCCGCTCTGTATTGACGGCCATGGCGGTGGTGACCTGGGCGCCGGAAAAGGTCGACGTCGACATCGACTTTGCCCAGGGCGTGTTGCCGGCGGCCGCGACGGGGTCGTCCTGGCCGCTGTACACGGTCGAGTTTTCGATGCGCGCCAGGTCCCAGAACCGCAGCTTCTTGTCGCTGCCGCCCGTGACAATGAACGCGTGCCGCACGTCGCGCTGCTCGTCGACGGGCGAGGAGCCGACCACCATGGCGCGGACGCCCTTGTCGCCCGTGGAGGAGGCGGGGTTGGCTGGGCTGGCTGGGCTGACTGGGCCGGCTGCACCGGCACCGGCCTGGTCGATGCTCGTGGCAAACCGCCCGAGCATGCCCTCGGGGCGGTCCTCGTCGACGTCCCACGGCTCATAAGTAACTTTTGCGGGCGTTGCTGCTGTTCCGGAGGCGGCGGCCGCGCCGGTCCGGTAGACTTCTCTGCACAGCGTCTTTTCGAGGTCCCAGACGGTCACTTCGCCGCCCTGGGCCGTGCCGCCGGCCACGCACAGCCACTTGCCGCGGCCCTTGCTGGGGTGGATGGCCAGCCGGTAGATGGGCGACGTGCCGCCACCGCCGCCGCCCTGGATGCCTTGGGTGCCCTGGATGCCCCACCCCCGGAGGCGCATCTTGAACCGCAGGTCCCATAGATCCAGGACGCCGTGCGACGTCGCCACGACCAGCCAGTTGCGCTTGCGGTCGACGACAAAGCAGGTGGGCGTGCCGTGGTGGACGGGGTTGGCGAGGGCGAACAGCAGCGTCATTGTGCGCAGGTCGATGCCCAGGATGCGCGACCGGTTCGTGGCCAGCACGAGCACCGACGACGCTTCCTGCTTAAAGTGGTCGCACCAGACGGCCCACTCGTCGCGCGGCAGCTGGTACTCGCGCAACAGCCGCAGCCGGCTATAGCGCGGCATGCCCGCGCCGGCGGCGCCGGGCGGCACGGCGTACTCGACCTTGACGACGTGCACGCTGCCGTCGCTGGCACAGCTGATAAAACAGTGCGTGTTTTCAATGAAACACAAGGCCAGCACGCGCGCGCCGGGCGCATGGCGGTGCACCTGCCGCGAGCGGTGCGCAATGTTGCGCTCGAGGCGCTGCGTGTCCCACACGCGCACCGTGCCGTCGTCGCCGCCCGTCAAGAAGAACGCATGGTCCGGCGACACGACGACGCGGTTGATGGCGCCCGTGTGCTCGGAGAACGTGGCCACCATCTGGCCGGCGGGGCGCCAGACGTCGGCGCTCGCCGTCCCCCTCTTCTTGTCGGCCGTCGCCGTGGCGGATTGCGCCTGCCTCTTGCGCGCGATCGGCGTCACCATCGGGCTGAACTCGGCCACGTCGTGCGGGTAGTTGTCGACAAACATGGCGTCGAGCATCCGCAGCACGTTGGGGTCGTTGCCGGCGTACGTGTGGTGCGCGCGGTAGCGCGATGTGCCCGACCCAACAAGCGCAGAGGACGTCCCCGACACGGGTCCGTCGCCCTGCTCGCTGGACTCGTCCGACGGCACGGGCGACCGTGACGGCACGCTTCCTGTGAGCGCCGACCGGCCCTCGACCTGCCCGAACGCATTGGCTTCCGTCGTGGCCGTCTCGGCCGCCGCCCCTTTGCTCTTGAGGCTGATGCCGAGCCCGGCGCTGTCCTTGCGGTTGAGCAAGCTGATGGCGCTCGGGCGGTGCCGGAGCGAGGCGGGCGTCGAGGTGCCTCCACTGCCGGTGCCAGCAGTCGGGCCCGCCGCGTCACTCATTGGCGGAGAGAGTGCTACTTGCAAAGACCGCAGCGAGGCCGTGTCGTCGCCGGGCGACCCCGCCACGTCTCGTTCGCCGCGCGGACTGTTATTCCGGCTGTTGTCGCGGCTGTTGTTGCCTGTCGGGGACATGGACGTGAGGAAGCCGTCGCGCACGGCGGGCGAAGGCGATGCGCCGCCCCGGTGTCCCAGTCTGTTGCGGTGCACATTGAGGGCGGCCCGGCGGCGCTTCGACACGGGATCGTCAATCGTCATGGACGCGTCGTGCAGGGCGTCCTCGATCGACCGGGGCGCGTTGGCGTCCATGGCGGCGGCCAGGCTTTGTGTATGGGGCGGCGGCGGCACCGGCAGGTGCGTCTGCTTCTGCGGCTCTTCGTCGAACAGGACGGTCTGCGGCGTGATGCCCAGGCTGCGGAGGGGGACAATGTTGTTCAAGTTCAAGTTCAGGTTGGGATCGTTGGCCGACGCCTGGTGGTCGTGCATCTTGAGGCGGCTCAGCCGCCAGATAAATTCCCTCAGCGCCAGCAGCTTGAACTCGTCGTCGGCCGACAGCCCGAAATTGCGCAGCCGGTTGATCCACTGCTCGTCCTCTTCGTTGCGCGCGACCTTGCTCAGCGAGCGCGGGATCAGACGCGCGCCGTTGGACGTGGCCGCGGCACTCTGCCCTTGGCCCGGCGACGGAAACGACGACGACGCCGCCATGCCAAAGGGAAACCCCCGCAGCTTTTGCACGGGCTTCCAGAACGCGCCGCGGTCGGCCTTGGTGGCCCAGAGAAGCGCCTGGTCAAAGACGGCGCGCGACAGCGGCTTTTGCAGGTGGTCGAGGAGAACCAGCTCGAGTTCGGCGGAACCGCCCGTCGGGGGCAGCAGTATGGCTGGCGGCCGGAGGTAGGGCGCCACTAGCGGCAAAAACAGACAGCGCACTTGCGCCGGCGACAGGTACTTGGTGGCCGCCGCCAGGAACCGCGCGGCCGCCTCCCGGATCCACAGGTTCGGGTGCACGGCAAAGCGCGCGACGACCTCGACGAGCTCCCAGACCATTTGCTTCGAGAACAAGCCGACGTCGGCCAGCTCGGCGAGCGCCTGCAGCACGGCCTGCACGACGTGTTCTTCCGGGTCCGTCAGCGCCTGGATCATCAGCGGCAGGATAAACTCCTCGAGGGACACGCTCCCCAGAAACGTGGCGACGCCCACAATCGTGTCGAAGAAGGCGCACTTGAGCATCCAGTCGCGGTCGTTCAGATACGTGTTGAGGTGCGTGACGATAATGTCGTTGGCGTCCGCCGCGCCAAAGAACAGACACAGGTCCGGCACAGACGTCAAGAAGGCGCGCCGCACATAGGGGTCGGCGTCTTCGATCAGCGCTTTGGTGTGCAGCTCGAAAAGGTCGACCAGCTCGCGCTGGGCCGAGTCGAACAGGTCGTTGTCGACAGTGTCCGGGGCGACGGCAACGGCCTTTGGATCCTCTAGGTCAGCATCGCCGTCGGTGCCCACCATGCGGTCGACCCGCGCTGCCATCTCCAGGAACCGGTTGGCTGTTGTGGCCAGCGTGCCGAGACACGCCGCATATGTCGCCCGCACGACAGGGCTGGCCTCGCGGCCACTCGCGGACGCCGACGCCGACGTCGATCCGAGCAGGGCGGCCTGCATGCGCGGCAGAATGTACTCCAAAAAGACGTGGGCATTGACGGGGCTGACTGTACGCACAAGCGCCAGCAGCTGCGTAATCGACCGCACGGCCGCCACGACCACCATTTCCGCCTTGTCGTTGAGCAGGGCCATCAGATACGGCAGGACGCGGTCGAGCTTGGCCTCGTCGGTCAGCCGCTCGGAAAACGCCAGCAGCACGTCGCACGCCCGGATCTTGGAGGCTGCGCGCGCCGTGTTGCGGATCGATGCCACGATCAGCGTCAGAAAGATGAGGGCGCCGTTGTCGGCGGTCGGTTGCGCGCCGGCGCGTACGTTGTGTTCCTTCGTCGGGATGCTGAGCCGCACGGGGAACAGCCCGAGGCCGAGTCGGGGCGGGGGAGGCAGCCGTTCAATGGCGCCGTCAACAAGTTTGTCGTCGTCCTTTGCCGTCTTGTCTTTCTTGTCTTTGTCTTTCTTCTCGTTTTCTGCCGCCTCCCCGTCCTGGAACCCCAAAAAGTAGGATATCTTGTCAAAGTCGTAAAAGACCCGGTCGATCCGCTCGTCGGCCTCGCCCATGTTGCGCGATGCGCCCGAGGCCCAGGGTCCCGAGCCCAATGCGGAGGCCGACGCCAGATGCGAGTAGTGCACCGCCACAGGGTCCGTAATGACCTCCATGTATTGGTGCAGAAAGGAGTAAAAGTAGTCCGGGAACACCTTGCCGCGGTAAAACTCGAGGTACTCGGCCGCCGCGTACCGTTTTTGCGGGTCCAGCTGGATCATGTGCGCAATCATGTCGGCGAGATCGCGGTCGGGGATGCGCGACAGGTGCGTCGTGCAAGGGTCGTACTCGCCGCGGCGGTACCGGAAGAGCTGGCTCAGGCTGAAAATGGGCGCCTCCAGCACCAGCTCGGCAATGACGCAGCCCGCGGAAAAGACGTCCATGGCCCAAGTTATGCGGTTCGGTGGTGTGCGGGACCCAGTTCCAGTCCCAGTCCCAGTCCCAGGTGCGCCGGAGGTGCGTTGCCTTTTGTGTCCCGGCTGTGCGTCATCTTCGTCGTCCAAATCTAGCTCTGGGCCGTCATCTTCGTCGTCGCCGGCGGCTGCTGCGGCCGTTGCTGTGGCCGACGGCACAAACCGTTCTGGCGCCAGGTAGCAAGTCCGCCGGCCCGACGTGTCGAAAAAGTACGAAAAGTCCGCCGGGTTGTCGTCCGGCAGCAGCACCGGCTTAAAGGCCGACGAAAAGTCGGTCAGGTACAGCCAGTTCCAGGATGTGACCAGCACGTTTTCCGTCTTGATGTCGCCATGGTAGACATCGCGTGCGTGGCAGTCGCGCAGCGCGCACAGCAGCTGGAACGCGAGCCACTTCTTTTCAATGTCCTCCAAGAAGGGGCGCGTGCTCATGCGGTCGTACAAGGAGTTGTACAGGAACTGGCGCACCAGGAACCCGTTGGTGTCCGTCTCGACGATGCGCTGGTAGGCGAGTGCGTTGGGCACTTCCGACAAGATCTTGCGCTCGCGGACGAGGCGGTCGCGGTATATCCCGAGACTCATAGGCGTATATGGCTTGACGAGCACCTTGACAAGGACGACGCCGTCGTGGTGGCGCGCCCGGACGCTCTTCATGAAGCGCGCATTGCCAATCGAGCGCTCGTACACAAGGTCCCCGAGCTCGGGCACGTCGATGCCGGCCGACCCCGCCGACGGCGTTGTCAGGGAGTAGCCTTGGCCCATGTTGGGGGGTATTCTAGATGTGATTCTAGATGTGATTATTTGATTTTGATAGGTAGGGGGGAGGGGATGGAGCTCGCGGCTCTATCTCGAGGAGGTCGGTTGGGGAATCATCGCAGGGAGAGTCGACGGCGAGTGCGGGATTGTCGGTATCGGTGTGGTTGTGGCTGTTGTTGTTGTTGTAGATGAAGGGTCGTCTCGTTCGAAATGACGTCGTTGGGGATGTCTTTTCGTTGGATAGGGCAATGTCGTCGATCCGAAGCTTGGAGGTGGAGGTCGAGGTCGAGGAGCTGCCTGACATCTTTGGGGGCGGATCCACTGTGGTCCATGACAATTACAGAAGGCAGAGCAGAAGCTTGAGGCAGGTGCCCGCCACCACAACGGGCGCTAGTAAGTGGGTGCGATAAGTCCGCGTGTTGCACGTGACATTGTTGACGTTTCTCGGTTGTCTATTCACACACAATAAATTCAGGTTCAAAAACAAACGCAGATATAACACGAATATAATTTTCTTTTTTCCTTAAAGCTACTTGTATGGGGGTCAACTGTATCGTCTCCAGGATTCATAAAAGCCATCCCGTTGACGACGGTGGTGTACACTCAGCTGCCCTTACCCTCTACCCTCTAATGCTCCTGCCTCCTCCAGTCCTGATGAATCGGACAATGATAACAAATAGAAAATGGTCGACAAAATAAAGAAATTACATGACGACTGCGATCCTTAAAAGGATAGACAGAAAATGAGTCAAAAGACAAGAGGAAAAGAAGAAAAAAGAAAGAAAAAAATAGTAAAACCATCCGCCCCAAAAGAAAACACCACGCGTCCTTGTTTTGCTGTCCTTGCTTTCGGAGGTTGGGTATCGTATGAGAAAGATTGGATTCGAAAAGCGCAACGAAATAGGTATCAAAGCGGCCGGTCAAGGAGAGTGGTCTACTCAGTATATTCTGGCGGACACACTCTTCAAGAATTAAGGTCGTCGAAAAGAGCGGGTGCGGAGACATTATGCTGGTATCGTAGCGTGAGCTCGAGATGGAGTTGAGAAGAGAAGGTAAAAGACAAAAAGATGAAGCGAATGTAGTTGGAGTAGTTGGAGTATCAAGGAGAGTGAGTAGCAAAATAGCAACGGGTCGTGTCTATGCGCCGTAGCCGGTCGGCCGAAAATTCGAATGAAGAAAAAAGGAGGCCAAATGTCGAAAGGAGAGTCGTGAAACGAAATCGGAAATCAAATGAGATCAAAATCGGAACAAAGCGCTGCGTAGAAAATAGGAAATAGATGCTGAAGACAAGTGTAAAGCGTCCGAGTGTGTAGTCGGATCGGTTGGCCAAGGCCATCCAGAGTATGAGGATCTCCTGGACAAGTCCAATGAGTTGGTGGCAAAATAAAGACAAAAGAAACAACCGTAGTCGGTTGGTGAAAGAAGACGGAGTAAGGGTTGTATGTGGTTGATGGTCGGTGAATGTGGTGTACAGGGCGAAATGCGCCAAACTCCAGGGCTGGTGTATATGATTATGATGGGCTGGGGGACGTCGTTTCATAAGACATTAATCAGGATGCATAAGAGAAATGCAGGCGCGAAATTTGATTAGTCGAGTAGTCGATTATAATCCGTGCATCGGGTGAGCGCTTGATGCCGTCTCCGTCGAGCTGTCACCCTCAATCGTCTTCCGCCAGTGCTCTGGCAGGCAGACACAGACAAGCGGGAACGCCTTGATCTCGCCGCTAACTGCAGGTGAGATATCACGGCCGCGACCAGATGTGTTAGAAACGCCGCTGTCCCGCTGTGCCTGCCGCCGGGCCTCCCACTCATCGGCACGCTCGTCCATCATCACGCCCGTTGCCCAGCCGTCGTCCCAGATGCCAACGACCTTGAGCATGTCACCACGCTCCAGGGTGAACTCGTCAGCAGCACGTGGCTGGTAAGCCCAGAGAACGGCCACACGGTCGCCCGGGTGGATGTCGTCCTGCGAGTAGTAGTCCTTGAAAAAGGGCAGCTGCTCGGACTGCTGACTCGTAATGGCCTGCGGCGAAGACATGCCAGCACTCGAAGGCGACTGCGGATCCTCGCCAGCCAGAACGGAACCGCTCGAAAGAGAACCGTTACGGCGCATGGTAGTCGGTGGTGGCCGCAGGATACCGGTGCGGTTCTCAGAGTCGGGGCTGTCGTTGTAGCCATCAGATGACGAGTGGTCGTCGCCACGGCGTCTGCCAACAGCGTAGCCAGCAACAGCGCCAGCAACGGCACCAGCGCCAGCAGAGGCACCCCGGCCGGGCGGGCTCGGGGAGTCACCAGCATCGCCACCAGGGCCTTCCAACGCAGACATACGTGCAATACGTCCGCCAGGAAGAACCTCGAAAGGCTGGTTGCCGTGGGAAGAGGGCAGTGCTTGGTGCGAGTGAGACATGGACGGAAGGCCCTTGCGAGCCGGGGACGGCTGGTTGAAAATGCTGCCGTTCTGGCTGCCAGTGCGTCTCCGGCGGAGAGCCACAATGGCGAGGAAAATGAGACCGGCCAGCAGAGCAACACCAGCAAGGGAACCAATCACAATGCCGGCAATAGCACCGCCGGACAGGCCGTGGTGTTCAGGTTCGGCGGCAGCGGAAGAAGTGGCAGGAGCCGTTGGCGAGGGTGTCGTCGTGAATGTCAAGGTTGATGTTATCGTCGGCAGAACAACACCGACACACCGGCTCTCAGCATTGGAGTTGTAGCAGCAAGTATCGGTCGAGTTGATACCGCCAGATGAGCAGTACGAGCACAGGCCAATAGTGCTGTTGCCGTAGCCGCAGTTGTCTGGCTCGTTGCTGCTGCCGGCAACGCACTCGCTGGACAAAGCACTGTCGGGCGAAGAACAGGTAACAAAGTCGGATCTTATCAACTTGACCGCATCTGAACTCGCGTTGGTGCAGAGGGCGCTGTCGTCGACAATGTACAGCTCACTCTCAGCGAACTGGGCGCATGTGTCCGCGCACAGTGGCCGGGAGTTGGCGGACGATAGGCTGCATGTTGAGATTGAAGACTGCACGATGGCACTGCAGATGGTGCTTGTCAGGTAGCGCGGGTAGATTTCGCTCGTGTTCGCAAGATTAATGCCCTGGCATCCTATGCGGGCTTGGAATCTGATTCCAAGTGTTAGCTACTACAATTGGCAGTGAGAGGAATGAGACATGTGAGCGAAGAGGCGAAGCCCTACTGTTCTTGGATGAACGTTGTCTGGATGTATGAACCGAGCTGTGAGTCGAATGTCGAGAGATCGGAAACGAACTTCAAAAAGTCACTACAAAGAGTTAGCAATTGCTCTAGGAAAAAGGCAGCGATCAAAAGACCTCCAGAGCACAAAGGGGAAGACGCACTATTGACCGCTGGCCGCTGATGGTGAAATGGATGCCGACTGGAAAGCCGGGCACCGTATTGAGCCCTGCAATGAGAAACAGTCCGACATGATGCCTGATTGTGTCGATTAAGAATTAACGAATGTGCTTGATATGTCGCAAGCTCGTGTGAAGCTTGTCGGAAAGCTCCCGACCGTCGTCGAGACGCGCGAATCTGGTTTCTGGTGTGTTCGAACGGCCAGTCCCGTCTTCCGAGGAATGGATGAGCGGAAAAAAGAGGGCGCGAGTCGAAGGAAATCCAGGCGAAAAGGATGAGATGTTTTACTGCGCAAACGTCGACATAATTACATGAATTGGCGAGAAATTCTTTGTATATTCGTCTTTTTGGCGGTTCCGTTTTAATCGTCGACGCGTCGGGCTCGAAAAGTCGTGCTTCCTTCTTTCCGTCTGTTGGTCTGGGTCCAATCGGTGACGAATTCAGGTACCAGGTACAATGCGCGGGTCGTTGCGAGCTGGCTGGCGGCGGTAGACGGCAAAAATTGGCGAAGAAGTGAAAAGGAGTGGAAATCGGGACTGGACAACTTTGAATTGAAGTCAGTGATTTTGTTGTCGACGCCGGTGAGACCTTTGGCGTTTGTCGCGAGAAATCCAAGAGGAATACAGAAACAGAAAGAAAGAGGAAAATCAGGAGTAGAAGGAGATGAGAGGGAAAAAGAAAGGTGACAGTGGAAAGGGGAGAAACAGAGGAGTGAGAGGGAAGAGGAATCGACCAGGGGGGTACAGGGTAGTAGAAAAAGAAATTGGCGAGGTAGCAATAGGTCGCAGGAGGAGGAGATCAGGGCCACAGTACAGACCAGGCCCGGGCCAGGCCAATTCAGACCAGTTCAGACCAAATTGAGAGAAATAAGCGGCCACCGGCAACGAAAGACGAGCCCAAAACCAGACTCAAGCAAAACGGGGCCGCAAAAAAGGACCAGCTCACACTGCTGACCTCAAAAAAGCAGCAAAAAAGACAGGTGGGTGTGGAGGCAATGACGGCGTCAAAGACGGGACAGGCGGCTGTCCACCTCGCTCGTTCTTGGGATCTTGGGGCTTTGGGGCTTGGGGGACGGGAAGAGAGAGAGGGTGTGTACTTGAAATAGCGGATAGATAAGAGGGGCGGAGGGTGTGAAGATCGATGAACTCACGAGGTATTATCGGTTTTCTCCTGTGTTTATTTGCAAGTTTGCTGTGTGCAAAATGCTTGTTGACGTTTTGTTGTTATTCCTGGTCTCGTCGTACCGCACAGGAGGACAGTGCTCGTGCTTCTTGGTGTGCGTCCGGGTCAATGCAAGGCGTGTAGGCGTGCTGCAGGCTTGCAGGCTGTGGGTTTGCTGCAGGATGTGGTGTGCAGAAAAGTGATTTTCCTTGCAGCTTGCGGGCTGGTTGTGCTCGCTTTCGTTTTTTGACTTTCTTCTCCGTATTTTTTTTTTCTTTGTGCAGCGGGATGTGGACTGGAAAAAGGAATGTGGGCTGCAGACAGCAGAAAATAAGGGCAACGAAATTGTGAGAGCAAACAAAAAGAAAGTGAAGGCTGGGCTTGCAGCGAATCGCGAGTCGGGAGCTCAGAGAGTTTCAATTTCGAATTACGGTATGCAATTTCTCGTTGGTACAGAAAAGGTACCTCGAAACCCGAAAAGAGGCGGAATAGGGGCAAGTCGTGCAGATTTGCTGAACAAAATGCTGACGACAGAAGAGAGCGGAAGAAGAGAACGGAAAAGGGCCACCCAAAAACGAATGTATTGGATTGAACCGGGCGGCAGTGAAAAAGAAATGGCGATGGCTGAATAGCGAGATGCGCCTCCACGCGAAAGAAAGTGGAAAGTGGAAAAGGAAATTGGAGAAATGAACAGAAAAAGATGCGAGAGATACAGGTTGTGAAAGATCTTGCCAAAAGGGGAGTGCACAGGAGAATAGGGAAGGAGCAGGCCGCTGGGCAGGCAACAATACTGAGGGTGAATAGAGTTTGTGTTGGCGGAAGGAGCCAGATACAGAAGGAGCTAACAGCCGGGACATACGATACAGCATCAACAACAGGCAGGAGCGACCCAGGTGAGCAGCAAGTGAGATGCGACAACCCAAAAGGAGAAATTACGGCAATGGGACAGAGAAGTGCGGGAGTGCCTGGACAGACGCAAGTCCCCCTGGCCAACAAGAACGAGACCGACGAGAGCGACAACAGCGACACAGAGAGACAAACACGAGGCGAGGATCCCCTCTCTCTCTCACAATCACTGTTGAACAGTCTCGTAGTCTGCCCCAATACAAGGGTCGACGTTGTTGCAGCACGGGTACTAGCTCGATTAGGCAAGGGCCAATTGACCTGGACAGGGGTAGAAACGCAGCCAAAATAGCACCGGCGGATCCAGGCCAGGGCCGCTAGCTCGTCCATAGCTCTTTCCTTTCAGATACTCCGTACACAGGTGTTGGTGGAAGGCGCAACAGAACAATGGCAGCCGTGCGCTATTCAAACGGAAGGAGCGCTGGAAGGCGATGGCGTTCCATCGCCAATGATTATACGATTTACGGAGCACAAATAAAGCAAACAAAGACGCATCTCAAGGGAACAAAGGTGAAGGGTCACAGAGCGGAATCCAAACGTCTTCCATCCGAACCCTCCTCCTCTCAACACGCGTCTGTTTTTTTCTTTGCTTTTTCGCGGATTTGTGGGCTTTGTGGGACGTGGCACAGCTTTTGCTTCTTTTTGCTGTTCTTGCTTTTTCCGTTCCCTTTTCACGGCGCTGCTCCTTCCCTAAAACGCGATCCTGTGGACCCAGCGCCCTGGCCGGACTTCACTACCGGACAAAGTTTCCATCTCCCGTCTCTCTGTAAAACATGAAATTCCACAGGAACTCATTTCACATCTCTTCAATTTCTCATGTCTCCCATGTCTCATCTCGCACACTGCGCACACTGCCCACATTGCCCACACTGCCACGCCGTTGACACGCGCCGCAACGGCATCCGTGTTCGCGTCGTGTCGTGTGCCGTTGTCTTGTCCTCCAGAACTCATATTGGAGTTTGTCTGGTTTCCGCCATGTTGATATTGGATAATTTCAAAACCTGCAGTCTCGGTCCCGCGCCCGGGATGTGCCTTTTTCGGTTCTTTGGAGGTGGCTTTGGCTCTGGCTCTGGCTCTGGCGACGGAGGATTCCGCCGTGATATATCGATCGTGTGCCGTTCTTATTGCACGACATAACACCTTTTCCGTCCTGTTCGCTCACGCGAGACATAAAAAGAAGCGCAAGAGGAAGCGCAAAGAGAACCCATTGATCGGCAGACGGGCGCGCGCGGTCTCTCATCCTTTGAGAGCTTGAGAGGGTCGCGCCGGGCTCTACGGCTGGTGCAAGACAAATATTTCGAGAAATCAACTGAGAACACGAAAAACGCCAGCGCCGAAACGGCATGTTTCCTTCTTGGAGGGGACCCGTTTTGCTTTTATTGCTTTTTTTGGAGCGCAAAAGCAAAAACGGGCCACGACGGACTGAGACATGAAGAGGCGGAAGGCTGGATAGTCGCAAGCTATCCAGCTGCGAAGCTCACTGACACGAAGCTTGGAAGCCACGTTTGACCACGCTCAACCACGCTATACATCATAGACACTACAACATGTGGTGCAAAGAAACAAAGAACAAAGAATTGCGCAGGGACAACGCGCCATCGCAAGCCAGACCCCAAAACGAGAGGTCGAAACCAAGAAACGGCTTCCAGAAAACAGGAATCTCCTCTTCTTTCTCTGAATTGGTAAGACACCGCACGTTTCCAAACGACGCCCGATGTCGTGCGTGTGCAAACACTCTACTCCGTACGGAGTACAGTTTACACTCTCCAATACGGTGGGCACTTAGCGGCCATCATCCGGTCGCCGTATCATCGTCTCTTTCTCGTGCAGACAAATTCTCAATAGTCGCGAACGGGCCCGGTGTTCAACGCCCATCTGGAGTGCGATGTGCAAGATTGTGCAGATTTGTGCAGAGCAGCTTACCTGTTTGAGTAGGTGTTGTGTTGGTACGCAGCGCAGCGAACAAGAACAAAAACAAAACTTCAAAGTCAAGCATCGTCGAAACGCGTGTCAAAGACCCATTGAGACACCGTCGCGGACTGCGGACAGGCCCGGCCAGCGTGGAGAGCTGGGGTTGTCTTTCTTTTCTTGTTCTTTTCCATTTCCTCTCAGAGACAGGGGTGCCCTGCGCCCTAGACGACAAGCGAAGCTTTGGAGCCTTTTTTGGAGCCAAAAGAGAGGGGCCATTTTCGTCCTGACGCACTGAAAATAAAATGACTTGTGGTCCCGTTGAGGGCTCTGGTCTACCCTGATTGGCCCGCCGGAAATTAGGTTGCTCTCCAGTGCAGTCCATGTTGACGATGTCTTTTATGTCGCTCTCTTTGCTTCCTATTCTTCACCTCGATCTTCCCCCCGTTGAAACGAAACAGCACCCTGTTGCACCGCGATGGTACTCTGTTTATTAGAGAGAATCCACTTTCGTCAACGTATCTGCAAAGTATCTGCAAGGTATCTAGCGAGTATTCCCGCACTATTGACAGGCAGACCGAACCAGGCCAACAGGTACGAAAAAACAAACAAAAGTGACAAACAGGGTACGGGACGAACGACAACAAACAAATTTTACACCGAGTGCAACGGTAAAGACAGGGAAAAACCAACGAGATGGCCGCCAGAGTCAGCAAAAAGCAACTGCTGCTCCATACTCCGTACTGAGATAAACAGGAAGCCTCACAATTTTGACAGGGGAAGATATTCCGCGACTTTGTATTACGTCGTAACATCAAGGCCGTTCACCGTCCCATTGCTGCCCGTCGTTGACGCGCTCGCCGTCCCGTGTCTCCGTGCGAGAGTGTGTTTGTGTGAGTAAATAGATAAAATAGGTGTCTATGAATGTGTACATGTGCCTCCATAGTGCGGAGTACACACGATATTTTAGGATGCAGACACATTCCAACCTTATCACGGGACCATGCGATTGAAGCTCATTCCAGTCTTTGGTTGATGGGAACACTAAAAATGGATGGCCAAACGGTTTCTCAAAATAGCCACGACACGGCTCAGAGTGGTAGGTAATACAAGCACAGCGAGAAGAAAGAGGCTGGAAAGAGTAATTCGTCGATTGGCAACCCAAAATAGGAAACGGGACAACAGTCTGCACTGCGTGAATACAGACGCAAGATGCAAGATGCAGGTTGATACTGTAATTGCGTCGCCACCAATAGTTTGTCGTCGTCCACAAACCGGGAGGCTGGACAGAATGCAAACGATATGAAATAAGCGCTCGATGTCTGTTGACAGCACTCATCCAGAGCAATTACTGGTCAGCATTTGCTTCAGACATTCCGCACGTGCAGCTTTCTGCCGTGTGAAGACCGTGTGTGCGAGTATATTTAGAGAATCAGTGCAGCAAAGTAGGCAAAAATACACTCTGCGCGTTTGAACAGGCGCCGTGGGAGGGCTGGAAGCTGCAAGACGGCTGGACTGCAGTCTGCAGATGCATCCATTGTGTATGGTGAAGTACTCCATATCCCGCTGCTGTGCAATTCTGGGGAACACAGCATCGACTCGTCTGGTTCTTCGGGTACATGTACTTTTGACAGCTGTCTCCCAGGTCGACCCAGAGTCTTGACCCTAAGTCGTCCCAGTAAGTCAGCTTGGTCCAAATCTGCCCGGTTGCTTGTAGATGGGCAGGGCGATGTTGTGCCGCCCCCGGAACCAAACTTCCTATGCAAGTACAAACTACGGAGTATTACTCCGTACCGGTAGACGAGCAAACAAACGGGAGAGCATACGGTTAAATTAAAGCAATAGGCCGCACGTGAAAAATAGGCCGGCGGCCAGGCAAAGGCCATCCACAGTCGAGACAATCCGGGTTGAATGAGCTGTTCATCCCAGCGAACCATACCAGTGGGTGAATGAGCAAAGATACGTCTTATGATGGCAGCCGGCTTCCATGGCAAACCACTGGAAATCACCAGACGATCGGTAGAGGTAGGAGAACAAAAAGACAAACAGATGAACGGTGCCGGGGCAGCAAACAAAAGAGGCAGAATGGGAAAAATGAGAAAATGAGAAAATGAGAAAATGAGAAAATGAGAAAATGAGAAAATGAGAAAATGAGAAAATGAGAAAATCCAAACCAGCCACAACCGCAACCAGAATATCGTCAACTTGTCGGGTGCGTCATAGGGCCCGACTCTTCCACACATTTTACCCACTTCGGCGCTGGAGTCTAAAGCCTACACAAACTATCCAGAAAGATCATCGCCGGCGACAACCCCCTCGCCTCCGCAGTAAGGGATCAAGAAGTGCAAGATATCTGACAATATGTAGAGTGTTTTCTTGTACTTTTATGAGCGAGTGCGAGTTAAAAGCCCAAAAAGGCAATGGCCCGCTCGTGTTAGTCCACGCTTGTTGAGGCGATAAAAGTGAGGGGTTGTCAACATAAACGAGGCATGAACTAAAATTCAGAAAGAACCTGCCAAAATCAGCCAAAATCGACCAAAATCAACAAACTGACAACCAAGTGAGTAAAACTCTTGGAGTTTTAAAAAATCGGGATACACCCGTGGATCGCCGGCTCGACTAGTTTGTGTCTTTTTGCGGCCGGCGTGATCACAGACATGCATCCTGAGCTTGTCGCTAACGGTCTCCCTTGCGTCCTACCATCCTCAATGCCCAGATAGTCACCTCCCACGAAATACAAGCGAGACCCCTCATGCATGCAAAACAGTCAAAACAGTCACAGTGGATGCAAGAAAAAAAAAAGAAGCGTGTGCACTCTCGTAAAGAAGACGTCACTTTGCGAGTGATCGGCTGCTGCGGCCACGCACCACATGCATTTGGCCATTTTGCCCATTTTGCCCATTCTCCCGCATCAACATTTTACATTTTACGATCTACACTGCACATATGCTGTCTTTCGGAGGACGCAAAAAACCTACGACGCATGTCTCAAAGCTGGCCGCAGTATCTTGCACACACGGCGAGACAGCGAACTTTCAACGGCAGCAGTTGAGCCTGAACGAGGAAAAAAAAAAAAAAAAAAAAAAAAAAAAAAAAAAAAAAAAAAAAAAAAAACTCATGGCAGTGGAGAACCAGACTGATGTGTGTACAGGTCCGACACACGCAGATCAATGATGCGATGCCGGGTGTGCAGACATCGATATGCCTTTACAAATCATTTCTGTCCTTCGCCCACAAATGTGCATCGTCCCGTCAAAAAGACAATGCCGTCAGAGGCACACCGCACATCAACGCACAAGCCTCTTGTCCCCCTCCTTCTCCTCTTTACATTGTTATGTATTGACGTCGTGCGTTGCAACGCCTTTTGCGTCTGCATATTTTCAGTCTTGACACGTTTTATCCTTGCGGCGACGCTGTACTCCGCACTGCGTCTTTGTGTTTCGTGGTCTGTGTACCACACACAAAAAACGTTTCCAGACTGACAAACCCCTCCAAAGATCCAAGATGTGCTTTGAACTATGCGGGAGTGCAGCATCTGTGCACGTTTTCCCATCCTCCCCAACTATAAACCGAAAACGAGAATAAACTTTGACAGGAAAAGAAACTTGCGTCCGATAGCGGGGTTGATGTAAATTTCAGTAAAGTGTGTGCATCGGTGACGAAAGAAAAAAAACGCAAAAAAACCTTCGGCGAGTAGTTGGGTATCAAAAGCAAAATCAAAGTTTGTTGTCGGTTTGTTTTGTGGTCTGCCTACTTGTATCCTCTGAAGGCGCCGGCTGAACATCCAAGGTGGCCTCACAATCCACCAAACCAACCATCCATGATCCGATATGGTGTAATGGTCAACATCCGACGCTCTCACCGTCGAGCTCGGGGTTCGATTCCCCGTATCGGAGCTTTTCAACTTCTTTTTTGCTTTTCGCCTTATTCACGTTGTGGGTTCTTTTATTTTTTTGTTATCTCGCTTTTTTTGTGGCTCCGAATCTTGATATTGGCGGGGCGGGTAGCCACTGTACGGAGCTTCCAGCGGGCCTTTAGCGGAGTCGGCCGCTATTGTTTTTGTTTTCTGGGACGCTAGTGGTCCACTCTATATAGCTACTAATATGGTACTGTCGACTACAACAGTTAAGTCCGATATGGTGTAATGGTTAACATCTGACGTTTTCACCGTCGAGCTCGGGGTTCGATTCCCCGTATCGGAGTTATTTTTTGTCTTTTTGGCGATTCTTCTTTTTATCATTTCAACACTACTTTCGTCATTACATACATAATGTATTGTCATCTCTTTTTTTATACATTAAAACTTGGTTGCATCTCTCCACGAGGCATTAACGTGTCGACCTGGTCAGCGGCCGAGAGACCGGGTTAAATAGCATGTTATTGTCAACTATTTCTCATCACCTTTGCATTAATATGGCAGATCAGTGCTGGAAATCATTATTTGATAAAATAATTAAATTCAATGCCGAAAGGATCTCGCATCCTCCAGTGCGCTCAGAGATTGAGTAACATCTCCTGGAAACGAGGCTTAAACATTTAGACACGGACACAAACATTAGCTCTGGCCACTGCCACTCAAATGATCTACGATAAACGATGGATGTGCAGTCGATGAAATGAGCGAGCCCGGCAGTGACGATGCAAAGTGAGATGAGAAGTGAGAGATGAGTAAGAAAGGAGAAAAGAGAAAGTGAGAAGGAGGAAGGGGTCCCCCCGCGTTGTTCGATGTTTCACAAGGATTGAACAGGGTACGGAAAAGGTGACAGTGTACGACGTACATTTTTTGACGGGAACATTTGTCGCAAACAGGCCCCCAATGGCGCATCGTGAGACGCCTGTGAGAACAGCACGAGAAGAAGATAAAGCGCAACGCCAAGGCTTTCATGGCAGGGCTGCGTGCCGGGTACGAGGAGGAATGTCCGAAAAGGGCAAAATGGGAACACAAAAAATAAAGTGCTTCCCCAAACGGCGCATCCCGCGCAGCCTTCGTCTGGACCCTCACCCTCCTTCATCGTCTCCGGCGATTTAAAGCATAAGGGTCGGCAGATCATTCATGCGACAGTGCAGGGTCCACGTCAGGCAATCCAGAAAGATCGATTGTTTGGATGCGCATGGCATTTGAGTCTATTCAAGAAGGGGCAGCATGGTGTATAATTGAAAAAGAAAGTGTGGAGGGGTATTGGCATACGCAAATTCAAAGGGGGAGGAAAGGTGTAGATGTTGAGTCGTTGCGGTGTATTGTGCACATGGAAACGGTGTGAGTCGTCTGGCGATGTTTGCCAAAATTAAAGGTTAAAATGGCATAAAGAAAAACGACATAAATACAGACTGACAGTAGAAGAAAGAGTGAAGGGGGAAAGAGAGAAAGAGAAAATAATACATTTATTTATTTTTCTACAAGAATTAAATAAAAACATTAATATTTTGGAAAAAGTATTTAATTTTTATATAATACTTTTTTTTTTCTTAACAGCGTAAATAGTTAACTAAGCTTCTTAACTAAATGCTTTCGCAAGGAAAAAAAAACAAAAAACAATAAAAACTAAAAGAAAAAATTAAAATAGTAAGAAGATGAGATAAATTCTGTAAAAACAAAAGCAAGTAGATAGATTGTCAAAAAAGACAAAAAAATGGATACATCCGGATTCGAACCGGAGACCTTTCCCATGCGAAGGGAAAATCATACCCCTAGACCATGCACCCTTGATTGGTTGTTGGTAATTTTAATGGCGGGCGGTATATAAGGGCCGCTGAGCGTGCCCCTTTACGGTCCCTATTTCCGTCGTTTTAGTGGTCCGCTCCCTGAAAGCTACGGCCTTAGTCCCCTAAAACACTTACACGAACACCGCCACTTTGTTGACATCTCACTTTGTTGATATCTAAAGTCACAATATTCAAAAACGAGAGCAGCAATAGTCTCACTGGCGGGCACTGTCTACTCAGCCATATTGACCAAACATTTTGAAGCATCAAGCATTAAATTCAAGGCACACATTAATTATACTCTGCTGGGTTTATCTTCTACAAGGGGAGCTCAGTGATATTTAAAATGTGGATAGTAATTTTCTGTCCGGATTCTGGACAGCTGCTATCTCCAAGTGTAAAGAACGAATAGGTTCTGTTGCAGAATTTGGTGCTGGTGGGTATTGATAATAAAGCGGGTTGTCAGTCAGATGCTGGTAGGAGTTTAGACTTGTGTCGTCTTCCATTTCGTCAGATGACATATCTGGAGATAAAGGCCGGTCACACGAAGGCAAAAAAATATGTGCCATATGTATTCGAGGCTTTGAGTGGCAGTGGAAGCTTTCGGCCTCTGTGACAGCGCCGGCATCGTCATAATCCGCGGCAAGTTTCGGCATCAAGACACAGAACGCGTGGTTATCTCGCGGGTATAGTGTTGTTGTGTATTTTATGCTTTGTGGTGATAGCGTGGCAATGGTCGTTGTAGTTGTGGTCGTAGTTGTTGATATTGGCTATAAAGGGGGCACTTGAAATGCCCATCAAGTTCTCCGGTTACTTGATCTAACGATACGTCCAATAGTTATCCCTCTCGAAGCTCATGAGGTAAAATGACTCCTTGGTGATCCCCAGCCTTCCGGCTCTTCTCTTGTCCTCGAACAATTTCATGCGAACGTCCATGACAGTCCCGGGCGCGGGTGTACCCCACTTGTTGCATATATGAATCCATCCTTGGCTTTTTTTCCACTTGTCGCCCACGGCCTTCATGCACACGCCCTTCCATTCGAGTCTCACCTCTTGGGTGAGCGCGTCACGGATGTCCCACGTGGCGCCGACCTTCAGGTAGGGCCGGTCTGTCGAGAATTCGACCGCGCAGGCGTAGTTTCCGCGGGCATACCAGAGCATAAAGTCTTGGAGCCTCGGCATCCGTTTGATGGCCCTGGCAGCGCGCAGCAGCAGGTCCGCGATACGGTCGGGCGTGTATCGTGGTGAGAGCCTTGTCGACGTCATGCAGAGGTGTGTGAGCTGGGCCCAAGACCCGTACGGCATGCCTTCGACAGTCTCAAGAAAGCCCAAGGCCTCGACGAGAAAGGAGATGCGCAGCGTTTTGAGCGTGCGCATGCCAGCAGAGCCGGCCAGGAACCGGCCCAAATGGCCACCTGGCGTCTGCCGGTCGTGTTCGAGCCTGGTCACGCGTCTCGCAAAAGCGTCGCCCAAGAGCTGGCTCTCCGGCGCTCCGTGAAAGATGTGGTCGTGCTCCCAAAAGATGCAGAGATGCTCCACGGATGGAGGCAGGCGGTTCAGCAGGATGGGATATTCGTTCTCCATGTCCCTCATGTCTTGACCCTCGTTGCCGCCGATGCTCGCCTCGGCTATCGGCCGCCACTGCTCCATGATGACATCACGCACGCACGGAAAGCAGCAATCAAGCAGGCAATTCAGCGTCTTGGGTTGCATGGAGCGGTAAAACCGGCGGGGCATGGTCAGTTTGCGGACAAGAGGTGCCACTGGCAGCTCGGCACGTCTGTCGGGAAGGATGCATCGGTTGGCACCGTCCAGCTCCAGCCGACACGTATCGAGCACACGATGAATTTCTCCGGGCGTGGCTGGTCGGGGCCGATAGGGATACAGCCATTTCGTGACGTACGGGTCTTCTGGAAATTGTCCTGTGTATTGCATTGGGTGATCGACGGCATTACGAACACCTGCCCGCCATAAGATAAAGTTTACCAATGTAACTGGATCCCTGTATGGATACCGGAGGTGATAGTCGTTGAACGAGTTCTCTGTGTCGCTTAATGAACGGATACCCAGCTCGAGATCAATCCCGGGGACGAGGACAATGCCTGTGGCACTCCGTGTCTTTGGGTTTACTTTCGATTTTTTCAGTATGAATTTTCCCTGCTTTTGCTTTTGGTCTTGCTTTTGCTTTCGGGCATGCTTTTTTTTTTGGGCTTGCTTTTGCTTTTTGTCTTGTTTTTGATTTTGGTCTTGCTTTTGCCTTTGGTCTTGCCCCTGGTTGCCTGGAGGCTCCCACAAAGACAAAGTTTCCAGCAGCATTAGCATGCTGCGTGTGAAGACAATATTGTTTCTGTGTCGTTAGCAGTGAAGCCGGTAGCCGGGCGTATCTACAAATACAAATGCAAATGCAAATGTAAATATAAAAGGGGGAAAACAAAACGTACAGTGCGGCCGTTGCCTCTTCTGGTTCAGTCAGGCTCCTCTCGCGGCGGTCGAAACCGTACTCGGGCAGGTCGATGACGAGCCGAAGATGGCCAATGTATCCCAGTCGACGGATACTGTGGCCGATGACCGAGGCAAAATCACTGAGCTCGTTGCTATACAGTGACAAGGACATAAAGGTGTAAGGCTCAAAGAATGCTTGCCATCTTCGCGATACGGACGCCAAGGGAGCCCAGAAGCGGTTCCTCTCCGGGAGATGATCAACCCTGTTATGCGGCGACTTCGGTTTTGCCTCGGCGACGAGATCTAGAATCTTCAGATGAAGTTCATCCGGGAGGCTGCTCCAAAGGTCCGCCGACATGCTTGTGGTTGTCATTGTGGCTGTCGGATTGTAAATTTTGTCGTAGGAATGGTATTTCTGCCTGGGTCTTCAGGATGGTAAATATATGAAGGTCGAATAGCATCGGTTCGTTGTGGTCGCCGTATAATAGTGTTTGGCGTAGGAATGGGGTTTGTGTTTGGTTGTTTGGGATGGTAAATAAATGAAAGTCGAAGAGCATCGTTGGCTTGGCGAGATGAGTGATACAAAATATGAAATATGGAAGGAAGCTGGGTCCAGATAACGAAGGAGCCATGGAGCGGGCCGTTGCCAAGAGACAATCAATGATCCCTACCAGAACATACCGTATTGTAAAATATAGACTGTTATACATACAAAAGGCGAAAAGGGAAAAAAAATAATTATGGTAAAGTGGTGACGTTCTAGACTAATAAGCAACAGTAAAAAAAAAGGTCTAAGAGAGACTTTAACAAAAATGACAAAAAATGGATACATCCGGATTCGAACCGGAGACCTTTCCCATGCGAAGGGAAAATCATACCCCTAGACCATGCACCCTATGATTGGCTTCCCTGCCAATTATTGGCAGCTGATCCGCTAACTCAGTATATCAAAGAAGTCGATGGACCCACTTTATTGCATGTTATTCAAACTGAAAAAGGGGCAAAACAAACAACAGCTTGATGTTGACAATAATTTCTCATAAAAGACTTATTCCTCGATTATACTCTATCAATATTGAAAGATAATCGTAAGAATGCGATGCACAAAATTCATTCTTCACTAGTCTTGAATGGGGATGTATTTTCCTGCATTCTGCTTCAAAGACTAGAATAGGGCATCATGGCCATCCGGAGAGTTTACCGTGTTCACGTTTGTTGAAAGAGTGGAAGGATAGAGACTAGATCGTCGCTTTCGATTATGGAAAAGAAAGAACGAAAGCTGTTCAGCTCCAAATCCGACACGAACCTTTCCGTTTAAGATTGGTGTCAGCAGTGTCCAGGAGGTTATGGGGAGGTGCACCTTTGAAAGAATTATGCTAGGACCGCAGTATATATCATGGCTCATAGTAATAAGTCCTACATCTCCCAAAACGACGCATCTTCGTTTAAGATCTCTATTAAGCTCGAGACTGCTCGTGTTTGCAAGGTTGAGGTTCAGAGAAATCACGGGACTTACCGTCCGCGGTTTCACGTGATGTTACCAGGATGACAGAATCAAATGCAGACTTATTATTTTAGGACTGCATAAAATGCTCCTTATGTAACATTCGATTATCCGTTGATAATAATGCATCAATCTCGACGTTGATGACTTTGAGTTTGTATGAGACCGTGATGGTCACGTGAATGGCGGCTCTCCAAACTCTGTGACGCTACCTGCCAAAACCATCAGCATCAGCAAAAACGATAGACCCACTTTTCCAGCATCAGCAAAAAACAGCAAGATGAAGCAGTGCCATTATGCTCCGAGCTCTCCTCTCATTCGCCGGTTTCTCGTCAGCACTCACACGGGAGAGGTTGCTGATGCTTCCCCAGCCTCAGACGCTTTTCCCTTCCGTTCCCCGCGATCGCCCACCAAGGTTGGGGAACACTTGTCCGCTTTGATTTTCCTAATATATCCTTTTCTCTTCCTTTCTCTCGCTGACGCCACATGGCCAGCCCTGCAACGTCAATAGCCGCGTTATTGTGCGGGAGATGTTGATTGAGCCTATGGAGCGTTTCTGTTCCTGAGCTTCCCCTTTCATACCCTTGCCATGAAGCCATGGCTGCCCTTTTGGCCCTTTTGTCTTATGTCCACTTTGGCGCCAACATGCGGTTAACCATCAGCAAGGCTGGCAACGCTATTTCCCCATACTTGGGCAAAACCATCATCACCATCATCACTATCATCATGCACCACCACTACTGCCGAAATCCTCCATCACCACATTTTCTTTAACTTTTCGTCATCATGGCAGCCGGAGGTAAGGGCTTTGGCCGACAAGACAAACGAAAAATGTCTATATAACAAGACGAAGTCAGCGATGTTTGTCGATGTTGAAAAGTTCGATCATCGCTCAGAACAACAACAATCAAACAACACTCTTCACCCTTCGCCCTTCACCTTTCTCTTTCAAGACCTTGTCTCCAACTCTCCATCTTTACCAAACACTCACATCTTTGATCGCTTTGATCTCACCACTGTCAACTTCTTCACATCTACACATTGTTGACTTTAGTCATTCAACCCAGCCAACGATCATCATGTCTGCCCCCATTGAAGCTCCTGACGTTTCAGTTCCTGACCTGAGTGAGCTCCAGGGCGTCGTCAACATCACGACCACCTCGGACGAAATCGCCACCAAGTTCCATGACCGCATGGCCGGCAAGACTGTCCTGATCACTGGTGTCTCCCCTTCGGGTCTGGGCGCCGAGGCCGCCCGCATCGTCGCTGCCCACGAGCCTAAGCTTCTGATCCTGGCCTCGCGCTCGCCGGCTGCCATCACCCAAGTCATTGACAATCTCAAGAAGGACGCCTCCTTTGACGCCAGCAAGACCGCCTTTGAGCCGCTCCAGCTCGACCTGGCCAGCCAGACCTCCGTCCGCGCCGCCGTCGCCTCGCTCTACGAGAAGCACCCCGACCTGGCTCTCGACGTCGCCATCAACAACGCCGGCATCATGATGCTGCCCAACTACGAGGGCATCCCCGACGCTTCGGGCAAGCTGATTGAGAAGCAGTTTGGCACCAACCACATTGGCCATTTCTTGCTCACAAACCTGCTGGTGCCCGCCCTCCGCCGCTCCACCGCGCCCGGCGGCGCCCGTGTCGTCACCGTCTGCAGTAAGGGCTACCTCGGCTCGCCCGTCACGGCTCTGGACGATCCGTCTCTGCTCGACGACACCCCGGCCAACCACGAGGCCTACGACTCCTTCAAGGCCTATGCCCAGTCCAAGACGGCCAACCTGCTGTTCACGGTCGGTCTCGCCAAGAAGCTCGAGGGCGCCAACGTCTCGGCCTACACCGTCGACCCCGGCGCAGTCGGTACCACCAACCTGGCCCGCAGCGTGCCCATGGCCGTGCAGAAGGCGCTCGGCTGGTTCCTGGAGGACGGCACCCTCAACCCCGCCGCGCCCTTTATCTCGGCGCAGCAGAGCGTGGCCAGCTATGTGATGGCGGCCTACGACCCGGCTCTGCAGGGCCAGAGCGGCGCCACGATCTCGATGGCGGCTGTGGACAATAGCATTCTCGACTATGCCAAGGACCCCGAGCTGGCCGCGCGCCTCTGGACCCTCAGCGAGGAGCTGGTCGGCGAGAAGTTTGACTACTAACCCTTGCCAACAACACCGGCTACTATGGCTTCAACGGCCATGAATTTGAGATGTATGATCTGATGTTTGATGCTCTGCATATTTGCCTTTTATCTTTCATAGTTCATATTTCATATTTATTTCATATTTCCTTTGTCATTTGTCTTTGAGACTCAAGTTTTAATATAGATAGACCGCTTTGATTTACTCTCCTCTAATATAATCTGATTGGCTTCATATCACTGCCAATTTTGACAAAACATCATGAGCTGTGTCCGCGACCTGCCTTTGACAGCCTCATGACAGCCTTGCGCTGGAGGTAAAGGTACCTGAATCACACTGTAAATCCTGCGTGCAAAAGCATACGAATATGTATCGGTACTTTAGCGCGTGTAAGTCAGGTGTGTACTGGTACCTGGAGCACATAGCAATAGGTTCAGTGATGGAAGTACCCCTACTTTTATGCTCCTCCGCTAGCGCGCTTTCCAACCACTCCAGGAGCTTCCATTGCTTTCCATCGGCGGGGCTGAGGCGCCACTTTTTTTCACGCTGCATCCGGCTTTGCTCCCACCTGGCGCTTCTCCCTTGCTGGTTTTAACCGTTTTCGGGTCCTTTTCTCAATGTTTTAGGCTTTCAGGGACTTTTCGCAACGTCGTCACAGGTGCCAATTCTCACATTTTGAGTCTTCTTTTCCCCTTTGATCCCGTCCACTAGCGATCCGACCATTCGGAGTCTGTCTCTGGGGTTCTATTTTTTTCTTTGCCTCTCTTTGCCCCTGGAATTCGACACTACCGACAAAGAGTTCGCAGGCTTTTTGCGACTTGTATTGCGCCGTTAAACCGTGAAAAGTCTTTGAGCGTCTAAAGTGTCTAAAGTGTCTCGGCGTGATCTGGTCTATGTAGCTGGTGATAGGCTCGCTCGCTCCTTCCTGGCGAGTTCCAGCGATTTTGGGGGCTCGGGGGGCTTCGATAAACACAGAAGGAACATCCTGGAAACTTCAGCCGTGCCCGTGCCAGCCGCCAACCCGCCAGCGCCCGCCTAGGCCCTATTGTAGTGTTTTGCAGTGAGATATTGCCTTCCCATGCTGATGCTGCCACGCAAACTTTACTGCACTCCCAGACTCCGTACTAGCACGGTAGCACCATTTACCTGCAGGCCTCAGCGACCCATCACCTGCCATTGCCAACCAACTTCCAACTTCCCAGCCAAGCCCTCGGACAAGGAGACAAAAAAGAAGAAAAAAGAAGAAAAGCGAATACGCCAGTTCTTCGTTCCTCCTTCTCTCAGTCTGTCTCTCTCTGGTCTCTCTCTCTGCCTCACCACTCCTCTTCTCGACCAGGCTGCTTTTTTCAGTTCGTGCTTTACTTTTCTCCTTTCTGCTTGTTCACTCCCCGCCTTCTCGAGCTTCAACCTCGTCGCCGAATTCTGTCGTCACAGAATCATCACCAAAAGTGAGTTTGCCAACCTTCAGTCCCTCAGTCCCTCCTTCGATCTCAGCCTGGCCTCTCTATCCGTATCCTACCCTCTCGACGTCTCTATCGCAATCCCGATCCAAATCCAGATCAAACCCCTCCTCCACCTGCCTCTGCCTCAGACTTCGACTGCCACCCCATAAACCCCTTCTCTTCTTGGCTTGCCTCGCCCTGCTTCTTGTGTCTTGCCAGCACATTCTCTGCCTTTCTGTCGCCTTCATTCACTTTGGCTTTGGCACCCTTCCCTCTGCCTCTTCTTCTCTTCTTTTAGGCCCTTTGCCCTTCGGCCCGGGACCCTGACATGGTTATTATGGTCATATCCGGATGACAGCCTTTACCCTTACTCTCTCTTCCATGCTCACCTCTTGCACGTTTTCTCTGCTTGGATAAGCCTCACCACATCGTTTGCCTCTTTCTCCTGCTTTCCTTTGCGTTGCCTCACCTCGCCTATACTTCCTCTGCACGCCCTTACCTCTTATTCTTATACCATACTTGTCTATCCTGATCTGTTTCCTTGGCCCAGAACCAAACGTATCCAGGAACAAGCCACTAATTGTCGAACCAGACTTTCCACTCTTTTACGAGAAGATAACGATCGAATAGACATCGACCGAGCGCACGACGCAACAGAGCTCAACGACACCCTCTGTTCCTTCTCCTCGCTCCCTCTCCCCTCTCTTCTTACGATACGATACCCCTTTCGCGTAATATTATACCCTTCGATTTTCGAATACCCTCACAACCGCAAATATGGTTCGCGAGACGAAGCTCTACGACGTCCTTGGCGTAAGTGCTTGCCCAGTTATACCTATATATGTTGGAGAACGTTATGCGCCCCAGCCCCGACGACTTTTGAAGATTTTGTCTTCTTGAATGCTGTCTTGGCTGTGGCTGCAGATCTTTTCCTCTTTCCCTCTACATGTGTCTCTTGACGTCGTATATCTATATCTTCAAATGCTAACTCTGTCCCAGGTTGCGCCAACAGCTACCGAGCAGGAGCTGAGAAAGGCATACCGGGTCGGCGCCCTCAAGCACCATCCTGGTACGTACCAACCCCAAGATAATAACTGTTGCTCTCCACCATGATCTATGACCTATACTAACCCTGCCCAGACAAGAACGCACACAACCCGGCTGCCGAGGAAAAGTTCAAGGAGATCTCCCACGCCTACGAGATCCTCTCCGACGCAAATAAGCGCCAGGTCTACGACCAGTACGGCGAGGCCGGCCTTGAGGGCGGTGCCGGCGGCGGCGGCGGCATGGCTGCCGAGGACCTGTTTGCCCAGTTCTTTGGCGGCCAGGGCTTCGGCGGCGGCCTCGGCGGCATGTTTGGCGGCGGCGGCGGCGGCATGCAGTCGCGCGGCCCGCCAAAGGCCCGCACCATCCACCACACCCACAAGGTGTCCCTTGAGGACATTTACCGCGGCAAGGTCTCAAAGCTGGCCCTGCAGCGCTCCGTCATCTGCCCCAAGTGCGACGGCCGCGGCGGCAAGGAGGGCGCCGTGCGCGTCTGCCCAGGCTGCGACGGCCACGGCATGAAGACCATGATGCGCCAGATGGGTCCCATGATCCAGCGCTTCCAGACGGCCTGCCCCGACTGCAACGGCGAGGGCGAGATCATCAAGGACAAGGACCGGTGCAAGAACTGCAACGGTAAGAAGACGGTCGTCGACCGCAAGGTCCTGCACGTGCACGTCGACCGTGGCGTCAAGAGCGGCACGCGCGTCGACTTCCGCGGCGAGGGCGACCAGGCGCCCGGCATCCAGGCCGGCGACGTGATCTTTGAGATTGAGCAGAAGCCGCACCCGCGCTTCACGCGCCGCGACGACGACCTGCTGTACAACTGCGACATTGAGCTCGTCACCGCTCTGGCCGGCGGCACCATCTACATTGAGCACCTCGACGACCGGTGGCTGTCCGTCGACATCCTGCCGGGCGAAGCCATTGCACAGAGTGAGTACCAACCCACTGCGAAAACCTAAAACTGTGATTTTTTTTTTCTTTTTTTACTAACCACCCCTAGACGCCGTCCGTATGGTCCGTGGCCAGGGCATGCCGACGTACCGCCACCACGATTTCGGCAACCTGTACATCAAGTTCAACGTCAAGTTCCCCGAGAAGAACTGGACCGAAGACCCGGCCGCCTTCGAGGCCCTGCGCAACCTGCTGCCCTCGCCCTCCGTTGAGAACGTGCCGCCGACCGACGCCATGACCGAGGCCGCCGATCTCGAGGAGGTCGACCCGATGGCCAACGGCGGCGGCGCGCGCGGCTTTGCCGGTGCCGGCAACCCCAACGCCATGTCGGACGACGAGGACGACGGCCACCCGCAGGCCGAGCGTGTGCAGTGCGCGTCGCAGTAAGCGCTCGAGTTGGCGAGCGGCGACGACGTCCCAGCACTCACGACCGACAATACACTACGAACACGAAACTACGAAAAAAAAATACACAAAAACACACAATAAGAACGAAATGTACTGCGCATGAGCTGGTGTATGGGCAATTGGTAGTGGGGGATGATGAGACGAAATAAAAAGTGAAAGCATTTTTGGAGCGTTGGGTTTGGTCTGTTTTGGGGTGGGACAGAATGGGCGGTGTAAAAAAGGGGACGATGTTGTGCGTGGCAGTTGACGGAGACGAGAGGAGGTGGATGGAGATGGGACCGGAGCCGCAGGCACGGCATGTGGTTCGTGGACCACTCAGTCTGTACTGTTTCCTGCTGTCTTGTCATGCACCTTGTGTCTCTCTCCTTATATACACTTGTGCTTTTGCCGTTCTATTGCGTCCTGTTTTTCTCTCTATTTCCCGCCTTCTTATCTTCTTCCGTTTTCTTCTTTATAGTTTGCTTTCTTTCCTTTTCTTATTTGGCGTTTGAGAGGATTCCATAGACGGCATTTGTTTTTTTATTTTTTATTTTATTTTTATTTTCCCTTACACCTTTTCACCTATTATCGAGTTAAACAAGAAAACATTTAAAAATTATATGAGTTGATGCTGATATTTGATGGTGAATGAACGATGATGCTTGTTGTATGTCTATCTGCAATGCGTCGTATTATGAGCGCCGTTAATATGAATTTACATCCTTCCCACTTCCCCTCTATTCCTCGTTCTCGCTATCCTTCCGCAGGCTCTCGTTGCTGTATAGCAGCAATTTACGCAGTGCAGGGCGGTCGAGCGTGGCCGAGACTGGGTCGTCTTCGGCTGTGGGCTGCGGCAGAGTGGACGCCTGGACGACTGTCCAGCCATCTTTGCTGTTGGCAAGGGCCAGTAGCGATGTAGGCGACTCTGAGACTTCCGAAGCCTCTTCAGCCAGTGCCGTGGCCACGACCAGCCGGCGATCATCGCCGTCGCCAACTTGGGCCACATCCAGTGGGAGTTGGCTTTCTGGCAGCTGCAGAGTCTGCGTATGTGACAGCGTTGCGCCATCAGCCAGACGGAAGAAGAAGAGTGCAGGGACACTATACTGTCAGTGGGCGAACAAAAAGAACATGGGGGTGGCGACTTGGACGTACCGTTCGCAAATGGCCACGATCGCATCGGTGGCCTCGCCGTCCGTCATGGCATCTGGGTTCTGGGCCGAGCCAAACGAGTACAGGCCCGACAGGGCCACCTTGACGGAGTCGGCCTCCTTTCCTGTGGCAGCAGCCACCAACGACGCGAGGTCTGCCGTGCCCACCAGCCGGCCCTCGGGCCAAAAGTCCCACACGCGCAGCTCGCCGTCGCCGCCGCCGGAAATCAAGCGGTCGGGACGGCTGGCAGGGATGCACAGCCGGCTGACAAACGACGTGTGGCCGAGACAGAACGTCTCGATGACGTGGGTCTGGGAAGTGGCGGCCGTGGGGCCGACGATGCCGCGGGTCACCCGGATATGCTCATCACGGTCGGCCGTCAGAATAAGGGGCCGTTTCCCTGCACTCTTCAGGGATTCGCCCTCCTTGTAGCCGTTGGCCACCGCAACCGCCGTCAGCATCGACACGTGCCCCAGCAGCAACTGGTACTCGCTGGCACTGGCCTCTGCGTCTTTTTTGAGGGGGTCGAGCCCCTGCTTGAGGAGCAGCTCCTTTTGGCGGCGCTGGTTCTCGAGGGCCTGGAGGTTGCCCTTTGTGTGGACGGTAAACTTGTTGGCCTCGAGGCGCAGCGGCGCGACGACCTCTGCAGCCAGCTTCTCAATGGCCTCTTTTGCGGCCGCATCGCGCGCCTCCTTTTCCGCTGCCTTTTCCGCCTCCGTCTTGTCCACTTCGACCAGGGGCAATGCGTACACATCGCCAAACTTGTCGCCGGACAGAATCGTCTTGCTGTCGGCGGTAAAGGCGACGGCACACGGCCGTTTGGGCATGACGCGCGCGCTGAGCTGCGTCAGGTGTCCCTCCAGATCGTGGGCCAACACGCGAAGCGTCTTGTCGTGGCCCATCATGACCACCAAATGGCGGCCGTCGGCCGTGGCTTCGAGAATGCTGACAACCGCAAGGTCAGCCGTGCGCAGAGCGGCCACTTTTTGCGCCGGTGCCTGCTTGGCCTTGGGCTTGCTCTTGCCCCTCTTCTTTTTGGAGCTGCCGTTGGAAGTGCTGTGACTTTGTTGTGCCTCTTGTTCTTGTGGTTGTTGTGGTTCTGGTTGTGGTTGACCATCGTTGCCGTTTTTGTCCTCTTCATCAATTCGTCTCCGTTTTGATGGCGGCACATCGTCGCCGTCAGCCTCAGCCTCAACCTCAGCAGTCTCATCTTCTGGTGGCACAGTCTCGTCCTTCTTGTCGTCCTTGCTGTCGTCCTCATTTTCTTCCTTTGCCTCCTCCTCCTCCTTTTCTTCTGCCTTGTCTGCTGGCACTTGCCATGTAGCAATATGAGATCCGTCTGAGGTGTTGTAGGTGTGGATGCTGGCGCCCCGCGCGGCAACCAGGATGCTTCCGCACACCGTGAGCCGGTGGAACGGGACAGTCATTTTGGCGAGTGTCGGTCTGTCACAAACAATGAAAATTGACTGAAATATTGTGAGATATGGCACAGACGGTCGTCGTCGCCATGTGTAAGTGGCTTTCGTGAAAATTGCGAGCCTCACGCTAAAGTCTGGACAGGTCCACTTTTATTCAATACACGTGCTGCCGCATGTGACTCTCTCCAAAAGCTGACATAATAGATGAAATGGACTAACCCTATCTGGCAGTCTAGCAAGCCCTACCATGCAGAAACCGCACAGGAAAAATATTACTAGCGCCTTCCGATAATTTTGTCCGCTCTGCTGCGACGGCAGGCACGCTCTGGCTGGGGGAAGGTGCATCTGCGCGGCTGGGCATCCCAAAAAATTTTGAAGCTTCTCTTTTCTCTCTTTTCCCTCCTTGCTCAAGCATCACCACTTTCCACCACCACCAATCTCCCACCCCTTCCAAACGAACAACACATTTCATTTGCCCTTAAACATCCTGCCTTCGTAACAAAAGAAGATATGGGGGGCAAATCGGCAAACAAGGCTGGCTACTTCGACAAGCTCAAGGGCTTGCTCGAGTCGTACCAGTCGATCTTCATCGTCAGCGTCGACAATGTCAGCTCGCAGCAGATGCACGAGATCCGCCAGTCGCTCCGCGGCGAGGGCGTCGTCCTGATGGGCAAGAACACCATGGTCCGCCGTGCCCTCAAGACCTTTATCAACGACACCCCCGAGTATGAGCGCCTGCTGCCCTTCGTCAAGGGCAACATCGGCTTCGTCTTCACCAACGGTGACCTCAAGGCCATCCGCGACAAGATCCTCGTCAACAAGGTCGCCGCCCCTGCCCGTGCCGGTGCCATTGCCCCCATTGACGTGTGGGTCCCGGCCGGCAACACCGGCATGGAGCCCGGCAAGACCTCGTTCTTCCAGGCCCTCGGTGTCCCCACCAAGATTGCCCGTGGTACCATTGAGATCACCACCGACCTCAAGCTCGTCGAGGGCGGCAACAAGGTCGGCCCCTCCGAGGCCACCCTGCTGAACATGCTCAACATCTCGCCCTTCACCTACGGTATGGGCATCGCCCAGGTCTACGACCAGGGCAACACCTTCTCGGCTGAGGTCCTCGACATTGGTGAGGAGCAGCTGCTCAAGGCCTTCTCGACGGCCGTCACCACGGTTGCCTGCGTCTCGCTCGCCATCAACTTCCCCACCCTGCCCTCCGTCATGCACTCGCTGGTCAACAGCTACAAGAAGGTGCTGGCCGTCGCCATCGAGACCGAGATCTCGTGGCCCGAGATCGAGGAGCTCAAGGACCGCATCGCCAACCCCGAGGCCTACGCCGCCGCTGCCCCTGCCGCTGCTGCTGAGGAGTCCAAGGCTGAGGCTGCTGCCGAGGAGAAGGAGGAGGAGGCCGAGGAGTCTGACTCCGACGGCGGTTTCGGCGGTCTTTTGTATGTCAAGCCCGCCCCCATGCTCATGCTCCATTCTGATTCCCATTCCCTTGCTAACCGCTTGCAGCGACTAAACGATTCCACCTCCACACACTCTCCGTGTCCTTGCTTGAGGAACAGTGTTTTGCGGAGCTTGTCTTTTCCATCAACAAAAAGCAACTTTATATCCCCGAATATAAAAAATCCGAAAATATTGAAACCTCAACCCTGTTCCATCTGCGGTGATTATCAACTGAACTGCCAGTGACGTCTAACAACAGCAAAGATATTTCTACTCATACCGAAAATGTAAGCTACACATTTTTCTTCTTTTTTCTACGTCACACTGCCATTGCCACCGGAGCTTGTCTATGATTAGAACCAAAACAACATTCAACGAGCTTTTTAACCCTGAAGTCTTAACTCTTGAAGACACCAAACACTTTTTATGAGACACCACTATGCTCCTTTCCGAGGTGGCTTTGGCAGATGACGTAACATTCTTCTTCTTCTTTTTACTCTATCATGCACTATCGAGGGTATGTCAGATGCTAACAGTTATTTGCAAAGACCAGATTCCAATGCTCATATACACAAAAGATCAAATGCTGGTTTACATGCTAAATGCTGCATGCTTTTCCAACTTGTAAATGGACATGTTCTCAGACCAGGCCGTAGCAATGCATGCCCTTTATCTTCTTTCCTATTTTCCCCCTATTTTCCCCCTATTTTTCCTGTCCGTAGCCCCAGCGTCACCTCACTTCCTCGTCACCTAATGGACACCACTCTTGGCTAGCACGCGCTGTGCCATCTGGATTGCCTGTTCTGGCAGTCCGGCCAGCCGGGCCACCTTGAGTGCGTGGCTCTGCCGGTTGATCCCCTTGCGCAGCCGGTGCACGTACACGAACCCGCCCGCGCCGTCCTCTTCCACGTCGGTGCAGTACAGCTCGACGGGGAACGTGCGGTCAAAGGCAGAGTCGTCGCCGTCTGGGGCCGCAATGCCGTCCTCTGCCGCCAGGTCCGCCAGCCCGTGAAAGTGCGTCGCAAAGAGCCCCCGGCACTTGTTGACGTGCACCAGGTGGTGCAGCGCTGCGTAGGCCACGGCCGTGCCATCCTCGGGCGTCGTGCCGCGGCCAATCTCGTCCATGATGACAAAACTCTGGGGCGTGGCCTGCCGCAAGATGTGGGCGGTCTCGAGCATCTCGACCATGAACGTGCTCTGGTCGCGGAACAAATTGTCGGCCGAGCCAACTCTGCTGAACAGCGCGTCGACAATGCCCAGGTCGGCATAGTCGGCGGGCACGTAGCAGCCGACCTGCGCCAAGATCGTGATGAGGGCGTTTTGCCGGAGGAAGGTCGACTTGCCCGCCATGTTGGGGCCCGTAATCAGCCAGATGCGGCTGCCCGCGTGTGAGCCATTTTCGTTGCTGTTGCTACTGCTGTTGTCACCCAACATCAGGTCATTCCGAGTAAACGTGCGTCCTTGCTCGGTCAGTCCGCCCTCCACCGTGGCATGTCGTCCGCCGACAATGGATGTGGACGTGCCACGGTGCAAGCGCGGCCGACACAGGTTTTGCTCAAGGGCGAGACGCGCAAACGACGTGGCAATGTCCAGCTCGTCGAGGACAGCAGCATTGCGGCGGAGGGGCACCAGGCTGCGGACGACGGCTGCCCGCAAAGCGTGGAAGACGCGCTGCTCTTCGGCCCGGATATGGAAGCGCACCTGGTCGAGTTTCTGGCCAAGGGACGTCCACTCAGGCACGTGGAGCGAGCGTGTCGTGCGGCTCGACGAGATGGTCGTGGGGGCGGCAGAGGTATCGGACTCATTGTCTCCCTCCGCTTTCTTTGCCCGGGCGGTGCGCTTGGCGTCACGGCCACGGATGTGGCAGATATGGCCCAGCCCGGGCGTCCACTTTAGCGTCAGGCTGGGCGCTTCGAGCCGCGTGCGCAGCTCTTCTGTCAACTCCCCACGCTCGCGCGTCAGGTCGGCCAGCTGTGCATGCAGCACTTTGAGGCCTTTGCTGGCCGACGGCTTCATGACCCAGGCCTCGTTGTCTTCGCCATAGTAATCGCGGAACGACGTGTTTTTGGACCGCTTGGCAGGTGCCTTTGCTCCGCTGGAAAGTGCTTCGGCAGCAGCAGCGGCTGCCGCTTTGGCATCTTTGCCCTTGCGCCGCAGCACGGACCCGTCTTCTTCCAGTGAGCCTTCTGCCTGCACAACCTCTTCAGCCAACGACATCATGGCATCCGCATTGTTCTCCTCCATCTCGTGCTGGTAAATCAAGCCTTCCTCGTCGACGGAGTCGCGGATCCGTTTGGCAATGGCTAGCGGCCGCTCCAGCTGGATCCGGCCCGCAATGGCCTCGAGGCTCTTTTCGGTCTCTTCGTTGTCGGCGGCATCCTTGTGGATGGGCTGTGCATGTTTGAGCAAGCCGACAATGTCGTCCGTGGCCGCAATCGTCTTGGCCAGGTCCAGCAGGTCGTCCGGGTCGCCGCGGCCGAGGGCAAACTTTTGCACGAGCCGGTGCGAGTCGTGGCTTCTCCGCAGCAACTGCGTGATGCCGTCCCGCAAGTCCTCGTCCTGGACAAAGCGAGACACCAGGCTCTGGCGGGCCACAATGACGTCTAGCGACGTGGACGGCGCGCTCAGCCACTCATTGAGCAGCCGCGCACCACTTTTTGTCACGGTCCGGCGGATGGCGTGCAACAAACTGCCCCGGAACGCACCGTCACGCACCGTCTGTTTGATCTCAAGAGAGCGCATGCTGTTCTTGTCAATGGTCATGACCTGCATCCCCTCGTAGCGCACGGGCGGCTGCAGCTTCATCGATAGACCTTGTAGGCGGTCCTTGACGTAGTGCAGCAGCAAACTGCCTGCCGAAATTTCGGCGCCCGTCAGATCCTTGACTGTCTGTGCCGGGATTTCAGATTCCAGCACGGGTTTCCACTCAGACAGCGCCACCGACCGGTCGACATCTGCTCCAAATTCTGCGGGCAAGGACGGCGGTGCAGGGGCATAGGTGATCAGCTGCTGCTGTTGCTGCGTGCGGTCCTCGTCCAGGATGCTGAACAGCGGATGGCCTTCACTGCCGTCGGCGCGTTGCTGCTGCTGCAGCAGTTGGAGCCGCTCGTCCAGGACAATCTCACGGGGTGCCACACGTGACAGTGCCGCACCGAGAGCGGCCAGGTTGGTGGGCTGTGTGTAGAAGTGGCCCGTCGAAAGGTCCAGCCACGCCAGCCCAAGAGCCACAGACGACAGGCTGGGCGAGGTGGATGCCAGAGGGGCAGACGTGAGGGGGGTCGAGCCGAGGGCGGGCACGAATTGGGAAGGGGGTGGAGACTGGGCTGCAGGAGCCGACAAAGTGGCATCACCGTCGTACGGGTTGGGAGCATCAATGTCACTACCAGCGCCAGCGACGTGAATGGCCATTACATAGTTGTTGGTGTAGGGGTCCATAAAGTTCTCGTCAATGAGGGTGCCCGGCGTGACGATGCGGGCGACGCGACGGTCGTGCATGAGCCCGCCCGACTTGACCTTGTCGGCGGCCGAGTTGGGAAACTCTTCAGCAATGGCCACATAGCGGTTGAGGTCGTGGACGAGGATCTTGAGGAAGCGGTCCAGCTGGAAGAAGGGGAAGCCGGCCTACGAGCGTCACAAGACGGCAGTCAGTAAAGCCGAGATTACAGGGAGGACAAGTAAACGAAACAAACAGACAGAGGAACAGGTATGAGCATGGGCTGGAATGAAACTAAAAAAATGGTGGGCAGGATGGTGGCAAAAGAATATAACACGGAACAACGCTGTGTGCGGGACAACAAGGATGTGAGCAGCTACGTATCTGCAAATGTGCATTGACAGAAACGGAAAGCGGCGGTGCTGGGATGAGGAAAACGGACGATACGGATGGAGAAATGTGACGAGAATATGAGCGAAGCCTGCGGAGAGATAAGGGGAGGGGAGGAGGCAGGACAACAGGGCACAATGCACAAGGCAAAGAGGGAACAGAGCACAGCACTCGTCCAACTACTGCCCGGCTGAATGCAGGGGGAGAGGGCAGGATGTGTGCTACGGCTATCCGCCGCTAGGGTTGGTCAAGAACGAGTAGGACAGGGCAGAATGAGATGATGATGATACGAGTGTGGGGAGGAGGTGGACAAGTGCATTGCATAGGGTAGACAGAGGAGGACTCACCATTGGCACCTGCCCTGCATTGGTCTTTTTGGAGGCCACCTTGATGTTGAGCAGAGGGCCGTACTCTTGAGCATGCTCAAAGTACAGCTCGTAGAAGCCGCCCACGCGGGTCAGCAGCACGCAGTTGCTAAACTTGTGCATGTTGCGGCGGGCCTGCATAATGACAGTTGGGTAGGCGGGGCCGGAGTCCGAAGAGTCTGGCTGGCTGCCATTGCTGCTCTCGTTTGGGCTGGCACTGGCACTCTCGTTACCGTCCTTCGAACATTCCTTGCTTGCAGGAGCGGCGGCAGGCAGGAGAATACCCTGGGGCAGATCCTCGAGGCGCACAGTAGTCCTGGTTTTCTTGCCTCGCACTTGGTATTGATGCCCAAGCAGAGTGTCTCTGACATCGGACGATACGGGCAATTTGCGGAGAGGAGATGCAGCTAGACGAGCGGGTGATCGTGCCAGAGATTGTGTGTGTAGCCGTCTGCATGTGCATGATGATGGTGTTGTTTTTGCTGTCCTGGACGTCGATGTTGTCATAGACTTTGATATCGTCGTCGAGAAGAGTGCTCTGCTAGCAGACACCCTTCTTTGGGCAGAAATCCAGCGTGCATTTTGTTGGTGAAGCTGCCATGGCCGCTGGTGGAATGAGGACAACAACCGCATGCCTCGTGTATATCATGTGGGTTGTTTGCCTCTCGCAACTCGTCCGGTCTCGTCCAACGTCGCCAGTTCTGGTTCGTGAGAGGGGCCACAAAACAAGATCAGCGTATGGAGTAAATCGTAAAAGTAAAAGGACGAAGGGCAAAAGCCGGGACGGAACGGAGCAAAATCCGGGGTGAGGAGACAAAGCAGGAAATAAAATGAGGGGAACAAGAACTGTCAAATGGTCAAAAAAGAGAAGTGCGAAAAGTCAACAAAAGCTCTTGCCACAGCTCAAATGTGCACACGAGCTCAAAGCCCAATCAGGACAGCCCTTTCGGTTATGGCGATAGATGTCCAGGTACAGGCAGGCTTCCTGCTTTCACGATGAAATATGCAGGGAACAGGGTAGTCCAGCCTGGCCTCGCAATGTCTCAATGACCCAAGGTGCAAGATTGCGAGATCGCGAGGTGATGCGCCGACCCGGTAGCAATGCGGTGGAAATAAAGGGCTAAGCAGGAAAAAAAAGAAAAAAAGCAATGCGTCCTAGCACCAACAGACGATCGGTGAGGTGTTGTGCTGGCTGTGCGGGTCGAATTGGGCCGGATGTTGCCGTGTACGGTCGTACCTTTTCTTCATGAAAGTCAAGGTCAAGCTTCAAGTCGAGGCTGAAAGTTGGCGTGTGCTTTGCCCCAGCTTGCAGCTTCCCAATTCCCAATTACCCCTGGCGCCTACAGTGCCGGAGACCGTGCATATTTGGCGCCGGCACGGATGGAAGGTGCGCCGATTGCTCCCTCCACTTTAAAAGGCGCTCCTTCCTTATTGGTCGTCGCGCTTTCCTCTGTAACAAGCTTTGGGAGTGAAAGTGGAAAGAGACACGCCACTCTCCAACAGTGGCCTGTTCACATACGTTTGGGCTTTGATGACAATTCCCCAGCTTCACACTCTCACTGTGTAAACACAAAACTTGGAGGAGAAGGAACAAAGTTGGATTTTTTACCCGCAATCTTAAGATAACACTGGAAACTGGTTGTTAAAAAACACTAAAATGGACACGATCTCCAGATGTTCGGGACGGGGTGCAACGGAGCACAGGGGAAGGTGCGATGGGCTGGGTTCATTCTCAAAGTTGCAATTCTGGAAAGTTGGGATGGTCCTTGCAGGCTGCGGTTTCCCAATTTCGTTTATATGTGTTCTTGCACTGGATAAAAACGCTCGTTATGCTTGTGGGTTTTCATTGTGCCGGTCGTGCTTGCCGTCGACAGTGTCTCGTCACCGCGTGACCCCTGGGCCAGACCTGGTTGCCTATTTGGGAAAGAGTTGGCCACAACAGGCGCATTCTCGACTTACCTATTACCTAAACATCACGACTTTTAGTGACATGCGAAATACGGGCATTACTTTTTACGAGCGTTCGTTTCCTACCTCACAGCATGCGGTGCTTCCCACCCTAAGAACATACGCACACATAAACGCAAAACAAAACGTCAGACGGCCGCACAGCACATGCACCACGCGTACGGCGCAACGGACAGCCCGCTTCGCTTTCTCCTTTTGCTTCCGTTTCTGGGATGCAGCATATCGGATTTCGGACATGAACATGCAAATCCAGGGACAGAGACAGAAGGAAGGACGAGAAACAGAAAAACCGGCGAGACGACAAGAGACGGAGGATGGCCTGGCTTCTTAAAATAAACCGACCAACTGGGCATCTTCGGAAGAGGCTGTTTTGGAGGGGCGTGTTTTTCGCATGGCAGCCACGAAGACAATGGCGTACTCAAAACTACAAGCACGCCCCCCAGATCCTCAGTCCTTTGTATGGGACACACCGACTCGCCGACCGTTTTTACGATATTTCGACAACACGACATTCTGCAAATCCGCAGACCCACCCCGGCCTTGTTGGATTGGGAAAGATTGGGAAACATTTGGGGGATTGTGCAGATACTGCGGACTCTGGCTGGATATTGCCTTTTCGCTCTGGCCATTGACCCCGAACCCTGGCATGACCCGGGCCAAAAGTGGCACCATTATCCTCGCCGCCTAGCTCCCGTCGAACCGCACATTGGCCCAGCGTCCCAACACGCCCACAACGTCCAAACACACCCCTTCCTTTCGTTCCTCTTTTTTGATTTTTGCTCATTGTCCCCTGCCTTCCTTCCCTTTTCAGCACAAAACGGCAAAAGACATGATAAATCGTCCGGAATTTAATGGAAGCAACTGGATGACAGTGCCACAAAGGGTTCATTGTCTGCATGGTGCTGAAAATACATGCCAAATAGCCCAGCCAACAGACGGCCAACAATGGCCAACATGGAGAGTGGCAGCATCCACCATCCACCGTGGCAAGATGGCAAGATGACAGGACACGGAACGCGGAGGAGTGAGAAAGAGAAAAGTATCCCCAAGATGCAAGATACGAGAGTACATTGGCACGCGGCCGCTGAAAGATGCGAGGCGTGCATTTTGTGTTCATGTGCAATATCCAGATCAAACATACAAAGTACGGAGTGTATTAAACGCCCTCCCTGCCAGGTACTCTTTTGGCGTGTCGACAGAATTTGCCTCTGTAAACAATGATCGTTCGACAAAAAGTACATTGAACGGTGAAAACGGTGGCACCTGCGCACACAAAAAGCCTCTGACATGAAAGCTGTCGAAGTCAAGAGAGATTCCCACCGTTTCAATCGCAGGAGCAGAGGTGGTAACGCCACCAAAGCTACATGTGGTGAGGGCGAATAATTATCACAGGCAGTGTACAACACACTCCAGAGGCTCCATGAAGACCCATACTTTCTGAGCCCCCCTCCCTTTGCTCCCTTTATTCCCTTTTTTGCCTCTCTCTCTTACCTCTTAGCATCCCCGGCATGGACCGATCCTGGCCTGCTGGCTTCTGACTCCTCACTAACCCAGCTCCAGCTCAGGCCATTTCACTCGTCGCCTCGTCTGGTCGTCCGTCTTCCGTCTCGTCATTCGCTTCGCCCCTCCTGGCCAGCCTGGCCCTCGCGTAAGTTTATCGACAGATGAGTGGTGACCCGGGTTTGAGTGTGTATCTTTCAGTATATTTTCTAGGGTGATGGTACATGTTTACCAAGCGTCGATTCACCGCTGACGAGTGCCAGCTGTTGTCGGTCTGTTTTTTGTTCCTCCAGCCCTCCTCCTTTGTGGCATCCGTCCATTGTATCTCCTGTATTTGTGCCCAGTGGTGCATGTCCTCCCACCTGCTCACTCGCTCTCTCCCAGGAAACCCAGTAAAAAAAACCACACCTGACCACCATGGAGCCATCCAATATACCAGAGGCCCGGTGCTGATCCCACCGCGTAACGCACCTTCTCTCCCCAAAGAAAGACCACAGACAGACTGCAGATATTGGGCAGAACACAGACACAGACACACAAGCACGCACAGAAACACAGGAAACACACAGACACACGGATAGTATAAGACCGTTTCTGTCCAACCCTTCAAACTTCCCCACCCACGCCGTTCTATCTCTTTTCTCTCTTCCTTTCCCTCCCCTCTCACCTTCTGTTCCCCCTACGTACTTACTCTTCTCCTATCCTGCTTCCCGTTTTGTATTTTCTGATTTTCGCTCACACATCTCGCCCAACTTCTCTTCGTCCTCTCCTACAATAATCACTGCACAACCTCCTTCGCAGTCAACATCCTTACCAACATCACCATCATACCGACGACAAACCGTAAACACCACTACCAGATCAACGACAGAGACTACTCACCTCGATATTTACATCATATTCACCGTTCCATTACCGGCGACCCTGCTCTAGATTAGTGCAGCCCATACACGGACACCATCACGCCATCAAATTCAAATCAAATTTCTCATCAACCAGGGTCACAAGTCATCCGATACTCATCTAAGCAGCGGTGAAGATATCGACTCCCGCCAGAAACCCAACATATTTATTCCCAGGAGACTCTGCTTCCAGTTGAGAAGCAGAAACCAGACATCGACATACGAGGGAAGCTCTCTTTGAAATATACAAGTCATGGCTGCGTCCATGCCGTGGCTACCATTTCCTTTCGGTCCCCAGATTCCCGTCACTCCGCCGCCCGATCACCAGTCCTTTCCGCTCGCCCACGGACCGCCGCCACTATCTCCGAACCTTCTCAAGTCATTCACCCAGGAAATCTACGGACACGGCAGTATCCTTGGAAACGGCCTCAGCAACGGCCTCAGCGGCCTCAAAGGCGCAGGTCTGCAAGGGCGGATGATGACCAACGCAAATGCCAACGCAGGGCAACGGCCATTGCCAGGCAGTGTAGCCGCCGGTGTCAACGGAGGTGCAAAGCACGTCTTCCCGCCGCCGCCGCCGCCATTGCGGCAGAACAGGCAGGCGGGTAATCTTGTGAAAACAGAACCAAAGGAACCACCATCAACAACGGCGCCGTCCGCCTCGGACAAGACGGCGGCAGACAGCTCGACTACGACAGGAGCGGGTACGACAGAGACTACCCCAACGACAGCAACAGCCGCCTCGGTGACCGCACCCCCTGACGGCCCCCTCTCGGCATCCGACCCGCGCTACCTGGCCATGGCCTCCCGCATCGCCGCCTACTACCACCAGCGCTGCCAGGCCGTCGCCAACTTCCAGCAGCAGCGGTGCCAGGCCTGGGCCAACATGCAGCGCCAAAAGAGCCAGGAGATGACGCAGGCGGCCATGCTGGTCGTGGCGTGGTATATCCGGGACCGCATCCAGAGGCGGCGGCGGCGCGAGAAACGGCAGTTCAAGCGGGGGCTCGCCTCCAAGGCCTCAAATGGTGTTACCAAGCCGGGGAAGACGCCGGCCACCGGTGGGAGGGTCACCAAAGGCGAGGCCGTCCGCAAATGGGTGCTGCAAATCCCCGAGGGCACCGCCGCCCTGTCGCCCAACACGCCCGGCGCCCGCGACCGCCCGGCCGACCCGGACGAGGTGTCCTTCGACATTGACCGCGATACTGTTTCGGACAAGGACATGCGGCTGTACAATGTGGCCGACAACCTGATCAAGAGCCAGCTGGCACGCATCGACGTGCCCATGATGGGGCCTTTGTCTTTCGATGCCAGCGAGACGGAGTCTGAAAGCGAAGAAGAGGAAGAAGACGCAGATGAAGAGGAGGAAGACGACGAGCCCGTCCGGCCCGGCGCGCACAATGACGAGGACGACATCATGGTCAACTACGAGGAGCGTGGCGCGCCGATCGAGGCAGTGGCGGTCGGTGTGGAGGCGATGATTACGGACGCGACGGCGACAGCCGCACGGTCCGGGCTGGGGGCAGGCGCCGCCACCAAACCGAAGCCTGTCTCCGCCTCCTGCCACGATGATCACGACGATGACGACGAATACTACATGGAGGATGACGACGACTACGACTTTGAAGACGACGAAGAGTTTGAGGAGGAAGACTACGAGGACGAGGAAGACAACGACAGAGGCGAAAGCAGCCAGCAGGTCTCGGAGCTGGTGCACCACGGCACAGGTGCCGGCAGTGGCAGTGGCAGTCGGAAGCAGACGAGTTCATTCTCGTAAGGAGACGAAGAGACGTAAAGGGGGGGCGTGTGCAGGCACAACGACTGGAACTGAGAAGGCATTTCGGGGGGTTCGGGCGTCGCTGTTGGCGCTGTCTATTCTTGTCTTCTCATCACATTATTCTGTTCTCTTCTTCACTCAAGGACAGCTGTTCACTCATATGAGACAGCAACATCCATTATATCCCATCTTTTCTATTTCTTTTGTTTTGTTTTGTTTCCATTTTGTTCTGTTTCATCTCTTATTTGTCTTTTTGCATGGCGGCGGTTTTTGGGCACGACCATCTATGATATATCTTCCATTGCTTTACCACTTCACTGTCTCATTTTTCTCCTTCTATCCATCTCAGGCAACGGAGTCTCTCTGCTATTTTATCATTAACAAAATTATTACCACTTCTTTTCTCAACTCTTGTGTCTCTTCATCTGTGCCGACTTGACTCGTCTTTCCATGATCTCTACTTTCCTCATCCAATTTAATACTATCTATCCATACTTAGCAATCCCACTTACACGCAAGATGGATTCTCCTGGTTGGTCCGCATCGTGGGTCACCAATGCAGCAACCAACAACATGGCTGGATTAAGTATTATCTACGACACGCCGTCTTCTGTATAAATCAACTTGGTCGGTTTATTGGCAGCCTCGTAATGATGCATGAACTTTGCCGACTGAGTCAATTCCCGTCATTTTTCTCTCCTCATTTTCACTTGTATACAGAAGAACTTTTAAAGGCCTATATCAAAGTGCTTTCAAAGCCGAACATCTACCAAGTAATTAACGCAGTCAAAGTAAGATTTTAGACTCGTTTTTATTTCGTCTTCTCTCCAATCTGTCCTCTTCAACATTGGGCACTTTCTATCATGCAAGATGGCAACGGCGGTCAACATTCAACATACGCCGTTCAAGAACAACCTTAAAATCGTCAAGTTCCCAGAAATGAAGCATCAAAAAAGATACATCTCATTAAATGTATGTTTCCCGCGATGCTTTGCCTAATTCTCACATCTCAACAAGCGCCCGACATTTTTTCCTCTGCATCGTCGGATTTTATGTCGGAATTTTCGTGTTACCAGAATGAACACTGTATTGTCGTACGTCGTACGACGTACAATTGGAAGAAACTCGGCCGGACTGATGCCGAGTCACGCCTGTCACTGTCACTTTATTTAGTTTTCCGTCGTTGTATCTTCCCCTCGTCTTTGTCTTTGGCATCTTTTGGCTCTTTTGGCTATCTCACGGCCCGGAGAGGGGGCGGCATGCGCTAAACTACATTCGGGAGTACCTGGAGAGGGGCGGCGGCGGCCCACCCAATTACGTAGTGTGCGACGGGGGGCTGTCAGGTCAAGAGGTTGGAGTTTCTGTGGAGACGGTCGCCCAGCCTGGCTGTAAGGAAGGCACAGAGGCACCAAGAGGCGGACGGCGTTCAGGTGATTCTGCATCTGTTTCAAAGAAGGAAGCTGCGGCCCTTTGTTGCATAAGAAAATACGGGGTAAATCTGCTCTTTCCTGTTCGCTGGAAGCTATTTCTGAGTGAGCTCACCTGCGCACCTGCCTTTCCATCCGTTCTCAGCGCTGTAGCTCAACTTCCTCCTTCCTCTTTCGAGATTAATTAAGGTGGCCCTTCCCCAACATAGCCTTCCCTACCTTCCTCACATTCCTCTCTTCTACAACCACTTTTGTTTTGCTTTTGACAACCCACATCTGCTCCTTTTCGCATTTCTTTATTTTCTGATTCCCATCTCTCCATCTCCATCTCTCTCCTGTCGTTACCTTTCTTTATCTACTTCCCTCACACACACGACACTATGGGCGGCGGTGAACGAGCTCCGCATGTTTGCGGCCACCACAGCTACCCGCAGCTGGCCCACCGGCCCGTTGGCCAGAAGATTTCCAAGATCTACCGCGAGCGCATCGGTCAGTTTTACTCGCAGGGACAATGGGACAAGGTCAACCTGTTATCGTAAGTGGAATAGTATGGGCTCTGGAAGCAAATGCAGCCATGGACTGTGTCTAACCAATCGCACAGAATGATGAACGAGGGCGTCGCTGCCGGCAAGCCACACGTCAAGCTCTGGAAATGGTCCGTGCCCGGTCTCGACCGTCCTACCTTTGCCGAAGCCGTCAAGCAGGAGTTTAAGGAAGCTTCTGTCGGCGAATCGTTTGGCCCCTCGTGGTCTACACACTGGTTCCGCGTCGAGATGACTGTGCCCAAGGAGCTGCAGAAGAAGGATCTCCTCGAGTTCCACTGGGACGGCAACAATGAAGGCCTCATCTGGTCCGAGAACGGCGAGCCGCTGCAAGGCCTGACGGGCGGTGGCGAGCGTATCGAGTGGAAGATCCCGGAGAGCTTCCGCGACGGCAAGCCCCACACTGTCTACGTCGAAATGGCCTGCAATGGCATGTTTGGCAACGGCAGCAATGGCGACAGCATCCAGCCTCCCGACCCGAACCGCTTCTTCCAGCTCAGCAAGGCTGATATCGTGGCTGTTAACTACCCGGCCCGCCAGCTCTGGATCGACATCTGGATCATTGGCGACGCCGCCCGCGAGTTCCCCGAGGACTCGTGGGAGCAGCACAAGGCCCTGGATGTGGCCACCCGCATGATCGACACCTTTGAGCGCGGCAGCCAAGAGTCTATCCTGCGTGCCCGCAAGATTGCTGAGGAGTACATTGGCGCCAAGGTCGACGACTCGTCCGTCTTCAAGACCAAGCCCGGCAAGGAGCCCATTGTCTTTGGCATTGGCCACTGTCACATTGACACCTGTTGGCTGTGGCCCTGGGCCGAGACCAAGCGCAAGGTTGCCCGCTCGTGGACCAACCAGTGCAACCTGATGGAGGAGTTCCCCGAGCTCAACTTTGCCTGCTCGCAGGCCCAGCAGTACAAGTGGCTCAAGCAGTTCTACCCGTCTGTCTTTGAGCGGGTCAGCGCCAAGGTCAAGAGCGGCCAGTTCCACCCCATTGGTGGCTCCTGGGTCGAGCACGACACCAACATGCCGAGTGGTGAGGCCCTCGTGCGCCAGTTTGTCTATGGCCAGCGTTTCTTTGAGGGCCACTTTGGCGAGCGTTGCCAGACCTTCTGGCTGCCCGACACTTTTGGCTACTCCAGCCAGCTGCCCCAGCTCTGCCGTCTCGCCGGCATGACACGCTTCCTGACCCAGAAGCTGAGCTGGAACAACATCAACAAGTTCCCGCACACCACCTTCAACTGGATTGCCCTGGACGGCAGCCAGGTTCTCTGCCACATGCCGCCCTCCGAGACCTACACGGCCGAGGCCCACTTTGGCGACGTCCGCCGCAGTATCACCCAGCACAAGTCCATGGACCAGGACCACACGTCGCTGCTTGTCTTTGGCAAGGGTGACGGTGGCGGTGGCCCCACGTGGCAGCACGTTGAGAAGCTGCGCCGTTGCCGTGGTATGGCCGACACCACTGGTCTCCTGCCCCGTGTCCACCTAGGCAGCTCTGTCGACGACTTCTTTGACCATCTCCAGGCCAATGCCGATAAGCTCGTGACCTGGTACGGCGAGCTGTACTTTGAATTGCACCGTGGTACTTACACCACGCAGGCCAACAACAAGCGTAACAATCGTCGCGCCGAGTCCATCCTGCGCGACATTGAGTACCTGGCCACACTGGCCTCGCTCAAGTCTGACGGCAAGTACAAGTACCCCAAGGCCGACATTGACGACATGTGGGAGGCGACGCTACTCTGCCAGTTCCATGACTGTCTCCCCGGCAGTTCCATTGAGATGTGCTACGACGATTCGGACGAGCTCTACGCCAAGCTGTTTGAGACGGCTGACCGTGTCCTCGACGACATTTACAAGGTGCTTGGCTTCAAGCCCATTGAGCTCCGTGCGGCCCTGGCGGGTTCTTCCGCAGTCGTCAACACGCTGCCGTGGCCACGCAAGGAGCTGATCGAGCTCTCGGAGACGGAGTGTGCCGTTGCCGATGGCTCCGGCTCGCTGATCCCTCTCCAGCCGCTGTCGGCGTACACTGCTGCGAACAAGACGCCTGTCACCATCAGCGAGGTGTCCAATGGTGTATTTGTGATGCAGAACGCCGATCTGCGCGTGACGATCCAGAACGGCGTGATCACGTCGCTGTACGATAACATCAACAAGCGCGAGGTGATCCAGCCGGGCGAGAAGGCCAACCAGTTTGTCATCTTTGATGACAAGCCGCTGTACTGGCAGGCGTGGGATGTTGAGGTGTACCACCTGGACACGCGCAAGGAGCTGGAGACGACGGCCGTGTACATTGGCGAGCAGAAGGCGCACCGCGTCAGTGTTGTCACGGAGACACGCATCAGTGACAAGAGTAGCATTCGCACGATCATTAGCCTGTCTGCCGCCCTGCCTGGCGAGCCGTCGGTTGTGGAGTTTACAAGCGACGTTGAGTGGCACGAGACTATGCAGTTCTTGAAGGTTGAGTTCCCGGTGACGGTGCGCAACACGGAGGCGACGTACGAGACGCAGTTTGGCCTGGTGCGCCGGCCGACGCACTATAACACGAGCTGGGACATGGCCAAGTTCGAGGTGTGCTGCCACAAGTTTGCCGATCTGTCGGAGAACGGCTACGGTGTGTCGATCCTCAACGAAAGCAAGTACGGTTTCGCGACGGTCGGCAACCTCATGCGGCTGTCGCTGCTGCGGTCGCCCAAGGCGCCCGACGCGCACGCCGACATGGGCCACCACCAGATCCGCTGGGCCATCATGCCGCACAAGGGCTCGCTGGGCTCGTCGACGATCCGCAAGGCCTATGAGTTCAACAACCCGCTCAAGAGCGTTGTTGATGCGTCTGGCTCTCTAAGCGCCGCCAGCGGCACAACGGCCAAGACCAACCCTGTGCAGCTCGCGGGCGACGCTTCACTGGTTCTGGACACGGTCAAGCGTGCCGAGGACGACGAAGACGTGCGCTCCCAGACAGCCAAGGACGCCGATGGCCCGCACCTGCCGACGCCCCGCAAGAGCCGCAGCGTGGTGCTGCGCATCTACGAATCTCTGGGCGGCCAGTCGCGCGGTTCGGTCGTTGTGGACAAGGTGTCGTGGCCTGTCAAAGCCGTCTACAAGACCAACCTGCTCGAGGACGACCTGGAGACGGTGGTGTTCCGCACGGCGCAAGACCAGAACGCCGACGAGAAGGCCATATTTGACATTGAGCTGCGGCCGTTCGAGGTGGCCACCTTCCGCGTGGAGCTGCAGTAGGGTGTGGTAAATGTTGTTGATGATGGTGATGCCAACGGTGAGCATGCTTATGGTGTCAGTGGTGCCGATGGTTATGATGGTAACGACGATGACGATGGCCGAGATGGCCAAGCTACTACAGCTACAAATACTACAAATGCTACAAATGAGGTGGGGAAAGTCTGTGCGACATGCCTCATCACCTATCGTGATGGTCAGCAATTTTCTCGGGCTTTTCATATGTATTTTGGTCTTCTTGGTCGGCTCCTTTTTCTTATTCAAGGTGCTCTCCATGTCCGTCACTCACCTTTGGACGTCGATTTATGATTATGTGGTTGGTATATGTACCCAATTTTGGCCTTGGCCTTCGTTGGTGCTATTTGTGGTGCCGCCTCTGAAGACAACATATTTGATGTGCAATGAAGCGTTCACTAGCGAACAGCACATTACAAATGGCGCGAAAGATGAAACATAAGGTACAGGAGAAAGACAGAATAAAGACAGCAGAAATAGCAATTGCTCATTAAAACTCGCTCATAACAATACTAGGCATACAATGCCATATGACAAAATCTGTGTGAAGTGCAAAGTGACATCCTGGCAAACACAAGGCCAAATCCAATGTACAATCCATATCGTACATGTCGTCCCCCAATCATATTTTATATTCTAGCTCCCTCACCTGGCAGTGCTGCCTCCTACTGAATCTGCTCGATCGTGTCCTCGACCAGCTGGATCAGCTCGTCAATGTCGGGCCGCTCGGCGGGCTCAACCCGCAAGCATCGGCGCACAACTTCGCGCACAGGTTCGCTGATTGTCGGCTCCTCAGCAGGGGCAGCGGCTGCGCCGCCTGCAGCACCGCTCGCGCTCATTCCGGTGCCCGTCCGCTTCGGCGTCGGCGCTTTTGCCTTGCCGCCGGGACCCTCGTCGGGGAACCGCCAGTCGCCACTCAGCACACAGATCGCCAGCGAACCGCCCGTCTCGTCGGACCGCATTTCAAACGGCGACTTGCCGACCAGGCAAGCAAACAGCGTCGCGCCCATCGACCAGATGTCCACCTTGGTATCGACCACGCCGCCCGTCTTGACGTCAAACAGTTCGGGCGCGCGGTACGGCATGGTGCTGTGCTCGGCGGCCACGTCCTGCGTGGCAATGGCGAGGCTGCGGGAGGTGATGGCAAGCGGGCTGTCGGCGATGGAGCCGAGGTCCATGAGAATGGGGGTCGTGCCGTCGTCTGCGATCATAATGTTTCCTATGCGTAGCAGGATGATCAGTATAAAGTCTGTGATAAAGTCTGTGCACATTCGTTGGAATACGGGAATACGTGGGCTGTACTTACCCGGCTTAATATCGCGGTGGGCGTAGCTCTTGCCGGCACCGCCGCCGACGCGCGGCTCTTCCTCGCCCATGAGCGGGCGCTGCTGCTCGGCCTCGAACTCGTCGTCGGCGCCGGCCGTGCGGGGAGCGTTGCCGGCGGCGGCACCACCGGCCGCATTTGAACGTCCGGCCGCTCCACCGGCGCGTGGCACCTCCATTTGCTCGTCAGCCGTGCTTCCACCACCGGCTGCTGTCGCTGCACTCCCCCGGTACTTGTGCATTTCTCGCAAGGCACGGCAGATGCCCAAGAACAAGTGCATCAGCTGCTTCTCGGGGAACTGCGTGTGGTTCACCAGGTTCGCATTGATCAGGTCCTGCAGGTTGCCCCGCCGGTAGTACGGCAGCACAATGTACACCGTCTTGGCCGGCCCGCCGCCGCTGTCGCCAATGTTGCCGCCGCCGCCTCCGCCGCCGCCCCGTTCGGTGGCGACGCTGTAGTCGATCGAGTGGATGATGCCCTCGGACCGCGCAAACAGCCGGTACGCCTCGACCTCGCGCATGGCCTGCGCGACCGACTCGGCACCAAACGGACACCGGATCTTCTTGAGCGCAAACAGCTCGGCCGTCGCATTGTCCTGCACGAGATAGACGTACGAAAAGCCGCCCTCGCCCAGCAGCCGCAGGATCTTGAAGCTGCGGCCGTTGACCTTGAGCGTGGGCGTGCTCGGGAAACACGAGAGGCAGCTGCCCATGGAGTAGACGAGGTCGAGTATTGTGCTGGCCATGGTGGAGGTGTGCGTATGTTTTTCGTCTTTCGAGGAATGAGGGTTGTCGAATGAGGCTGGAAGGGAGGTCGGATAAGGGATGCGATGCGCAGTCGTTGGCGATGCACTCTTTCGTCTCGTCGTGTCGTCTTTCGTCTGATCGTGGTGTTTGACGTTGGTTTTCTCAATTCTCGATCAACTCTCGCTCGACGTGTTCTCTTGGTCTTGTTCTTTGTTTTGTCGATTTCGATTGCGCCTCAGAAAACACACGTCAGCTTCGACTTTTTTTGGTGGTCGTTGCGCTCGTTCCCTCAGCCACGATTTTATTAGAAGGAGCTCGACGCTACGCTATCCGTATTCCGTACTGACGCAAGGCGATCCACTGAAAGCTGCCTCGCCAGGGCTGTCTGTAGCTGTTTTTAGCGCAACGTGCCAGCTCCAGCACAGCTCCATTCTGACTAATCGGTAATCATCACCTGATCCGGCACGTGGAATTCTGTAAGGGCGCGTTGAGCTCCCTGAAGGTACGACGTACACTAGTTGATGGGCCGCGGTCCTTCACGATCATCTCAACGCTTGACGACTTCAACATCGTGTCAACTGCCGCCTTTTAATGTCTTAATTGTGGAGTCACAAACTGGCTGGGATCAATCAATTAAAACGACAGCATTACGTCTTCTACTCCCTCTCTCCAACCGGCATGCTTGTCTCACAAAGTTGTGCCGTTAGCTGCCACGCTTCCCCAACGAGACTCTTCAATCTCAACCTCGACCTTGACCGAGATTCCGCTTTTGGTATCTTGATCTTCAACGGGTTGTAACTGTCAGTCATCCTTTACCGGGGTATTAATACAGCCAGTCGAGGAGTGAATACGCCACACGTAACATATTAATTGTGGCTTGCATTCCTTGCATTCCTCGCACCTCGAAGCTTTCGCATCCGTCTCCGTCTTACCACTTTGTGAGACAACCCGCCCTGCCGCCTTACTGGGGCACGGCACTCCTCGAGAATACTGACGATCCCAGGAATGTCCTTATCGACTCCGTATACTTTGAAGCCTCTTGAAACCCACTGCGTACTCTTCAAGTGGGAATCGGCCTAGAAGCGGCCGTCCCTTTCTTCACGTTTATCCCTTTCTAATTTCTATTTTCCTTGTCCACGTTTTTTTGTATTCTTCTCTCTTCCCCTCTCTCTCCTTTTCTCTACATTCAATCTGTTACAACGGTTCCTATTTTAGTGCCACGACCACGAAATGAAAGGCAATTGCAAATCAGCGAACCATTGGCCATTTTTCAACGTCCTGCCTTTGTATTCCATTCTGCACGTGAAAATCGGTCCCGTCCAAACTTGGCCCCAGACTTCTCCCTTTTTCTCCTATTCTCCAAGCCCCTTGGCACATCCAACAGCACATGCAAAGAGCGAGGCAAGTACTCGAGGTACTTTCATCCAGCGTATTCGCCATTTTGCTCACTGGAGATGTTCAAGAACAAAAATAATTAAGAAAAACTGGAGACGTTTCCACAATAAAGACCTCGCCAGCATTTCACCAAACCCCCTCAACCCCAAACCGCCCCGGCCGCGCTCCTTCCCCTTTTTCACCATCGACGCTAATAGCAGGTTTTTTGTTGTAAGTCTGCCGAAGCCCATCTTCCAGGAAGCTGGTTCGGCTGGATTCGCTGGAGCCTGCAGCCTGGAAGCTGGAAGCTTGAAACTGAAAGACGGTATCTTACGTCGTGCCTGTACGAGTAGCCCGAGGACAAAGAGAAGATAATGAGTAGAAAGAAAGATAAAAATAAGATACGAAGTATGTCGTACGACGTACACATGGCGAGGGTTCTAGGCTCGGGCACGCACCGACTCTTTTTGGAATGCTACGCTGCATCGCGGCATGATAAATGAGGAAATGGGCGCCCGCCTAAGCTTAAATCGCAAGCCTATGCTGCATTGAGAAGGCGTGAAAGCGGGAGTGCAAAAACGGTTTGAGAAAAAGAGAAAAACTGTCTGGCCGCACTTACACAGGAAGATACATTGTCTTTCTGCTAATCCTGTATCCCGACCTTTTAGACTCTTTTCTCACGGCTGCAAAAGGCTATCAAAGTCTCACAAATGCCGTTGAGACATGTCGCGGCGTCTCAGTCTCCCTGGAATTGGCAGCATATTCATATCTTGTCTCCCTCGCGGCTTTTGTATTTTTGGATGATTTGGTTTTGACCGTCTTGGCCGTCTTCGTCCATGTGGCGTTTCTCGGGGCGTTGTCAGTCGTCCAGTGTGTCTCGTCCTCCTTATTTAGGAACAAAAAACGGTTTACAAGGAGAGAGAGTTGACTCTCTAAATAAAGGAATGCCAAGCACGGTTCGTATTGTTCTAACCAGTTCGTACAGCAATTCTCACCAAACTTTGTAAGAACCAGCACGAAAGAACTGAGGAGGAAGAACAGATGAAAAGTATCTCGCAACCAACTTGCTCGCCCAAACTAATTTTCTACAAACACGCCCCATCTCCACGTACCCTGTCGATGATCCTCACAAAATGTTATGGAACACTAGGGCACAGCAATCATTGCGATTTGTGCAAATACTTGTAACTTGTAACTTGAAGCCACCGGCCGCCCCAGATTTTAATTAGCTACAGAATAATTATGACGGTGTTAGGTACGAGTACGCAATCGATGAAAATTATGTTACCTTCCGGGGCCGAGAGTCCCCCTAAAGTGCACCAAATTTGACATGTGCGAGGAGTTGGCCCACCATTGACTTTGTACACTCCGGGGCAATTTCTGCAAACAGGAGAAAAGAGAATTGCATTACACTACGAATACCGGGATACTTTTTAGAGACATAAAAGGAGAAAAAGAAGAGAAAATGGGGAAAAGCACAGATGAAAAGAAAACGGGTCCAGACTCGACTCTGTATTACAAGTTTACAACCCTGTAAATACTCCCCGGCTTGAGCAATCGACAAAAAGTCTTGGCAGGCCGCATCATCACCTCACCTCGTCATTTACGTGCTCTCCCCTTGCGATGTTAACAATTTACAACACTTTTTCGGAGAAACGACATCTATAATACGCAGAAGAAACACTAGGCTCAGAAGCAACACAGACACTCGTGACCACGGAAATCGTCGTTGGCGTTCTGCATTTCTTCCCTTCTAATACGAGCGCCAAAACATCGAGACGGCTGGGAGAACATCCAGCGGCGACAAACAAATAAAGGAGGAAAGGAGTAGAGGAGGCACCAGTTTCGGGCAACACTCTCAGCCACCGTCCTCTCAGCCTCGCATTAACGGGAGGGCCAGTACCAATCTCACTCTACGAATCCACGAGTGCCAGCATCTCACGTATAAACGCCGACGGCCGCACCGATGTCATGACGGGGAGACACGGCTGCTTTGCGTACGCCTTTGTACAGGGACAACAAAGGTGCGAGTCCACCACGGCTCGTTTAAAGGTAGTCTGAACCGGACCATCTCTTTACCATCAACAGGCATTCGAGGTATCAGACGACAGGACGGACTGGACAGACAACGACAGACGACAGAGAGTAGACGGACCCCACGATATTTGGTACTCTGAGACGGTATACACAGAAAGCCAGCCATCGGCAGCCTTTCATTCTCGCCTGCCTCCTTCTTTGACGCCATAGGTCGACGTGGTTGCTCCTTCCTTCTGTCGCTCATTCTTTATGCCGGCTGTTCCCATCGTCTCGTTTTGGCAACGGCATCCAAACCCGGTCTCTCGCTTTCATTATCACTATCATCACTATTGCAGAAAAGATATTCAACACGGCGGCCCGTCGGGAGCCATCTCACCCACTCCACCGACTCTGGCACTCTGACTTGTTCAATTCTTCACCTCCACCGGCCGCTCTTACGGCTGCTCTTACGCGCTCTTTCCGTCTCCATCTACATCTTCTGTCTCTTTCCTTGTACGGCCACGGTTTGTCTCCATCGTACCTTCCGTTTCATTCCCCTTTTCGGCCTTACACCATTTTCTGTGGCAGGCAGGAGCCACCTTGCCCCGAACGCAGGCCGTATCTTCCTGGTCGGGTTGTCCTTCCTGATATCCCTCTTTTATGCCCCTTTTAAAATAATATCCCCTCCCGCACATATCACCATGCCTCCTGACAAGCACCACTTGTTCCACGACAAGCCGCTCACCGGCGTCCACCACCGTTACCCGCCACACAATATGCTCCTTCTCATCTTCCGACGGCATCGCCCACGGGCCTTGTTTGCCATCTTCCTGTCTGTGATGCTGGGTCTCCTTTTGTTTGGCCACATGGGCCACGGCGGCGGCCTGTCCCGGATCATGCCAGGATCCTCTTCGCCACCCGACATTTATGTCTCTGGCAGCAGCGGTTTCTTGGAGGGCAGTCGGGCAGGCGGCAGCACAGTCGGTCCGTCCCGGTACGGCCTTGTGCGGCCACCACCACGAGGCGGCGTCCCGCCCTCCAAGGACATGCTGCGGTATTGGAAGCAGCTGCTCCAGGCAATGATGGACGCCTGCCCCAAGACCATGAAGCAGGTCATCGTCGCCGAGAGCGTGACCGACGATGACATCCAGCCGAACCCGGAGCTTGACGGACACCGCGAGCGGGTCGACAAGACGCACTTGCCCGACGATTTGCGGGATGCCCTCAAGACGGCCCACGCCGAGTTTGTGCGGGTGGCCCGCAGCTTGGGACAGCAGCTGCCGTATGCGGGCAAGACGTTTGGCAGGCGAGTGGAAGACGGCGAGGCAGAAGCACAAGCACAAGCAGCAGCAGCCGAAGAGGGCACGCCGTTGACCCCCAGATATCGGGAGCAGGCAAAGATCAAGGCCGACGGCTTCGAGACCAAGACGAGGCCAAACTCAAGAACGAAGCCGACAACGGTGTCAAAAACGTCAAAAACGTCAAAGATGTCAAAGACGGGCTCCAACGTCAAGGCCTCCAAGGCTGAAGTGGCAGCACCGGCCAACCCCACTCGGGGCATCGTGATGACGGCCGGCGGCGAATATGTCGGCATCGCAGTCACGTCCATCCTCATGCTGCGCCGCAACGGCTCCCAGCTTCCTGTCCAGCTGTTCCTGGACAACGACAGCGACTACGATGCCAAACTCTGCGAAAGCGTCCTGCCTGCTTTAGGGACCGAGTGCCATATTATGCAGCGCTTTTGGGAAACCACGCCCTGGATGCCCCCCCTCCAAAAGTTCCAGTTCAAGGTCTTTTCCATTCTGCTGTCCTCGTTCCAGGAGGTGCTCTTCTTTGACGCCGACTGCTGGCCCATCCACAACCCCGACGGGCTGTTCGAAGCGGCCCCCTTCACCACCCACGGCCTCGTCACCTGGCCCGACTTTTGGCTGTCGACGACGGCACCCGTACTCTACGATATCTTGGGCGTGGACCCGCCGCGCCTCACCGAGCGCCGCAGCTCCGAGTCTGGTGTCCTGCTGTACGACAAGGCCCGCCACGGCACGAGCCTCATCATGGCGGCCTACTACAACTTTTACGGTCCCAGCTACTACTATCCGCTGCTGTCCCAGGGAGCCATTGGCCAGGGCGACAAGGAGACGTTCTTGCATGGCGCCATGGTCATGAGCAATCCGTTCTATGCCGTCCACACACGCATCGGTATTCTGGGCCGATGGATCAACGGCACCTACATTGGCGCCGCCATGCGGCAGGCCGATCCCATCGAGGACTACCGGCTGATCCAGGAGGACGAGCGGGGCGGCACTCTCCCGTCGGTGGACGGGCCCTCGAGGGCGGCGAAAAGGGCAATCGCAGAGAGAGAAATTGACGCGCCCCGAGTACAAAAAGCACAAAAAGTACAGAAACGCGACCACCTCAATGCGCACCAGCAGCGCGACGACCCCTCCGGCGTCCACGCCCGCTGGATGTTTGTCCACCACAACCTGTTCAAGATCGACCTACGCCATTTGGCCAAGTCGATGCGCGGCGTCTATGCCCACGACCACAAGGGCGACCTGACTCGGCTCTGGCACGTCGACGAGGACTTCAACCAGGATGCCGGCTACGACGTCGAGCGCGCCATGTGGGACGAGGTGCGCGGCGCCGTGTGCATGCACAGCTTCCTGACGAGCCGGGAGTGTGCCGACCTGCAGTCGTACTACAACACTGTCTTCCAGAAGCAGTGAGGCCTGGGAGATGCCTTTTGCTCTGTATTTCTCATTGTCTTGGATATTTCATTTATCTTTTTTTGGTTCTTTGGGTTCTTGATACTGCTTGGGGTTTTGGTGTTTCGTTATATGGATATATGGTCGTTAATATAGAGGTCTTTTGCTTTGTATTGTTCCCTTGGCTCATCAATTTATGAATTCAAACAAAGCGTGTGACAATGGACTGGTTGTGTGGCTGGGCATCGTGCAAACATGGCAAAATTTAGACATGAGGATATCTAATATCATGAGATACCATGCCTGGGAGTACAGAATTGCCGTTGTATATCTTTGCATGATATGTAATACTTACTGTGGCACTATCATGACCTGATCATGAGCTTTCTCTCCACAACTGATACATCCCCTTTTCCCCGGTTTCTGTCTGTAACGTTTGTTTAAATTCCAACTTCCTGGTTCATCTCATCTGTCACTGCCCTTTCATCTTTGTGCAACCGACAACGGGCATCAAATGACCACCAAGAGGCGTCATTCCCTAGGATATGGTGTGTGGTGGCTCAAACCACTTTACGAAAATACGGGGAGATGTGCCACAGAAACACGCCACGACGATGAAAGCGTGTCTGTACACAGAGCAACTGTCATATTTATTGCCTGTTTATTTGGAATCTAATTTTCGTGATTGGATTAATTACATTGGAGCATTACATGGTTTCCAAGACAAGGTGTTAGACATTGTCTTCACAGATTTTCACGATCGTGAACATGAAAATAAAAGCATGAAAATATTCATAGCTTGTTCCTAAAAAACCGTACAAAAATAAAATAAAAAAAGGTAAGATGAAAAAAGCTGTATAATATTCCAATGCATTTTTAATGGCTCTATTAGCGGATTATCGTCGCATTCGTTCATACTTTCGTGATGTGAGGTCGATGAGGATGAGGGTGAGAGTGAAGCGCACGTGAGCCTCACTGTTTGGCGGTAACGTGACTTCGCGTTGTTGCTCACCCACCACCCCTGTCTGTGTTTGTTTGGTCACCCCCCAAAACGCGCTGCGCGCTTTTCTCATACTGTACGTCATTTGTTTACTTTTAGTTGCTTTGGGTGTGTTTTGCAACGTTTATGCCTTTGCACAAACCACAAAATGCAAAACGCCACGATCGCTTTTTTCCGGGCGACAAAACAATGAAAACGGCGGGAAACAGGGAACACTACGATGCCATTGGCAAGCTAAAATGGATGCATCGAGATGGGAGGGGAAGTGCAAGGAGAGAGCAAGGAAAAAAAAGAGCGGTGAGGGGTAGTCGGCTGAGCAGAGATAGCGCTGAGAAAGTAAACAAACGAAAAGCGACAAACGGACCCAAATGACCCGGGCGCTAACGCCCGCCAACAGCAACAAAAAGAGAAAAGAGAAAATGGCATCAGCACACTGCTCTCAGCCTCCCTTGCAATTACGTTGGTAGTCATCTTGTCTCCCTTTGTTCGCTTGAAAACAGAAAGGAAGAGAAGAGGATACACAAAAGAGAAGAACAAAAACAACGCATTTAGGATGCAGGATGCAGCTGCAGGACTCAAACGCACGGTTGTTTCTTCTTTGTTCCCTTTTCTGTCTACGGGCACTTTGACGTCGTAAAGAGACTTTGAAAAACACGCAGAGTGCCATAAACTCAAATTGGGGATCGTGTGTTTGTTTGAGATGGCTGTTTCGGGTACACAAGGGAAGGATGCATCGGAGAGGGGCGATGGACGGAGAGAAGGGTTGTCTGTCTTTTGATTTCTCTTTTTGGTGACATTTTCTCGTTTTCTCGTGTTGTCTCTGCCTGCCGTTTCTTGTCTCTCACCTGCAAGACCCTTCGATTCATTCAATGCCATTCCGGGCGGTTTATGCCATTCTGCGCATTGTGCCTTGCCTTGCGGCGAGATGGTGTGCAACTGTCAGAAATAAGTGCGTGTTGGATGCTGAAAAAGGAGAAGAAGAAAAAAAGAAACGGAGAAAAGACAACAAAAAAGGCTGCACACCAAGCCAACGACCTCGACGACGTAATGAGCGCGGGACCACCCTCGACCCTCGACCATCCACCATCCAGATTCTATTTTCAACTTTTGCTTTCAAAACATCCTTCTCACCAGCGTTACGCCCTCGCTCCTTGTCGAGCTTGCAACCCTCCTTGTCATTGACAAGAATCCCCGCTGGCTCAGCCCGCCCGCCGTCGTTTAGGACGGTTTTGGACGTTTCGCACGAACGCATGTGAGCATCGGGCAGTGTTTTCCTCTTTTCCTGGTAGTAACCTGGCCCAAAGCATCCTATGATCAAAACTACTCCGTACTTAGTACGGGCGCAGACGAAGAGAAGTGCATGGAGAAGGCAGTTTGTCTTGGAGCCGCACATCCCGAAACAGGCGGATTGGCCAGGGCCTTTTAGAGGCCCTTGCGGGCCTTGCGGGTGTTCCTTGTAAAGTGGTTTCTATGCACGATGCATGCATGCATTTTGGCAAAGCAAAGAACCGGGGATGGCCGACAACAGGTTCGTAACCAGAGCTAAAACAGCGGGAAGAATAAAATACAAAATGAAGAAAGACGGGAGAAGCAACGGAAGGGATAAAGAAGAAAGAAAGGAAATCATGCATGCAATATGGAGAGGGTGAGAGATACTCAGTAGAGAGAGGCAGACGACCAAAGAACGAGGGAAAAATACGCAAGGGATGGAACAGAGCGGAGAGGACAGGCTCCGTCGCCCCGTGCGCACGCGTTGTGCGGATGTGATGTGCGATTGGAGAAGATCGTGTGGCATGTCAGGACACAAGACACAGGGACACTGCAACACACACACACAAGACAACGCGGGCGGGCCACGCCGGCACAGGAATGCAGACTCGGGCGGCAAAGCAACATGTCGCCGGGGCAGAATGTGAGAGACACAAACGAGACAAGAGCCAGAAAAGTGTCAAAAACGACAAAAAGATGGATGGACAGATGGATAGGACACCTTCTTGTTCAGGCAAGCTGGTCGCGCGCTTGATATTGCGTCGATAGGAAGAATGTGAACGACATAGAAATGCGTCTTTTCGAGTTTGCTCCCATGCTTTTCCAGCTTTCCACGTCGGCTTCGTCTTGTTCCGCGTCGACAAATGTCCTCTTTGGTCTAACAGCGGCGGGTCTCGAATTCCAAAATCCTCGTCTGCTCTTTTCAGCCTCTCTTTCTTATTTTCTTTTATTACTTTCATCTCCTTTCGTTTCTCAGCCTTCTCTTTGCCAATGGGAACAATAGCAGGTGAGGGTCTTGACAGTCTTAAAACTGCTCTGGATCGAGAACAATACGCGCAAACGACACAACAAAAGAAGAAAGGAACGGCCAAGAGAATTGTCTTAATGTCCGGAGATTTTCAATGTCAATGTCAATAAGTCCCGGCTTCCCATCGCAGGAACTTGCTTGTTTGAAATCTGAAATCGGCGAACAATCAGCAGGCAAGGATATTGCCCCTCTTCCTGACAACTTCAGCTCAGCGGTTGCTGCCCCCCTGTCCGCCCTGCCAGGATCTCAGATTTGGCTCTGTTTTGGAAGAGCCTCTGGAGACTGGAGAGAGACGAGAATTCTCATGTCCTCATATTCTCATTGATGTTTGGCGCTCTTGCCCCTGTACTGAGCATGGAAACAAGAAAACATACGACCAAAAGCGGAAACCGAGGTTGTGTTTGCCACTCTATGAGAATAAAAGCGAGAATGATGCGTGAGAAAGTGTCCTTGTTCTCGATCCTTTGCACAGCCCGCCTTATGGATTGTATGGAGGCGGCAGGGATTCAATATTGACCAAGGGAAGAGAGAAAGAGAGAAAATGGAAAATGGCTTCTGCGAGCTGTGGTTCGTCCGCTCAAACGAACCCCTTGCTATCGTTGCGGTACGGCGCACTGAAAGTAGAATAGTGAGATGTGAGAGAGGAAGCATGGCGCAAAGGTCATGCAAAGAAAAGACAGAGAAAAACCTAAAATCCCCACTCCGCCCATAGCTACCGGGGCGACGCCGGGGCGACCAAGACGAAGGAGGAGGGGAAAGAGACTCTGAGAGGCTGAGAGGTAGGGGCAAAAAGGAGGGGGTGACCAGGGGAGCTCCGAGCCCCTGCACGCTTTTTTTTCCCGGAGGAGAGCTCTCGAGACAAGACATGTAATTACTCAGTAGATACTTTTGGAGACTTCTTAAAAGTCAAAACTTCTCGCAAGGTTTTGCCCGTTGGGGTTTCCCTGGTCGAGACGCGAAAGAGACTGGCATCATATCCACTACAATCGTTTCGATGCATGCCAGAAGAGTCGCTATCCAAAGAGAAAGACGCTTCATTTTGGGCCTGCATTTTTGGAGGGGAGATTGACGAGCAGCAAACCTGCAACAGCACGAGATTTTAGTCTCTTTACGTCGTAGCTTTCCGTTAGCCGTTTCCACGGGGCCTCCGTTGTCGGTGAAAAAAAAAAAAAAAAAAAAAAAAAAAAAAAAAAAAAAAAAACAAGGCTCTGGCCGACATTCCAGGCCGGGATATTTTAGATATTTCAGCGGCTTCATCGATTTGGCGCCGTAGCGACCGGAATGGCGTATCTCGTGTGCATTTCGGCTGCTTCTCCATCTCCAGTCATATCTTACTTCAGAGGACCGCATGCTTTTGTGATAGCCTTTTTGCCGTTCGTCTTTTTGTATCCTTCAGGCAATGTGCCTGTCAATCGTGCTGAAGCGAACATGTTTCCCCAATTCCTCATGCTCGTAAGGTTAAAGACGTCGTAATTCCAAGGCAAATACGACATACAGTTGATTACGCTGTCTATCGAGATTGCCACAATGTTGATCGCTACTGAGTTTGCCCTTGACGGGCGGCACGGCGGGGCACGGGCAGGCCTCGCTTGCTTTTTCAGCGTGCTTGCCCGTTTTTGCTTCTTGCCCGTGACGAGGAGATGAAATGTTCTGAATTAAAAATCAAAGAGAGGGCTTGCTTCGAAAAGACGGCGCTTGTTCTTGGAGTGGCCGGCGCTACGACAGACTGGGAAGGCTATGAGGGCCAGACGTTTCTCAAAGAGGGAAGAGAGACGAGCTGGACGAAGAGGGTATGAGGCAATGGAGTGCTGAGATTGGAGAAAATAATCTTGGGAAAAACTCCGATCCAGGGAAAGTCAACAATGTGGAAATGCTTATCTTGTCGAGAAGCTGACATCACTGGCTCTGAGTGGACATAGTACGGCGGTTGCAGGGGGCCACAAAATGGGCTCCAGCGACAGTTCTCAGTACAGCAGCTACACTGGACACAGGAATACGCTGGCGCCCCTACTCCGTACAGCCCCCTGTAATGGGTCGTGTAATAACTAATAAGCTTGCCTCACTCACAAAAACACCTGGCAACCACGTTTCGCCGCTTACGATAGCTGTGCCACAAGCTACACCCAAGCTACACCTGTGGTACGGCACACAAGGCGCACAACTACTGTATCTGAGTGTATCTCACTTGTACACACACCAACGCGATTGGACGCGCCGCCCCTCTTTTTCACGCCAAAACAGCTTTATTTACTTCGCGTCGCACACGGGCCAATTAGAGTACAGGAAATGGACCGCAAAATAAACCGTGAAAGCCAGCAAAAAAGCGTGAAAAGTTGAAAACAAGAACGAAAGTGGGCGCCAAAAACAGGGCAGGGCTAAGCAAATCAGATCTTGTAAACAGTGTTCATCGACAGCACGAAAATTGGATGAAGTCATCTCAATTGGAAGTACTAAGTAAATGAACTGCCCAGGGAGGAAAGGAAAAAAAAAGCAAAGAAACAAACAAACGAAAAGCAAACGAGGCGCACGCATCCACTCAACACATCCGGCGGTACTGTGTGCTCCGTACTTTCTTTTCCTTTTGACGGCCAACCACGGCCACGTCCCAGCTGGATCCGTGTTGGTCTCCATTTCCACCGACCACGGGGCGGTTATTTTGACAAAATTGTCAGCAAAGCAGATTCGAACCTGGAGCTCTTATTTCGGAGCTCCTCATCTGGAGCTCTGGAGCTCTGGGCCTTGTCTGGGCCTTGTTCTTATTTCATGATCCATCTCCATATCCATATCCGGCAGTCGTATTTCTTCACATCGGCTGCTGGTTCTTTTTTGCGTGTCCTTTCTTTCCTTGTCAAAGCTTCCTTTCCTCCCTTGCTTTCGCTTATTACATCTCCATTTCTGGAGCTCTTTGGCCCCCATTTTGGCCCCTCTTGTGTCTCATACTGGGTAGCTATTGGCAGAGGTTTGGAGGCGGACAATATCCCAACATTGGGGAACGGGACGCGCAGACGCATCTTGCCGTTCACCTTGTCGCTTGTTTCCTGGAGACTTTTTGAGACTTTTGAGACTTTTGAGACTTTTGAGACCCTTGAGACCTTCGAGACCTTCGAGACAAGACCTTTCATTTGGTAAAGTTTCTTTTTGGAGATTTCATTTGCTTGTCATTGCTTCTGTGACATCAAATACTTCGGTACCCTTCTTTGCCAGCCTTGCTTTTCTTCGGTCTTCATCTGCCCGGAGCGGCACGCCTGGCCCAAGCTCCCTTTTTGTGTCTATTCCTTTCCTTTTCAGACATTTGGGTTGCAACAGACAGAGTGCTCGGAAAAGGGTCGAGCTTGTGCACACGGCACGTTCCTTGTCTCTCCATTCTTTGTGAGATGAAGGGGCACTCTTTTGTAACCTTTTGCGAGGGTTTGTCGTCTTTGCAGTGGACTCTTCCATACCTCTCGAAAACCTTGTCCTCTGTGGTCGCATGGAAGCTCTCTTTTTGGGGGTTTGTGGTGACCTTTCCCAGTCGGTTTTGAGTCGTTTTGGCTTGCAATTGTAACGTGAGCGGTCGTGCAGTCGAAATTTCCCATGTCTTTCGACACTGTCTCTCACTGTCTTTGTGTCCCACCGGCCCCATATTCCATACAAAAACGACCCCATACGGTGTGAATGTGCTCCATCGTATTGTTTTATTTTTCAATGTGATTTTCATGTTTGAACGGATATCGTGCATCGTTTTGGACCCTGGGCCTGGTCTGGGGCCTGCTCGTTTCGTTTCGGGCTACGGTCTCCTCTCTTGCATTGCATCATGTTCGCATCGCCTTGTCATCGCGTTGGTATCATGCGTCGAGTCTCTCAGTGCTCCATATCACGTACATATCTGTTCGACAGGAATTTGGCCCTCTTGGACGTTGACCTTCTTGGTGCAATCGGTCGTGCCTGATCCTTTTATTCTAGTTCTACCGACTCTATCGGCTTGCATCGTATCGTATCGTGCGTGCACTCGTGCATTTGGCGGCTTTGAACCGGCGAGGCCGTTGCGCGTTCGCTTGAGAGTTGGAATGTGTTCCTTTTGATTTTTGTGACCATTTTGGCGTACTTTTCTCTCCCTTGAAATTTAATACTGAGTAGGAACGTCGACCAACGTCGAAAAGAACGTCAATAGCGCTTGCACCATTTCGAGTCCAGCCCAGTCTGGCCAAGCCTCAAGTCCAGTGGCTTCTTCTCTGGGCTCCTCATGACGGCACCCGGGAAATGGCGTCGTATCTGTGGCTCTATCTTTGCCTTACGTCGTATTACTTTGCATCCTCACCATCCTGGAAGGATCAAGATTCCGAAACAACGCGACCGGGGTGTCTCCGACTCACACTCTCGGTCTGGAAGGAATACAAGAACCTTGACTTTGCCAGTTGGCAGTGGAGGAGGGTCCACATTGCCGCCAGGGATGTGATGCGCCGGGGAGCAAGAGAAAGAAGATGAGAATGGCCGGTTCTGGTTAGAGCATCATGTCTGTGGCGGCTGAAGCTTGGAAAGGGTTTGCTGGTCTTCTTTTCAGCTGGCACTCTGGCAGGCAAAAGGACGGGAGCGATGCCCGACGGACAAGCACGAAAATGCCGTAAGATAAGGACAGACAGACTCGTGAGAGACGATGACGACAAGCGCCATCGACGGCGCTGTTCTTTGGATTGCGACCTGCAAGACTGGTGGAGGATGGTTTTTGGTTTTGGGCTTTTGTGGTCTTTTGTCTCTTTTTTGTCTCTTTATTGTGGCCTCGCATGTGTCTTCAGCTGGCTATTGAAGACTGATGTGCAGCCAGGGCTCTGGATAGCGTTGGTCGTGCCTCTTTTTTCTGGGCCTTTTGGGTCTTTCATCCGAAGTGAACAGCAAAAAGTCGAATTCTTAATTCTTGGGGCCCGAACTACCTTTCCTATTCTCCTCTTTTTTGTCTTGTCCACTTCGCGTGTTGCTGCGTCTTTCTTCGTCCGTGATCGTCTCTTGTCCCAGACACTATCTCCACGGTACCTCTCGCCTGGCATTTATTTGGCTTCCAGCACGACATTGCGTGCTTGTTCGCGACCAATGTTCACAAATATGGCAACCAAATGTCCCCCAATGCTCACGTTCACGTTCACCAACTGTGGAAAAAAGGCTGATCGTTGGATCTTGGCTGGCTTTTGGTGCTTTTAGCGGTTGTTAGTGGGGGAGACAGCTGGTCCGCCCGCACTCACAGCAGGTACGTACCTCTGTTGCTATGGGGTCGCCCTGCCGTCCGCCCTACCGTTTCTCCGCCGCAGCGCTGACGGGCGCCCCAGGATACCGCGCTAGGAAAGAAAAGCGAGAAAAAGCGAGAAAACCTTGCAGATGCTCCAGTCTGCAGTTTGCTCTGGTGACCTCTCAGAAGGTCAGACCCCGCCAAGATCCAAGGAGCGGGCTGGCTGTGTTTCCATGAAAAGTTGGTTGCGATGTTGTGTGCGAGAAGACTGTATCACGCTGAAATCCAGTAGTGTCCTGGTAATACCGTAGCGTCATGCCATAGCGCGTCCATAGTCAGGTCCCAGGAACCCTGCCAGGGACGGCCAATCCGCTGTCAGCTGCTCTTTGGTTCGCTAGACCTGTTTCACTCTCCACTGCCAGTGGGTGGCTCTTTCCGTGTCTCTCGTCGCCGTTGCTGGTCGTTGGTCGCTCGTCGCCATGGTCGTTGCTTCCTTCTTTTTCGTTTCTTTCTTGTCATGTCACCAGCGCTCCTTCCTTCTGTGGCCCCTGTAGCCCCACCATTTTTGGCTTGATTCTTGAACGCAGGTGCGACTTGCAGCTTCCGAACCGCTGATGCATTGCATATGCAGCCTGTTTTTGGGGGCCGAGCCTTCTTTCACTCACTTCATGCACTGTCGCCGCCAGCTCAGCAAAACCCATATCTTTGTCCGATCTCCCCTGACAACCTACTCCTCTTTTTTTCTTCCCTTTTTTTTCTCACCAACGACGCAAAGTGTGTGACGCTTCTGCGAAAAGGAAAGAGCCGAGCAGACGACAGAGAAATCAACCTCAAAAGGGAAGCTACGACACAGCCGGTACAAACTACTTTTGGTTGCCGTATGTCATAGCACCTGCCGTCCATCACAGAGAGGGAAGCAGCGACACGCCCGCCTGCCGAAACAAGACGGTCCAAGAATTACTGAAATCCAGTTCCACACCGAACATTGTGCAGATCCCGCATGCGTTCCTTCTCTCTCTGTCGTCTCTTGTCTCTGCCTCTTACCTCTTTCCTTCGTTTGCCTCTTTTTTCCTCTTTTGCACTCATTGCTTCTTTCCTTTTTCTTTTCTTTTGTTCTTCATTTCACCCACCTCTTTTCTTTCTCCCCCCCACTCCGCCTCTGGCTTCTCTCTTCCTTTTCTTCCATCGTCAGCCACATCAGGTCTCCTCTTCTCCCGCCGCCCTTGCTTGACGTCTTCTCTCCATTACACTTCTCCCCTCCCTTTGGTCTTCCGTTGCTCGGTGCAACAGCTTGAACCAATTCTTCCACCACTTCTTGCTTCACACGGTCACTTCTTCTTTTACTCAAAACTCCCCTCACACCCATTCCTTTTTCTTGGGTTGGACCTTCTCGATATCCTCACATTTCGACATTCGACATCTTGGTACCTCGACACCTCGCCGTCGACCACTATCACGACCACCCGTCCCTCGATATCACGACATCGACGACGGACCTCGACACCCACTCGACACATTCTCTTATTGTTGGCCGTCTCCCCCCACGACCGACTTAACGACATCCGACCTCGTCACCGGTCCCTTGTCCATGACATTTGAGATATTCGACCTTTTCTTCTTCTCTACCGCCACCATTCCGACTCACACGACGTCTCCCAATGTCGACAGGCAGCTCAGCTCTTTAACACCTACCACCACTCTTCTTCCCGTCCGCCTTTCGTCTCTCTTTATCTGACCTCGTCGACCCCTCCGACGAGCCGTCACATCTCTCCTCTCTTGCAAACGTGATCGCAGGACCGACCACGAGGATATACGATACATACAACGACGAAAGAATAAGCAAAACGAACGACGAGATATTTCGACATTTCACGCCTTTGCTCAAGGCGTCAACTCTTACACACTGTATTAATCCAGTAGTCTACGTTGATCAGGCTTTCGAAGGCCTGATCAACTCTCTTCTTCCTCTCACACATTCCCCTCTCCACCCAATATGGAGACCTCCTCGCCACTGGCCGCCATGCACCGGCCAGCAGCTCCCTTTGGCAAGCGGGACCTTTTCACAAACCTGCGTGTCCGTCTGTCTCCTGGCAAGCCCCGTAGCAACGGTCGTGGTCTGAACGGCTCCGGTGCCGGTGGTGCGTTTAGCATCCGCGACCAGCTTAACCAGGAGTGCTTCGGCCCCGTCCACGGCTCCTCGCCTGCCGGTTCTTTGGCTGCCGACCTGTGCCAGAACTTCTCCATTGGCGAAGATGCCAGCCCTCGCTTTCCCACACCCCGTCGGGCCCTCTTCACAACCAACTGCCATTCCTTGAAGCAGGCGCCATTACCTGTTTCCTCGTCCCCTCTCCCGGTCGAGGCTCTCATGGATATGACGCCCCTGCCCAAGAAGGTTGTTGCTGCTTTTGTGGCGGCCGAGACCGAGCCCCAGATGGCTTCGCCAGCCTCGCCTTGCCCGGCAACGGAGAACGATGACCAGATGATGCTCGAGTCGCCCTGCCCGCCACAACCTGCCGCTGCCGCTCCCGCTCCCGCACCGGCACCAGTCGTAAGCTCGGCACCGATCGCCTTGGAGCCGTCCAGAACGCTTGCCAATGCACTTGAGTATGTGGATACCCTGACTTGACAATAACACACAGGGCCGTGAATGAGAGACTAACAGTCGTAGACGCAGAAAGGTGCCCCGGAGAGCTTCGCTCACGCGTGCCAAGGGTTACTCCTTTGCTGGACCGACCCGCATGCACTCTGACAACCAGCTTCCCTTCTTCAAGTTTGGCGAGAGCCGCGCATCCAGCTCTTCGTCTCTGTCTCTGTCTGAATGCTTCCAGGAGTCACCACCACAGGCCAATGCTTCTCAAACTCACGCCGAGCGCCGGCCGCAGACGTCTCACAGCCCGTGTGCCACTGCTGCCAGTGGATCTGGTGTTGGTGGTCCGATCCGTTCGCGGCCCTCGTTTGTCTCCATGAGCAGCGCCGGTTCTGCGTCTAGCTCGCGCACCGGCTCGCCCATCAACGGCCACATCCGCCGCCAGTCAAGCTCTTTTGTCCGTCCGCGTCGGCAATACCGGCGGTCCCTGAGCATGTTTGAGAACCCCATTGACATGATGAAAGTCAAGCGTGATGCAGACAGTGCCAATGGCGCAGCTGCACCTTCCGGCCTGCAGCCTTCTCTGCTGACTTCTGTCATGGACACCGACGAGGCGACTCCGACACCCCAGACTCCTACTCTGCCCCACTTCTTCCCCGAAGGCCAGAACGACTCTATTCCCCGCATCGACCGTGCCACTCTTCTCCGTGTGCTTGACGGCCAGTTCAACGACACTTTTGACCAGAAGCTCATCATTGACTGCCGTTTCGAGTACGAGTACGAGGGCGGCCACATCAACGACGCCATCAACTACAATGACAAGGACCTGTTGGCAACGCACCTGTTCCGCGCGAGCCCGGCCGACGGCACGCCGCCTGCTCTCGAGCGCGGTAGCCGGACGCTGATCGTGCTGCACTGCGAGTACTCGGCCCACCGTGCACCTCTCATGGCGCGCCACATTCGCGCCGAAGACCGTGCCGTCAACGCCGAGCACTACCCCCGCCTGTCCTACCCTGAGTTGTACATTCTCGATGGCGGTTACAGTGGCTTCTTTGGGGAGCACCCTTGCCGCTGCTACCCGCAGGCCTACGTTGAGATGGACGCTGCCGAGCACGCGTTTGCCTGCGAGCGTGGCATGGGCCGTCTCAAGCAGAACCGCAAGGGTCTGCACCGTGCCCAAACTTTCGCCTTTGGCCAGCAGGACGCCAGCCCGAGTGCCGGCAACGGTCGCGGTGCCGCTCAAAGACAAAAATCTTTCCAGTTCAACGATGTGTCGTCGCCTACTGCCCCGGGTCGCAGTGTGAACTCGTCCAGCCTGCTGTCGCTGGACTCCTCGCCTGTGCCTGCCATGGGTGTGGGCTTTGGCTCTCCCATTCTGGGTTGCGATCGTGGCCACGCTCGTCGTATGGCGTCGTACTAGGGGACACCTCACACCCACAACGCAGACTTTTCATGACACCTACCTTTTCTTTTTTGTCTTTTTTGTCTTTTTGTCCTTTCTTGTCCCATGATTCCCCATGATTTTTTTTACTTCCTTTTTGATATGGAACATGCGGTGTACAATAATGTCCGATCTTTCACTTTCTTGACACAAACCTTTCTTCCTTTCCTTTTTTGTCACCTTTTACTTTTCTTGACCTCCTTTTTGGTCTTGATCTTTTTTTACTACTACCACTTTCCTTTTTGGCGTTTAACAAGCCTGTCTTTTTTCATTACTACCACGGAATTTGGTGGTTCCTTTTTGATTTCTTGTTTCTCTTTTTGCCATTATCATTTTCTCTCATTTTTTGAAACCCCCTTGTTAGGGAAGACCTTTGGGCTTTGTAGCCTGTGTATTATCATCTCATCTCTCCCCCGCCCTGTCTTTTTTTTACATTCAGAGGGGGGGAGAAAGCATACTACAGCATTGAGATTCATCATATCATCATCATCAATTGTTTTTTTGCCTTGCTTGCCACTCCAGCACTCGCACTGCGATCCAGCCTAGCCTTGCATTTCACTGCTATTCTTTTTGCCAGCCTCTTGCACAGCCTTGTCTGCGTTCTGCTTCGTTTATGCTTGACCTTGTCTTTTTGCTTTGCATGTGCCCATTCTTCTGCCAGCGACCTGCGAACAAACCATTACACTCCTTAATAATTATTTTACCCGACGACAACAACAATCGGCCGATATACCAGGCCACTAATACATCTCGCCGTACAGCGCGATCCGACACAAAAAGCATACCAAGCGTCATCCAGCATTTTCCAATACACCGAGACATTACGCCGTCTCTTAATAACACTCCTTACGCAACTCGCATTGCCCTGTATTACACTACTTTGCATTACAGAACGCTGACATCTCGTCCTTCGACCCGTTGGCGTATCTACCGTCGACATTAATGAAAAGAGGACGAGTTATGTCGCTGGCGTTGCATTCTACTTGCACACTATTCCTTCTTTACGTCTTGCATCCCCTCTTTTTTGTTTGTTTTTACAGCGCACATTACTTTCCTTTACCTCCCTTGCATTGTACATACCCTACAAAAGTTGTGGCGAGAGAGACAGCAGAAGATTCAATGTCGCAGAAGAAAAAGTTGGTGAAGAAGCGAGAACTGGAGATGACGGATGCTCCTGAGATCTAAATGATCTGCTTGACGGAAAAGATGGAACGACCTAGTTGCTTTTGAACGGATACCTGTTTTGTTGTTGATTCTTTCTTCTTACCTCTTTCTTTTTAATTCTCGGGGTTAGTTCAATACTTGAACACGCCTCATTTGATACCTTTTTTGTTCTGGACTTCTTTTCCTTTCTTTTCTGTTCGCTGTCTGGCTGTTTTTGGAGGCCATTTGTTTACTTTCGAAAGGGACAGATCTTTTGTACGGGTGGCAGGCGACAAAAAATCAACCAAAATTCATTCACTTGGTGCGCATGGGCATTGCGAGAGCGTAGATGTACCACCGTATTATTAAGTCGTAAATTTTGTAAATTACCGCCATTTTGGAGGTGTGAAGATGTGGAATGTGGCATTGGGTGGTTGCCCATGGCATGACGTTCGGATAAGTGCATTTTATGCCAGTATCAAGACGAGAGAAAGGGCTCATTAAATGACTAAGCAGAGCCGAATCAACGCTAGTGACCTCAACATGCAGAAAAGCTGCGAGCTGCGACGCGACAAGAAGTTGAAGCTTTCAGAACAAATTGCGACTGTTATCATCAAAGGACTACAACTCACCAAACAAGCCGACAACTCACTGATTCTCATGGAGCGGACATTCCATTATAAGCCGACATAATCAACGCAGCTTCTTGTCCTCTCGATTGTGTCCCTTTTTGAACCATTGTTTTTCTTTTCATTTTGCATCTCCAACTACAGCTCTCGACATGTATGCGACCGTTTGACGTTTTACCGTTACGCTTGTTTTGTTTTTCAGCCGACGCATTGGAAACGCAGTACACGCGGAATTGACTCATCTTCACGTCGAGGAAACATTCCGCCACGTTCCCTCTTATTGAAGAACCTCTGTCTCAATACTTGACAACCGCATTCTCACGACACGCAACATCACAATGTCGTCTAAACTGTAAGGCAATATTCTGTATCTCTCTCTTTTTCCTTCTATTCTATTCATTTGCACATTTACGTTTTACGCCATTTGCGTTTTCTCTTTATGTCTGCCTTGCATTCACGCCTATCATTCTCTCTGCATAGCACGAGGGTCCTCCGTCTCTCTCTCCGATTTCATCTGAATTCTCTCCCTCGCATCTTTTCTCGTAACGCAATTATCCTTCTATCCTTCAGCCTAACACACAAACATCACTCGGCACCAAGCTGGTGCATCATAGAGCAACAAATCACCTCACTTCATATCCATCCCACCCGTCGCTTGCTCATCATGTACCCTTCTTATTGGTCTCCTTCTGGGTCGCGTCGTCCTCGTCGTCCCCGTCGTCCTCGCACCCGACGCTACCGTCCTTGGGTTGCTGGTCCAAGTGCACCCTGCAAACCTTGCGATCTGTGAGCGCCAGCGCACTCACTTCACTTTATCTTCAGCCTTTCCTCAGTACAATGCTAACTCTTTTAACTCTTTCTAAGAATCGTCCTCGGCTCGGTCAACGGCCAGTTTGCGGCGGCGTTCAAAAAGCTCGGCGCGCTGCACGCCAAGAACCAGTTTGCGTGCTGCATTGCCACGGGAAACCTGTTTGGCGAAGACGACGAAAACGAAAACGAAAACGAAAACGACGAGCTGGCGCGGCTGCTGGCGGGCGAGATTGAGGTGCCGGTGACGACCTACTTTACGGTGGGCACGCGGCCGTTTCCGGCGCGGATTGCCCAGCGACTCGAGGCGGCGGCACAGAGCGCCGACGGCGAGGGCAACGAAGTCTGTCCCAACCTGCACTACCTGGGCAAGCGCAGCGTGACGAAGACGGCCGAGGGGCTGCGGATTGTCGCGTTGGGCGGCCTGTTGGTGGAAAACGACGGGGACCAGTCGGCGGACGGCGTGGTGCGTGCAGGACCGTCGACAGACGCCTGTTTGCCGTTTCACTCGGTGGCCGACGAGGCGTCGCTGCGGGGCGCCCACGGTGCCGACATTCTGCTGACGGCGATCTGGCCGCGGGGCGTCTTGCAAGGATCGGCCCAGACGGTGTTTCCGCAAGGGTCTGGTCTCGAGGGCCAGGACCCGTCGCGGGTGATTCCGGATAGCGACGGGCTGGCCGACTTGGTGGCCGCTCTGCGCCCGCGGTACCACCTGACGGCATCTCCTGACGTATACGTGGGAGATGAAGGCAAGAGCAAGACCTTTTTCTTTGAGCGGGAAGCCTTTTTCCACCCGGAGCGACCGGACGCGTCGCACTCGTTGGCGATTGATGTGACACGGTTTCTGTCGCTGGCGAGCTGGGGCAACACGGCCAAGGCCAAGGCATTGTACGCCTTTGCCCTGTCTCGCGAGGCGGCCACACTCGTGCCGGCGGGCTGCACGCCGTCGCCCTTTTTGGGCCGCGGCAACAGCGCCCAGAAGAAGCGGCGGGCCCCAACCGAGGGAGGCGGCGAGTCCTTTTCGCGCTTCTCGCAGGACCACCGCGACCATCGGGGCGGCGGTCGGCATGGCAAACGCTCGCGCCGCGACCGCGGCCACGAACCGCCGCCCGGCCCTGATCGGTGTTTCTTTTGCCTGTCGAACCCCAACCTGCCGACCCACATGTTGGCCAGCATTGGCGAAGACGCCTACCTGGCGACGGCCAAGGGCCCCTTGCCCCTGCCGATCACCTTTGCGGAGCAGGGCCTCAAGGCGCCCGAAGGACAGGATGCGAGGGAGGAAGACAAGGGCGCCGAGGGCAAGAGCTTCCCCGGCCACTTGATCATTGTCCCGCTGAGCCACGCCGCCACCATTTCGGCGGGCGCCATGCACTCCAACGACCCGGCGGCCGCGGCCGACAATGGCCAGACCACGGCCGCCAAGACGTTCCGCGAAATGACCCGCTTCCGCGAGAGCCTGCAGGCCATGGTCAGCAGCCGCACCAAGCACAGGCTGGGCACCGTGACGTGGGAGATTAGCCGGCAGCGCAACGTGCACGTGCACTGGCAGCTGGTGCCGGTGCCGGCCCAGCTGGTCGTGGGCGGGCTGGTCGAGGCGGCGTTCAAAGTGGAGGCAGCGAACCTGCAGCTGCCCTCGTTTACCGAGGACAACTCGCCTCCTTTAAACCCAAAGGCCGACGACCCGTTTGTGCCCATTGCCGGCGACTACTTCCGGGTGTGGATCTGGGGCGAGGAGGTCGATGGTGACGGCCACGAACGGATTGTCGGCAAGACGCTGGTCATGCACCTGGACGAGGGCGCGCGGTTCGACCTGCAGTTTGGCCGCCGCGTGGTCGCCAAGCTGCTGGGGCTCGAGGCGACGCGGACCGTCTGGCAAGAGTGTGCGCAGACGGAAGCCGAGGAAGAGGCGGACGTGGCTGCGTTCCGAGCGGCCTATGCGCCGTGGGACTTTACACTGGAGTGAACGAGTCGGCGGACGGAGGAACGAGCCGAAGGCCAGGACAAAGTGCTTTGTGCTTTTTGGGACTTTTGAGATAGAATATATACCCTATTTATATGTTGGGTTTAGGAGTTACGATGATTTACAGTGGCATTAATTTTTAGTTGATTATTCGTCTACAGACATGATATGCATAGATGAGTGAGCTCAAGTGATTGTAAATGTGGTTGTAAATGTGATTGTAATTGGTATGATGTAAATCAATGCTATCAAATCAAATGGTATTTGGTATATGCTTCGTCCCCTGGACCGCCCCTTTCCATTTCTTGGTTCCCGTATACGGGCTCTGTTGTGCAATGGGGGTATTTGGAGTGCAGTAAATGACTGAAAATGACTGAAAATGACTGAAAATGACTGAAAATGACTGAAAATGACTGAAAATGACTGAAAATGACTGAAAAAGACTGGCAAGGAAAATAAATGATGCAAGACAAGATTAAGAAACCGTTCCGTTGTCCGTCGTTGTGTGAGCTTTGCCCCTTCGTGAAAAGGAAATGATGAGAGATGTAAAGAAAGAACGAAAGAAAAAAAAAGACTAATACAAGTATGTACAAGCCAATCCTGGCCGTATTGTCATGACAAAGGAAATGTGAGAGAGAGTAAGAGTAGGAAAGAGAGCGTGATGATGAAAGAATGAATGTGTTGAAGGTGTACGAGAGACAAACAGACAAGCGCGAGTGCTCGTCTAAGCAGCCTTCACGCCTAGGAAGCGCGACTGACGCAAAGTGCAGGCAGCACCGGCACCCGGGAAGCCGCTAGCGGCAGCAGCTGCCAGCACAGCTTCCACGTTCGCCGTCGCCGTCGCCGTCTCGGGCAGCTGCGCCTGCCGCTGCTGCTGCAGGTGCACGCCCAGGATCTTGCCGACCAGCGCCTCGACGTCACGGTACAGTGCGTCCAGGTCGTCCTTTTCCTGGCGACGGGCACGCTCGTCGGCCACCTCTTTGCGGCGGTAGGCCACGAACACGATGCCGCGGTTGTTGGAGGCCGATGGCGAGGAGGTCGACGCCTTGCGGCGCGGGCGGGGAGCACGGGCGTCCTGCTCCGTGTCGGCATCGCAGTCGTCCGTCGACGGGCGGCGCTGGTAGCGTGCCTGCTGCGACTGAGTGACAGGAGTCGGGGCGGCAGGTGGCGTCGCGGCAGCCTGGACAGGCGCCCGGCCGCGGTAAAAGGCACAGCCGTAGCCGCGTGAAAACTCGCCGGGCTGCGCGTCAGGCTCGCTAAACTCGAGCCAGCGGTCGGCATTCAGGATCTTGGCGTGCGTCGGCGCCGACAGGCTGTAGGGCGCGCGCACGGTGGCCAGGCCGTAGGCGGCCAGGAACTGGGCCTCGAGCTTGCTCTGGCGCATACCGACGGGCGAGAAGACGCCCTTGCAGGAAGAGGCAGCGGCGGCCTTGAGGGACGAGTTGGAAGACTGGCTGTGCAGGCTGTTCTGGGAGGAATGGCTGGCGTGGCTGACGTGGCTGGCACGGTTGGCGCCGCGGCCGCTCAGGGGTGGGCGGCTGCTGGTCTGGCTGTTGTTGCGGGACATGCCCACACCCTTGGCCGACGGTGACGTCGGCGACGACGGCCAGCCGATGGACTGGGCGGGGGCAGTGGATGAGGAGGCAGAGGTGGACGTTGATACCGAAGCCGGGAGAGCCATGTTCTTGGGCCAGATGGTGGCAATGTAGGCCAGGTCGAACTTGTACTGCGAGGCAATGCGGGCAATCTCAAATGCGGCGGCCATGCGGGCTTCGCCAGCGGGCGTGCGGGGACGACCACTGGGAGCCACTGTGGAGGGGGTGACCGACATGGGCGAAGGCAGGAGAGGCATGCCAGGCAGCAGGGACAGGAAAGCCGGAGGAGGCGCCTGGAAGGCAGGCGGGAGCGAGGGAGGAGCGGCAACGGCCAGAGCACGTCTGCGTGCCAGAGAGGTGGGCGAAACAGGAGGAGAGGTGGTTGTGGGAGGCGTCGAGTCGACTGGTGCAGGCGGCAGAGGCTTCTGGAGAGCCAGAGCATTCTTGACCTGCGCCGGCGTCTTGGGGGGAGTAGTGGGAGGAACGTCTGCAGCGGGAGTTGTGGTCACGGCGGGGACGACAGAGGCACGAGGGGTGGGCGAGTTGGTCTCTGGGACGCTCTCGGGGGCGCTCTCCTCCTTGGCCTCTTCCTTCTTCTCCTCAACGACCTCAGTGGCCTCGGCCGGCGAGGCGCTGGAACTGGAGGCTGTCACAGCAGAGGCGGAGGCGGCAGCCGCAGCAGCATCCTCGGCAATATCGTCATCGCTGAGGGACAAAAAGTCACCCAAGTTGGGCTCCATGAGCACCGAGCTCGGCGACGACGGCTTAGGCTCAATGGGCAGGTGGCGCTGGTAGCGGAGCGACATGGGGCGGCGGCGCGACCGGCGGCGGGCCGAGACTGCCGACACAGCAGAGGGAGAGGAAGACCGGCTCTGGGGCAGGACAATCGGTGCAAAGACCGAATCGCGGCGCAGAAGTGGCGTCTCCGTGAAGATGGGCAGCTCCGACTTGGGAGAGGCGGGTGCGGCTGTTTCTTCCGTGGGCTGCACAGTCTCGTCGTCGGTCTGCTGGGAGAAGAAGAGCGGCTGCTGGAGATCCTTGAGTGGCGGTGTGTGCGGCAGATCCGACAGGCCTTGGAGCTCACGCAGCTCGTGCAGCTCGTCGCCCTGGATCTTGAGCTCTGGCTGCTGTGCCTGCTCCTGCTGGATGGCCTTGGGCGAGTTCGGGATAACGGGTGTGGGGTGGACGGTGGACGGGCTGATCTCGCCCGAGCTGATGGTAATGGCCACAGAGTCACGGCGGCCCGTGTTGGAGATCTGGTATGTGTCTAGGTTGGCGAGCGGCGAGACGAACACGTCGCGGCGCTGCAGCAGCGAAGACGACCGCTGGGGCAGGCGCTGGACGTTGACACTGGCCAGGACGCGGCCGTTGTTGGTCGGGACAGCCACAGCACGCGCAGCAGCGTCGCTGAGCTCACACGGGGTCTCAATGTAGGATGAGCGGTGGTCGGGGTGGTTGCTGCTGCCGTTGCTGGTGTGTGTGCTGCTGCTCATCGTGCTGCTGCCACTGCTGCTCAGAGTTGCCGACGTGCTGCAGTAGTTGTGGTAGTTATAGTTGAGCGACCCGCTGCTGCGACGGCTGTCAAAGGTGCGGCGGTGCGGCGACGTAACCGACATGGACCTCGCCTGTGTCGTGTAGGCAACCGGGGGCCCATGCGGGCTGCGGGCTGTGAGACCACCGGCACTCCGCGGCGGTGCAACAGCCTTTGTGGTGGTGGTTGTAGACGAAGAAGTCGAGACAACGATCGACGCAGCCAGTTGAGGCAGGGTCGGAGGACCCTCGGGCACGCTCATGCTGCGGTTGGCCGTGCCAGGCCGAGAAGGCGAAATGCGGCCATGAGCGTGGTCGTCGCGGGGGACCATCCTTGCCTTATTTGGGCGCATAAACGACGGCTGCGGGAAATGCATATCGTCCAGAGGTGTGTGGCGGGTGGGTGACGCGGGAGAAGCGGCGGCAGCAGAGCCTTTGCGCAGGGCGAAGCGAGACGAGTAGGAGGTTGGTGGTGGTGCATTGTAGTCGGCAGCCTGCTGCTTTTCTCGGGATGCTGCAGCAAACTTCTTTTTCGAGAACAGGCGTTCAAGCCTGTCGATTCCGTTGGCCATGGTGGATGAGAGGGCTCGGGGTATGAGATCTGGAGGAGCCATGTTAGTTGTCTGGGTGGAAGTCAAGCCGTCGAAACGAAAATGAAAGTGAAGTGAAATTGAAAAATCATAAAAATCATGAGATCGTAATCAAAGACATGAAGCGAGAAGCAGGATGCTGTAAGAGAAAGCGAACGACTGAAACTGGATGCAGCAAAAATGTGCTTTTAAAACAAGGAGCACAAGAAGAGGCAGGTAGCCGTCCGCTTTTCCCTTTCTCGTCCCGCACCGCTCGTTCCTCAGATGCCGTCCTGTCTTGTGTTTCTCTTGTACACGCTTTCCACGACACTTTGTCATACGCAGCTCTGGGTCATGCACCGGCAGATCCGTAGAGACAAAAAGACAGCGACAAGTGGAGCATCATGTCCACCATGTGCGTACAGACATGTGCACAGAAGTGTACACAAGAAGCTCGTTAAAGTGAAAGGAGGCAGGAAGCAGTGATATCTTACATTATTGTGACCGGTAAGAGGGAAGGAAGGCCCGGTGCCAAACTGTCCGTCGACTGTAACACGCAAGAAGCGGTTCACGGCAGCAAGGTCCGTTCCCAGGTCGTGAGAGACAGTGATGCGGTGGTAAGAGTGAGGCAGTCGATGTTGTGTTTCTGGTCTGTGTATATGTGAATGTTGTGTACTTGTCTATGATCTGGATTTCTGGTGTCGTTTATGACGAGTCTTCGTCGTATTGTATGACGGCTTTTGTTTCTTTGGTTGAGAAAGTGAATGAGGTAGGAATAGGAAAGAAGACGGATTGATGAGATGTTCAAGATGGGGAGAGGGGAGGTGATAAAGGTTTGAGGGGACTGGACGCTTAAGAAGAGGGGGTGTAGGAAAAGCAAAAATGACGAAAAGGAACAACAGCTAACAGCGTAAGGACAAAAACAAAGGGAGGAAAAATGCTCAGTCGAAAAAGGAGGGGGTGTGGTTAAGAAAAAAGAAGAACAGAAAGGTCAACAAACGACTGAGACAATCCGAGGCGCTGTCCAGCAAGAATGCAAAAAGGCGGGCAGGGGCTGGAAATAGTGTGTGGTGGTGGGAGGGTTTTACACTAATTGCAGCGGCATGGGCGTGCGAGTAATGTAGCTTTAGTGCACTTGACTTGTAAGTGTAGTGCACTAGGAGAGTGTAATTATGTACTCAGTAAATCGTAGAGTGCTTCGAGATTGTAAATCCGTATTCTCTACTCTGAACTTTGTGTCGATGTTTGATTTCTGCTGTTCTCGAAGGAAAGACAGTAGGATCCCGGAAAATAAAATAAACACGAGTTGGAAAACGTGGGCGCTCTGTCGCAGGTCAAGGAATAGGGTTGGAGAGAAGAGAGAATGGGAGGGCGAGAAAGATAAAAGAGGCGAGAATGCGAGAATGCGGGAATCAGAGAGAGAGAGACAGAGAACAAAGGCGCGAGATTGTAGGAGCTGTCGAGCTGGACCTGGAGCTGCAGTCCCTAGGATCTGGGATCGAGCTGTGAGCTGTTTTGTGTTCTATGGTTCTGGGACTGAGAAAAAAGGCGGTGTTGTGCAGTCTGTGTCAAATTGAGGTTGGGCAAGAGAGCCAACCAGAGAACATGGCACAACGGTTCTCGGCCGCAAAGACAGAAATGACTGAGCAAAAAGTATATGTGTAAAGTAGAAATGTTACGCTGGACGGTTGGACGGTTGGACGAATTGTTGAAAAACTGGAAAATGGAAGGGTGACGAGGTGACGACGAGGTGACGAAAGTGTGCAAAGTGACGGAATGTGACAAAAGGATAAAAGTGACAAACGGCTTTGACGGGAGGCACACAAATGTCGTGCAATGTGCAATTGTGCAATCGTACAAAATGCAAATGTGTAAATATGGAAGGGAAAGAGAGAGGAAAGGGAGGAATTGTGAAAAAGAGGAGAACGTCGAAAGGAAGCCAAACACGCAAAATAAAAAGCAAGGACCTCTTCAACTCATGACCTCCAAGGAGACACCGGAAGGACAGCAAAAAATGATTCTGGGAAAGCTCAGGCAAAGGGAGCAAGGAGATGGATACGGGCAGGAAAGTGACAGAATAAACGCTTTGCCCAAAAGGCTGAGGGATACCCAGTTTCGCTGTGACAGTCTAGGGTGGGCGGGCGTTGAGCGTGGGATTTCGCTGTGGCGAGCCCTGACAAGGGTTCTGGGAAGACAGGATGCTAAAATGCTAGGATTTGGATACTAGGATCAGGACACTGAGAAAAAGGCAGACGGGGACCGTGACGTGGTGAACCCTGCAGTAGCACGCGGTCAAGCGAGATGGATCGCCTTGCGGCTTTTGGTTTTTTGGCTTATGGCCTTGGGCAGGACAGCAAAACGTCTTCCGTGTGCCGTGGAGAGGAGATGCTTTCCGCTTGGTGGATTCGTGGTGACTTTGTGGCGATGGAGCACAAACGGTAGAGTACTTTGTGATTTGCGTATTTAACCACAATTGCAATTTGTGGCGGCCTTCGTTCTGCGTGGGAGTGGAGTTAAGAGGCAGGTGAGAGGAGACTGAGAACTGACAAGGAAGCAAAAAGGGAGAGAAGCGGATATCAAGGGAGACGCGGCGGAGAGGACAAGAAAAGATAGGAAGGAGGATCAAAAAAGGAAAGAAAGTTACAGCAAAAAGAAAAGAGAGCTACAGAGGTAAACAGACAAAAAGAAACAAAAGCGTGTATTGCAAGGATGCAGCAAATCAAGACAAACCAAGATGAAGAACGGTGAAGGACGGGGGGGCCGGGCTTGCTTGAGATTCGAGTCAGGGGGGAAAACCTCAAATAAAAAAGAAAGCAGAGCCGAGAAGAATCTGGTAATTGACGATGCAGAGACACTGTGCAGAGACACAGAACCAAATAACAAAGTAGCAAGTGCATGCATAAGTTTGCTATTAACTAGGTTCTTGGGATAGCGAGCAAGCCAAAGTTGTTACTGACCTTGCAAAAGAGGAGACGACCAGGGTCTTTTCCTTATTTCAGGAACCTCACGCAAGCATGGCGAGGAGAACAAAGAGTCAAGGAGAGTGAGTGTCGTCGTTTGAGGCAGGAAGAAACAATGGAGGAATCGAAAAGCGGAGGGGATGTGCAATAGCGTTTTGGGTTTTGGGTTTTGCGTACAGGTTCTGATTACCGGCTACGGCTACTTTTGTTTCCCTTTTGGTGGTGAGTGGCCCACTTACACTAGATGCGATAGATCGAGGGCGAGTGGAGAGCGCACAACTCACAAAACTGGATAGAAGAAACAACCAAAGCCAGCCAGAGCCAAGAACGGGGCCAAGATACAAAGGCAAAGACAGCAGCTGGAGCACTGGCGGCGAGACCAGATGCAAATAGGAAAGGTTAGAGGTTGAGAGAGTACGTACAAAAAGAGTCAAAAGTCGACAACAAGTCGACAAATGAGATGCTCGCCCGACAGACTGGTGATGGAGGGGGCGTGTACCAGTCGTGCAGGCGACCGGAAGCAAATCCGAGCAGGCTGACCAGAAATAGTTTGAGCAAGAGTGCGTCTGTTTGTTTCCAGCTTTCTGCTTTTCTTTTGGGTGGTTCCCCTGTTTGGAATTGACACTGTATTTGCAAATACCATGCCGGAGAATTTTTTGAATTTGCGAATTCAGTGCATATCTTGAAACGATCTTGCTCGAAGAAAATCGTTTGTGTTTAACGCCCTGGCGGAGACGGAAAATCCGTAGATCCACGGTCGTCCTCGGCCGTTTTGCAGAAGCCTGAGAGAGGCTTGGAAGGCTCGGAAGGCTTGGATATGCTTGGACAGAGACCAAAAGGGATGCTTTCTCGCCAGATAGGGCAGTGAGGGCCAAAGACCCAGATGCAGGACAGGACACAAAAGGTAAGATAGAGGAAGAGGGGCCGTAAGGAGAGACAGAGGGGGAGCATGCAAGCTGAGAAAGAGGGTGAGACCCGACGCAAGAGACCCTCTCAAGACCCTCTTGATACTCGGGCAGTTTCTCAAAAGTCGACTGGGAAGATGCTCGATCTGGCAAAGATGGACAGAGAGAGGAGAGAGAAGAGAGACACAAGAGACCGAGGGCAGAACCACTGAGCCAGTGAGCGTACGTTTCGCCCTTTGTGCTCGTACATGTGCTGCACAGCGAGACAAAAGCTCACAAAAAAGCAACGAGAGCCGATCTGGAGAGGCCGGAGGGCGGGAGATCGTCGTCAGGGTTGGGGCGATTTACACGCCTGGAGGGGGAGCAGATGGCGTGCTGAAAGTCGCTGGAGCAGCTGGAAGATGAGTGCTGGGTGCCGCTGGACGCTGAAAAAAGGGCGCTGAATGGGCTGGGCGATGATAGCGGTGGCTCAGTGTGGAGAGAAAACCTCAGAAAGTGGGCCGATCGTTGCTGTTTCGTTCTTCAATTCTGTTGTTCTTTTTGCTCTTTGCTCTTTGCTTTTCGAGTTTCCTTTTGCAATTGAACAGAGCGGATGTCGAGATAGGGCTCTTCCGCCCTGCAAGTTCTGGAATTCAGCTGTAGGGCGGGACTGTTCGGGAAGACAAAAGTGGGCAGCAAGGGAGCATTCGAGACATGAAAAGACATGGTGACGACACGACTTCACGACCGGATGGAAGACTGGCGAGAGGGCGGAGTGCGGGATACACAGAACGAAACAACCGGCGAGAAGCGAAAAACAATGCGAGAGTGGAGGGAGAAGTGAAAAGAGAAAACGGCCGGAAAAGGGGCCTTCTCGGGTTTCCCTCAAATGGTCCCAAAACACAAAAAAGGAAGCAAAAGAGCGTAGGAAGGAGCATTCATGCAGGCTCCTTCCTTTAGTGACGTCTTTGTTCCCTCATTTTTTGTCTCTTGCCGTATTGCTGGTAGTTCTTGGGCAGTTCTTGCCATTTTTTCTGTTTACAAAGTGATAGGTCACTTGCAAAGGAAGGTGTGATATGTTGCCATTGCCCAATCAGAGGAAGGCGCGATGCACTCCTAAGTTCATTACGGAGCTCAAACCACACGAAATACATAAATACAAAAATGCATTGATGGATTTTGGCCACATCCATCGCTCCTTCCCTCTGCAAGTAATGCTTCCCACGCAATATGGCAATCATCCTTCCGTCGCTCCTTCTCTTTTATGGGATTTACAGAGTTGAAAATAAAATCACTGCCGGGCTATTATCTCCCGCAAAAGCCTTGAAACCTAAAAGTTAAAAGTATTCACTTCCAGCGATAGGAGCATAAAACAATCAGGAGCGACGAAACAGAACAATGATTCACGGTGCACGACCGTGGCATGCAACTAGTAGCTGCAAGAGCATGTAACACACGGACGACACGGAGAATTTAGCAAAGTCTGCGCACAAAAACAACACAAAAATCAGGCAAAATACAACAACGACACGCTCATCTCACCAACTGCTCCGTGCACCAGCACAGACAGCGGGCGGATAACGCACGGGAGTGTTTGCAAGAGTTTGCAAAATTTTGCGAGAGTCTGTGACGAGCCAACGACAGATAGAGAGGCACATGAAGCCACGCTTTTTGGGGTATTTTCGGCGGTTCTCGTTCGCACGATCGCGACTATCCGCGCGTGTGGCTTTTTCTGTGACGCCCGTCTCTCACGAAATGGTCAAAGAGCTGAGAGGACCGAAGTGGCCTAAGAGAGGCCAGAGAGCGGTCAAAACAGCCACAAAACCGCGAAAAGTGAAGCTACCGTATGGCGAAGGAGCGGCGCGGCGGCGCGCAACGGTAGTAAAGTGTTAGTGCCGTTGAGCACGGACGTCTTCGTCTTGCAAAGTCTAGTCGCAACCGCAATTTTGGGCCTTTCAGTCCCTCCTTGGTCATTTTTATCTTTTGACATTCATCTTGGCCAGGCCTTGTTGACAGGAATGATACGACTTTGCAAGGAAGCGAAATAGCGGCCAAGAGGACGACAAGAAAGTACTTTTGTCCGGCGTTTGCTTTTGTGCCTGGGCCTACGATGTACATCGTATGCCTGTGCCCGTCCTTGTCCTTTTGATAAGTGCAATATGTCAGTGTCCCTGGCTACGGCCCGGCTGCCTGTTGGCTGTCACAGATTTTGCCTTTTTCATTGTTGGTGTTGGTACTTTTATCTTTTGTTGACAAATGGCACTTTGGCAGCGGACAATTGTACATTCCAACACCAACACTCTCAAACCGATGAGATCGAGATCACTGTTGGAAAGGAAAAAAGAGCTGGATCGATCTGGACCCTGCAGCAGAGCCTCGATTTTCTGCCGATTTTCTGATTTACCATTTGCTGAAGAGACGCGAGATGCAGAAATGCAGAAATGCAGAACTGCAGATACAGATGAAAACAGATTTGGACATATTCTTGTTTGATCTCCCTTTGAATACGACATATCTCCGCCAGATAGATGGGCGTTAAGAAAAAGACTGAAATTGGGACAATTCGAAAAATGCAACCGTTTGAAAAGAAACTTTGACCAGAGACGTGAATGAGGCGAGTCTTGTCAAGGACAAGGTGTCCGTGGTCTGCTGGTCTAGGCTCTTGGGCCACCCAAATCCCGGGACTCTTTGACATTTTGACTGATTTGCCCCATAGCAGGCCCACGCCAGACTCTCAGCCCCAGTCAACTACAGGGGAGGCCTGCACCGGGGGAGAGTTTAGCTCTCTTCGGCTCTCTTTTTGAGGTCCTCCTTCCCTCCACTAGCATCAACTAGCAGTGATGAAATTTAGGGTGCAGATGAAAATGCAACGGCAATACGACATTTGGAGGATGTCACCTCGGTCACGTCCCTTGTAAAGTTGTCAACAGTCCCCAAGCGATCCCAGCACACTGCGACCCAAGACCAGAGAACAGGCCGAAAAAGAAATATGGTGAATAATGGTAATGACGGAAATGATGCGAAGGAAGAAGGCCCTTTCGAGGTGGACCTTTGCGTGGAAGGCCTCTTTCGGACACCTCGCCGTCTGAGAGCCTCCCTTTCTCCCTTCAAGGACTGGAAGAACCAAAGGCCAATGACAGAAACCGTTGATTCGCAGAAGAGCGAGCAAAGGGGCAGATCCGGGCTTGGGTGATCGACACTCTCGCAGGGCAGAGAGCTCCAGCGTGGAGGGAAACGAAAGATAAAGTATTTTCGAGGGCACATTGGTACGGCACCGAGGGCACACATACTCACTACGGTCTATCGAGGCCTACGGGCCAGGCCAGGATGACAGAAAATGGGGTCGTTTACAGAGAATACGGGCAAGATCGACGGCCATGGACGACTATTACGACGACATTACGGGAGACAAGACAGGACAGTGGGCGAAAATAGCGAGAGAAGGACAAGAATAGTGACAATAGCAAAGAGCGAAGAGCTACTGAGCGACAGAGCGACACCGAGAAGGAGGGCCTCTTGAGCGCAGGTGAGACATGCGTTGGGGCAGGATCGTCTTGAGAGAGCGAAGAGACAAGGAGAAGGAGGAGGAGGAATAGAAAAAAGGTATTCAAGGCGAGAGAGACTCAAGAGAGTTGAGAAAACGACGACAGACACACGAGTCGAGCTCGATCAGCCGGTGAGACAATCGTATGCACACCACTGCAAGGCTTGCAGGCTGGGGTCCATCGAGGCGTTGTTGCTTTCTTTTTTGTGGAGAGTCTGGTCGAGTCCGGTCTCTTGATCGAGCTCCTTTTGGCAACTTTTCGCCCTCTCGACCGCGGATCCGGGGCGGGCAGAGTGCGTGGATGTGCCTGGATGCGCATCGAGGTGCGCGAACATGGCCGATCAAGAGCGAGAGCCGGCAGACGGGTGCGAGAAAAAGGGAGACGAACCCCGAGGGTTGGGAGACAGGAGCCAATGGCGGTTGAGAGGCTGGGTAAAAAGGAAAGAATAATCGATGCAAGGGAGTGGGTCAATGTCTTGGATGGCGATGTTTTAGCGGGAGCGCAGAGCATCGAAAAAGCAAAGAGAGTGAGACAGCAAAACTGGGAAACTGGGAAAGGCAGTAAAAAAAGAAAGTCGAGCTGAGAGAAAAATACTGGGTACAAATACTCGTAAAGAAGAGGGGAAAGTTAATGAGAGAAGAAGAGGCGGAGAAGAGATTTGAAAGGAAAGGCTGAAGGGAAAAAAGAGACGATATGGGTATCGCGAGGATTTGGCCACGCGAGGCAATATTGACTTTTTGAAAATTGAATTGAGCGTTGACCCGAGGAAGAAGGCGACGCATGGAAAGAACGAATCGGGATACGGGGACAGGTATCAATTGACTTTAATAGAAAAAAAGAAAAAAGAAGAATATAAAAATAAACGTGAGAAAACCAAAGAAGACCAAGAACGTGGACAAAGCCAAAAATCAAAATCAAAATTCACATGAAGAACATGGACGGGCTATTCACGAGGATGTCCTTGATACAAGTATTCCAACAGGTGCTTAAAAACGATGCTTGATACTCGATATAATACACATAAACAATACTTGATACTTGTGTTCTCCTGCTTGATGCCCTTGCTTCTTGCTGCTCTTGGTGAAGCAAGGGCGGGCAAAGGGAGAGAATTCGAGGTTGAAAAGAACGAATCAGAGCGGCCAATTGCCCGACGAACTTTTGCTGGTGTTGTTCTTAGCGACAGGGGTCAGGAACCGCTATTTACTTCGTACTTTCTTGGTACCGTCTAGCGCTCACGTCCACTATTGTTCTCTCTTTTAGTGTCTCCTTTTGTCTGAAAACGAACAACACCACAAAAACCGCAAAAAGAGGACGAGGCCAAAACGGCCAGCGCGAGACATTGAGGCATTCGAGACATTTTGGCTTCGTTCTCAAGTCGACTCCAGCTTGGTGTGCACACCATACTCAGAAGTCAACCGGAGAGGTGCCAAAACAACCCAGTCCAGACCAAACGCGACGGCGTTGACTAGATGGTGCTTCGTGTGCTGTGGCGTCGCACGTCGGTCCGCTCAAGGTCCGCTACTCAGTATTTGGTGTGTTTTTGAGAGCTTGTCAACATTGACAACCGGCTGTCTTCGGGTGAGGTACAGGGTACAGGGTACAGGCATGTGAGGGGAAGATCGGCAACTATCAGGTCAAGTACAAAGGTACATGTACACACACGGACCGGCCAGCGGAGAGATACTCGGAAAGGGAGTAGCTTGAGCAGAAGTCTGTGTGTTGGCGGTAGTTGGAAGTTGAAAAGAGAGCGGAAAGGTTTTGTTAAGGTCGGAAGAATAAGCGAGGTCAAAGGTAGTCAAGTCAAATAGAATTGCATCGCGGAGATGGGATGGGATCGTTTGGATAGCTTTGGATAGTCTGCGCGGCAAAAGAGGGGGCAGACAACCATAAATGGCGGTGGCTTAGCCAAGCCACAAATGATACAAATGAGATATCAATAATTTGTGAGGGAAATGTGCGAAGAACGTGCGTGGATTGTGGGATGGGAGAGGAGACAGAGAATAGGAGAAAAGACACAAAGGAGATGAGAGAAAAGATCGACGTGCGAAAGCGATACCGTGAGTATGGGACGGATGGATACCCGAAATAAATGACCCCATCTCGTGTGCCTCGTACGGGAAGTGCTTGTATTAAATATTGGAAAATAGTGGCAACGAGAATAATCAAGTGGTAAAACGACTTTGAGAGATACTGAGTGAAAAGAGATACATGTGCACTGTGGGATGGATAAGTAGAGCGTCCCGACAGCCAGTATCTCCCACTTTTTGTTTTCCTTCCGCTCGGCCATCGCCCCGTGTTGCATTGCATTTGCATTTGCATTTGCAGGACACCAAAAATGTGTGTGGGCGCCGGCAGAAGCCGACCGGGCGCTCACTTTTAGCTGTTCACTGTTGGTGTGGTAATTATCTTGGTACTCCGAATCGTGCAGGAACACCAAGTCTTATGCACAGCGATGGTCGCTTGGAAATACATTATAGGCGAACAGGAGGGTCATGATTGCACAAAAGACACTGCAATCAGTGCATCAAGCATATCATATATGCAGGCGATGGAAAAGATGGGACAGGTGCAAGAGAAGAGGCAAGATGTGCACTGCAGCAGACTGGTTTTGTGCGAAATGGCTGTGCGTTGGCAGAAGCAGACACAGTATCGGTGTACATAATACGCAAAGCAACTCTGAAATGCAGTCTGCCTGCTTGTGCATAAACAGGAAAGACGGACATTACTGAGTAAGTGGTAATATCCCGTAAAATGTGACATTTATTGTATCTATTGTATCTTACTTGAATACTTGTACAATCATGTGAATGTTATGGGAAAGATGTGCACCGAGTCTATGCAAGGCGATAATAATGCACGGCCAAATGCGAGGAGGCATAAAAGAGGGATAAAAAGAGGAAATAGGGAGGAAACAATAGACGCTTTCGAGCCTTATCGGAGGTAAGGAGGATAAGGCTCAGCAAGGGGGACTGCATATGTGAAGATTATGAAGCGAAAAAGACGAGACGAGACAGACGTTGGGCAGAAAGAAAACAAAAACAGAAAAGAACGAAAAGAGTCACTCTGACATCAGAAAGCAGCCTCTTTTCCAGTGCTACAGAGTATCTTTGCCAGGCCCTTCCGTCCTGCCGGGTCTTGGGAAAGATGGTCAGGCTGGTGATGGTCGGTGATGATCGGTGATGGTCAGCAATGGCAGGATGTGGAAATACAGGTCTGACTGTGAGAGATCCGTGGGAGAAAGTGTGCCAAAGTCCGTTGCGTAGCACAGCAGGTGCTTAATACTCCGACAGGTACCATACCACCGCGCCGCTTGCGCCTTTTATGTTCCTTTCGTCTGTACGGAGTACTTTTCCCAATTTACCCTATTTCACACTTTGTCATGGCCGTTTGCCTTCTCTCTTGTCGCCGTGAGGAGAAAGGCGGCACCGCAATGTTGATGTCCTTTTTGTGTTTTTGTGTGGGTGAGGGCTGTTGTCATGATTTACCGACAGGGGCCGACAGGGGCCGGCAACCAAGAGGCCAGCGCTACTGCGCAGCTAAAAACGGGCACTGGAAGAACGCCATAACTCTTGGTAAAAGAGCATGAAAGACGAAAGCCTCCCCCACCCACAGCCCACACCCACTGCGAAAGGGAGGGTTGCATTGCGTCGTTTTTAGACTGATGACCGTCCCGCGGGATGTGTCCCGAGAGATTTTAAAATAAAAAATCAAGGTAAAAAAAATTGGTGGAAAATCTGGGAGAGAAGCGAGGGTCAAGACCCGAAAAACAGGTTCTTTCAAAAACTGGAGATGGGTTATGTAACGATAGTTCTGAGTCGATACTCGAGACAAAGCTCCGGCCAGTCAGAGAGTTGACTCTTGAAGGCTCCGGCCTTGTGCATGTAAATCTGACAATTCTCCGCTTGCTTGACGTATTTCCCTCGTACAGAATATAAAACATAAAATCAAGGGAGGCATCAGCGAAAGGGAGGCCATGCTGAACTGAACTTGTTCGTCGAGCCACCAGAAAACCAGGGATGGGCTAGAGGCACTCGTCGCGGTGGGTGCCGCACTTGCGACGCGAGGGATCCTCGCTCCCGTCCTCCCCGGCCGCTAGCAAGACGGCGGCGGACATTGTCTGCGTCAATTGTAAATTCTGTCTGTGAGCACACTCCAACGAACGGTTCGAGACGGCGGATAAAAAGCAAGCAAAAAGAGACAATAAGCAAGCACGCAGGGAGAGCATGTGTCGAGGTGGTGGCGGAGGCGGGGGACAGACGATGAGTGGGAGAGGCTGATTGGTGCTTGGGACTTGTGAGACATGCAGAAACACTGACAGAGAGGAAGAGAAGCACTTGTACGAAGTACTCTGACGACGACGCACATATGACAAAATACATGCAGTGTCCGTACTGTCTGCCCACAAAAGGCGAAGAGACCCCTTGCCTCCTCCCTCGCGGCGTTTGTGTCTGTTCTGGTTTCTGGTTTTGTTTCTGACAGAGCCGCAATCTATCAATCTATCCACTGTTTCCCGCAATCCAGGCAGAAGACAGATACAAGAAGACGACAAGAAAAGGGAGGACGAAGACACCACACGACAGATCCTTGCATACACAATAGTCCGTTTCGTATACTTGCTTTTTGGTGACTAGTACACTGCTCAAGACTGCTCAAGGCTGCTCTCTTTCAAATATGTGATGTATCGTGTGGCGGTGGTGTTGTTTAGTAGACCACCAACGGACGACCTCCGCCGTTTGGAAATGTCTTAGAAAGTGAAAAAGTCGACTCTTGATGAGGCGCCGTCAAGAGAGAACGGCGAGAACGAGGGAGAAAGGCCAAAGAAAGAGGGGGCAGAAAGAAACAAAATAGAAGGAGTAAAAAGTAAAAAGAAGAAAGAAAAGAAAAAGAAACAAAGAAGCCAGAACACGTCGACATGAAACACGACCAGGACCACCGGAAGATAATGCACGATCAAGGGGACGATGAGGAGGACACGTCCAATTTTGCGCGTTGATATCGCGTCAGAGACACTCGGCACGATGTTCAGGGACGGGCGTTGAGGCTTGCAGCGTGCTTCTCACTGTGCATGTAGCAGCAAGTATGCAAAATGCAGGACGAAAATAAATAAATAAAACAGTGCATCATGCACGATGCAAACTCCTCTCCCCGGATGAGACATGCAGTTCGAGGAGTTGCTGACTAGGGTCACAAGTCTACTCAGTAGACTACATAGACACACAAGGCGGAGCATGTAACAAGGGGAAATGGGCATGGCAAGAAAGAAGAAAGAACTGTACAGACAAGACGAAACCATTGAAACGGACGATGTTGTGGCGGACAACCCGGCGCCGGTGAACAGACGGAAGGCAGGCCAATATCACAACGCACAACGGAAAAATTGTCGAACAAGGCACAGTGGCCCTTGCCGAAGAAACAAATGCAAACACTTTTGCCGTGATGCCGGGTTGCCAGTCGTTTTCGGTTTGCAGTGTTCAGTGTTCAGTCGTCTGCTGTCTTCGGGGAGGCATCCAACAGATCCCACGATCTTCAAGTCATAGGGCCTCGCTCTCGTCCGAACAGTTGAAGGTGAACGAGTTGACAGTGCTGATCTCGGAGAAAAAAAGGTTAAAGACGCAAGGGAAGACGACGAAGAACAGCGACAGAAGGAGGGCTCCCTCTGACAAGCCCCCAAATCGTAGACGATCGTCCTCGATCGCGATGAACTGTGTGCACATGCTCTGTTGGGCTGCATTTTATTTCCTATTTCGTATTTGGATCGCAAAAGCGCCCTTTTTACAGCTGTCATTGTCTCTCGTCAATCTGACCTTTCCGTCTTGGCCACTAAGATGCAAGCTGCGCCCTCTTTTCCTCCCTTTCCAGTGTCTCTCCGTGAGGAGAGGAGCAAGCCATTGATCGACAGTGCATCGTAAAAGGAGTCTCGGAGCAGAATTAATTTCCCGACTTCAGACATGCATTGTTACGATCTTTCTGAGTACAGAGTGACTGGAAGGCGAGGCCGAGAAGAGACGACAAAGGACACTCAGAACGGAGGTTTCTATTTTCTATTTTCAGTCTGAACTGACCTTTGAACGCGGATGTCCATCTTTCCTCTCGAGAAAATGGCTGAGAAGGCAAGTCTCGAACCGCCCGTGAGGCTCTACAAGAAGAGAACAGGCTCCATCGTGCTCGGCTTCAGCTGGCAATGCATTTACAGAGCTAGATAGAGACCGTTTAAATGTACAAGGTGCAGATCTTGCAACCGTAGAGTCGTATTCTCAGGGATACCAAGGATGACGACGCGATCGAGCACGTTGTGGCTGCTGGAGAGATCGTGGACGGTGTCAATGTAAACAACAGGCGTGCATCGATAGAGTCATCAACATGCTAAACATGCTCAGCATGCTCAATATGCGAAGAAATGATGCCAGTGGCTGGGGGGATTCTTCTACCAGGTATCTTAACAGGCATCAACCGCATCAAATTCTCGTTCTTCCTCTTTCAGCATATTTTGGCGAGTAAACCCTTCTTCTTTTTTTCTTTCTTTGAGGACCACTCCCGCCAACACCCCCGACTCGCCTATCTTGCGTTTTTGTGCAACGAGACAGGGAAGCAAAAGAACATCGCCCGTGGTTCTTGGTGGTTTTTGTGCTACACAGCTTGAACCCAGCAACCAGGTTGCCTGGTTGAAGTAAAAAGATGTCATGTTGTACAGGTGTGGCGTGCCGGTCCTTGATGCGATCCAATGATACCACAAAAAAGTCTAAAGGGTTAAAGGGGCATCGAGGTAAGCAGGGTCCTGAGGCTCGTCTTCATTTGTGATAAACCAAGCCACCTCCGTAGAGGCTCAAAGGGATATACGCTCATTCTCTCTCTTGTCGTCATCTTGTTATCATTTTCGGTTCGAGTTGTCATCTATTGGAAGTAAGAGAAGTCACAAGATGAAGGTGAGCTGTTTATGATAATGATATCGTGATATCAACACCTACCACAATGCAATGACCCGTAATAACACCACCACCCCGGATGCCGGACACCGGACAATTTCACACAAGAGCTCACTCATATCATGGCACGTTCACCAGACATTCTAGAAGCTTTCTCAACATATTCTGTGTGGCGCACCGTCTTGTGCTCGTGTAGACATGCCTGCACTATGTTCGTTGCTGCCGTAGATCAGGTCACTCGTGTCGGCGCCACCTTCCACCTCCCAGCCTCGTTCGACCGTCTCGCCTGCGTTTCGTATATTGTATATTTTGTGCCCTTTGTGCCCTCTCCTCAAGTTTGTACAACATAGATTCGCTTCGCGAAGCGAAAGTCTGGTCTTCTCACCGTCTCACCGTAACTTCCAGTCATGGGTATCCCGGGCAGTATCAGAAATCCTGGCATTTTTATATCGGTCGCAACAGAGAAAAAAACGTGGAAGCCATATCCCTCCGCACGTGCATGCAAAGCATCACCGACCGGTATCCATGCAGTGGCTGGGCGCCATCACTGGAAACGATGCTTTCAACAAGAATAGTTGTGTGGTGCTTCAATCTACCTGCAATATTCGGTGAGAGTCCCCATGCCTGCGACCACGTTTCCGAGCCATGATACCTGATACCTGGGCACAATCAGGCCACATCGGTGAGGTTTTGTTTATTTGAAACGAGGTAAAGGCGTGCATATTGCATACCAAGAGAGAGGGCAGGGGTAGAATAAATACCAACAATTGAATGTCACGAGGGGGTGTGTGAATATTCTTGGTGTGCACATCGCAGCATGGTGATGTTGTGGAGAATGTAAACAATCAACAACTTGTGACGTCAATAGACCATTCCGTGAATAAATACAGTTGAATCTCTCTAAAAATACAGACAATTCAACGCTTTATTCTCCGAAATCCGTTATTTGTTTATTTTCCCCGCCGAAACACCGTAAATAAATGCGAAGCTAATGTCAACGTTGTGGTTGCACACTACATTCCAGTATCAAAAAGAAACTCGGTCCCAAGTCAGCCCACCACAAGGCTATTCGTTGCTAATACTAATCGAGGCATAGGATAGATGACTCTCTCTTCGGTTAACGTCCAACCTGGCAGATATGAAATGTTGAATGCAATAAGAAATATAGAGTTTGATATGATTTGCAAGTGCAAGGATAGTCAATATCACAAATGGCAAATGGGAAAGACACCACTGGTCGGTACACGGCATTAGATTGTTCAAAGTCGCATCAATTTTGTGCTTCCTTTCAGTAGTCACTCTCAACTAGTCATCATTTTATCCGTAACTCAATGTCCGTTTGTCACGCGAAGCGATCACAACTTTGAGGCGCCCTCCTCGACAGAATCCTCGTCCTCGTCGGCACCGAACAGATTGATGAATGCCGTGTGCACCTCCTCAGTGAGATCGCTGGCCTGCAAGCTGCGACCACGCTTCTCAAACGCAAGTCGAGAGCATTCCTGTACTGTCAATAACGCGATATCATAATATGATCTGAGGGGTTGATGACCTACCCTTGTAACGGCACTGCCGGCAAAGGCCGCGAGAAGCACCGTCTCCCGCTCGTCCAGCGGCTTGTCGCCCGACTTTTTCGTGTCCCAAAGGCCGTCGTGATACGCTTTGCGCCAGCCGAGGAAGGTGCCGATGGATCCTGTGAGCGTGTCACCTTGGCCGCCTGACCGTTTGCGGCCGCCCGTCAGGTCCGACTTGTACGGGCCGTAGGCATTGTCGTCCGTGTAGGCCGCCACCGTGTCCACGCCACCCTTTTCGACAATTGTCACGCCTCCGAGGGCTTTGGAAAGGCGAAGTGCCTTGTCTCCAGCATCCTTGCCGTCCTTTTCCTTGTCGTCGCCCAAGAATGCCTTTTCCAGCCGGCCAAACTCGACCACGTTCGGTGTCAGCACGGCCAATGGGTAGCCCTTGACCAGGTCCGGCTGGTTCTGCACGAGCTGCAGAGCGTCTGCATCCAGCACCAGCGGCATGTTCGCTTTCCGGGCGGCCGCCACCACATGTCCGACCGTCTGCTGCATCAATGGATCGCGGCCGAGGCCGGGGCCAACCACCAAAACGTGCAGCCGTGGCAGCAGCTCGTCAATCACCTTTTTGGAAATGGCCTTGGGGTCGGTTTCGTCGCCTTCGCTGCCGGGCTTGCTGCCTTCGCGCATCAGAGGGTGCACCATGAGGTTCGGCGAGTACGTCTTGATCACCGCCGCCGCCGCCGGTGTGCATATGACGTGGGACTGAGTTGTCAGTAGGAGTATTCTTGCTCAGGGGGGCTCAATCTTGTTGCTACGCATGGACGTACCATATCACAACCAAGCCGCGCGCTGGCCATGGCGGAGAAGTAGGGCGCGCCCGTGTAGTTTTCGCTGCCGCCAATGACACCGATGCGTCCGAGCTGGCCCTTGTGGAAGGACGACAGCATCGGCGGCACCATCTGGCGCGCACGCGCGAGGAGCTCTTTGGTGGCCGGCGTCATTTCGGTAGCGGGCGAGCTGGCCGGGGACATTGTAACTGTGTTTTACGTGGTCTGATGTAGTCGTCTGATGCTATTGCACTCGTCTAAGCCAATTGGTGTTGTTGAATGTCTAGGTCGAGCGTGGTGTTAGGAGCTTCAGTCGTGTAAAACGGGTAAGATGGAATGCAGGCAGAGAAGGCAAGAGCGACTGTTTATTTATTTGTCGTTGCTCCTTCTACTTTCGTAATCGACATTTGTTTTGTGTTGTCAGAACGCAGCTTCCGTTTTCACAATCCATGATGTCACGCTCTTTCTCTCTTAGTTGTGAGGGCCTGTAGCGGGTGCGCACCACTATTTACACGGGAGGGGCCGATGCACGGCCCTTTGTCAGCAACGCATTCGGAGAGGAGGAAGGAGCGACCGCAACAAACACATATCACGAAACACATGGGATTAATAATTTTATGAAATTGTATTAAAATGATATTTACAAAGGAAATCAAGTCAACAGCGACTATTTTACAGCTATTTTAGTTGGGACGACAGTCGCCTCCCAATTGACTTTTCTGCATCTTCACATCTCACTCTATCTTTCATGATGCGCTCTTCACCAGACTAGTCACAGATGGAAAAGCACGTCAAGCAAAAGATGGAAAAATGAGAAGCAACTTAAAAAACAATAGAAAGCCAATTCAGATGGGAAGCAAAAGACTGAAATACAAATATAAAGCAGACCTCAGGCAGTCGCCCCAACAAAATAGACAATACACAACACAGAAAGAAGAGGCACAGTATATGGTATGTACATGTTGCCTTCTTTCTGCCGTCTCCTGCGCGCGCGTTCAAGGTTTATGAAAAAAAGATGATTTCTACAGGTTCTCGCTCCCTTGTCTCCCACAAAAGCCTCCTTTCTCCCTCCTTCTGAAGGACTTTTGTTCTTTCCCCCCGGGTTTTGTATCTTGCCGATTAGAGGCCAGAAAACTTTTTTTATTTTACACCACACCCATTAACAAGTCCATGTCCATGTATGTTTGTCCATTTGCTTTGTGTCCGGACGGGAAGAGCGGCGGGGAGAAAATTATCCGCCCCAAGAGTATCTTTAAGAGTCAAATGGGATTAAACAATTTAACCCAGGAAGCTCTTGGTGAACGACGCGGTGATGTCGCGGAGCTTGGCCTCAGTCTCCTTGCTGAGGGCGCCCTCCTTCTCGATGGTGGCCAGGACCTCAGCCTCGTTGGTCTTGAGGTGAGCCAGGAAGTCGGCCTCCCAGGTCAGGATCTTGGCGACCGGGACGGTGTCGAGGAAACCGTTGACACCAGCGAAGATCAGGGGGACCATCTCGTTGACGGCCATGGGCGAGTACTGCTTCTGCTTCAGGAGCTCAGTCAGACGCTCACCACGGTTCAGGGTCTGCTTGGTGGAAGCATCCAGATCGGAACCGAACTGGGCGAAGGCAGCGACCTCACGGTACTGGGCCAAGAACAGCTTCAGCGAACCGGCGACCTGCTTCATGGCCTTCAGCTGGGCAGCGGAACCGACACGAGACACGGACAGACCGACGTTGATAGCCGGGCGGATACCCTTGTAGAACAGCTCAGCCTCCAGGAAGATCTGGCCGTCAGTGATGGAAATGACGTTGGTGGGAATGTAAGCAGACACATCACCGCCCTGGGTCTCAATGACAGGCAGGGCAGTCATGGAACCGCCGCCAAGCTTGTCGTTCATCTTGGCAGCACGCTCCAGCAGACGGGAGTGCAGGTAGAAAACGTCACCGGGGTAGGCCTCACGACCAGGGGGACGACGGAGCAGCAGAGACATCTGACGGTAGGCGACGGCCTGCTTCGACAGATCATCGAAAATGACGAGAGCGTGCTTTCCGCTGTCCCTAAAAAATTCGCTTATCGTAGCACCTGTGTATTTAGTCAGTACGAGCCTTTTAAATGCTAATTTGAACTTTTCTGGAGCCGTGGTGATGTTGTGGTGATGTCGATTTGACGATGTGATGAAGTTGTGAAAAGTGGGTCCATATTTGGGCGGTCGGATTTAAGAATCCAAAATTGGCATCCACGAGGAAAGAGCAACCATTCCCAAAAACAATGGGAAGGTGCGACGGGGAAAATGAACAAATAGGACAAGTGCGCCCTGACAACCAAATATTGGGTGCAAAATGCACAATATCAAACTTACCAGTGAAGGGAGCAAGGTACTGCAGGGGAGCGGCCTCCGAGGCAGTGGCAGCGACGACAATCGAGTACTTCATGGCATCGTTCTCCTCAAGAGTCTTGACGAGCTGGGCGACGGTGGAACGCTTCTGGCCGACGGCGACGTAGACACAGTACAGCTTCTTCTTCTCGTCGGTGCCGTTGTTCCAGCGCTTCTGGTTCAGGATGGCATCGATGGCGACAGCGGTCTTGCCGGTCTGACGATCACCGATAATCAGCTCACGCTGACCACGGCCAATGGGGACCATGGCGTCGATGGACTTCATGCCGGTCTGGACGGGCTCGCGGACGGACTGGCGAGGCAGAATGCCAGGGGCCTTGAGCTGGGCACGGCGGCGCTCCTTGGTGTTGATGGGGCCCTTGCCGTCAATGGGGTTACCGAGAGCGTCGACGACACGGCCGAGCATCTCAGCGCCGACGGGAATGTCGACAATCTGGCCGGTACGCTTGACGGTCTCACCCTCAGAGACGAGACGATCGGAACCGAACAGCACAACACCGACCTGGCCGGCCTCGAGGTTCATGCACATGCCCTTGACGCCCGAGGCGAACTCGACAAGCTCCTCAGCCTGGACGTTGGCCATGCCGTGAACACGGGCGATACCATCACTGTTTTGTTAGATTGAGTGTCGACAGCAAAAGTTTTTTGTGAATAAAGAGGGACCTACCCGACCGACAGGACACGGCCGGTCTCGGCGAGACCAGCCTCCTCCTGGACACCGCGGATCCGCTGCTCGAGGATGGTCGAGACCTCGGTGGGCGAGGCCTTGGCATCGGCGTAGGTGCGGGCCTGGATGAAAGCAGGGGCGACGACGCGGGCCTGAACAACGATGTTAGTATGTGATGAAGTGAAGCAACGTTGACGAAGAACCCAAGGCTTGGGTGACGACGCGACATGGACATGAGATGAAGGCTAGACAAGGCGCGGCTGTGGACAGGCTGGATCGCGACACCCTAAGCTCTCCCCCAAGCTTCAACCCGAAAACGAAGCTCGACGAATCAGAAGCGCCAGCGAGACAAAAATGCCGCTGTCGCCCATTTGCTGTCCGCCCGACGCCGGCAAGCCATCAACGTTGGCTCTTCAATTGAGCGAGCCATCCGCAATAGCCTGCCAGTCCGGGTTGTCCGATTCCATCGATCCTGCTCTGGTGTTTCGGGTCTTGTTTTGGGAGTTGCGGTGTTTGTCGGCTTCGGGTTGCTTCGTGTCCGGTCGTGCCGACTTTTTGACAGTTTCGGGTCGCCGACAACAGTGCTTCTGTCCCTCGAGGATGTCCAAGACAATATCAAGTCCGCCGTGCCTTTTTGCCATCATTCATCGCCATCGTCGTCGTCGTCGGCCCTGGTTGTTGCTCCGTCAAATTTTTTCTTTCGCCTCGGGAAAACGTACCCCAGCCACTCTGCTGGCAGAGATGGCGCCAACAGCGCGCGTCGACTGTCTGAGTGCGTTCCGGAACATGGTCGGGACCGTTTTGATGTGAAAAGGAAAAAAAGGAAGGGTGACGAGGAAACGAAACTCGAAAAGAAAACAATTGCAAGACCAATTGCAATTGAGAATTGAGCGCGGGAAGGGGGGAGGGAAGGAAAAAAGAGAGCGAGATATTGGAGAGGGAAAAAGAGGAGAGAAGAGGAGGTGTTTTGGGAGGGTAAGGGAGAGGAGAGGAGAGACGAGGAAAGCCGGAAAAGCAAGGAGAAAAAATGCGAGACTTTTTTTCCCGCTGGGCGAGACGAAGAAAAGCGGCCGGGGGCTCTCTGGAGCAGTGCGTTATGGGGGAGGACAGACACTGAAGACAGAAAGAGGCCAAGGAAAGTGGGTACTGCTGGTCGCTATGGGTGCAGAGCGAAACGAGCGAAAAAAAGTGAGCCAGCAGGACACAAAAGGGAAGAAAACGACCAGACAGTGGGTCCGGCGAGCGGGTCAGGCCAATCACAGCGGGCTGTCAGGTTTTTCCGCCCTAAAAATTCCGGTAATAGGCCCCAGCTCCTAAGATTGGGAGAGGGAAGGTCCAGGGGGAAACTACGGGGACAGAGCTTGCAGAACGTGCAAAACAGTGAAATGGCAGGAGCGACAGAGACAACTGGCGTGCCCGCTGGTCCGGCACGGCGGCAATAGGGACTTTTTGGCAGTACACAGTATGCAATAAATATGCAATTATCGGTGTGCGGCCTTTTCTTACCCGTGACATTTCGGTTCTCAATGGGACGGATTGGCCTAATTGCCTGTGCCTTCCACTTGCAGCGACACCAGATGAACAACATCTTGAATCGACACAAATCGTCAACAATTGCGGCTCGAAGCCAATTCATCTGTCGCACAACAACATCTTGACACCCCAACGCTCATGCACCGGCGAGCCTCGTCTGTTTGCGGTCCTCTGGTTGGCCTCGTACGTAAAATCCTCGGCAATTCGGAAAGTGGAGGCTTTAGATCCTGATTACCGAAGCGCGACAGTGGTAATTTCAGAGGCAATTTCAACGACGACACCGGATGGAGCACGGGAGAAGAACAAACGAGAGGATATATCATATGAACATCGTAGAAGAGTTGCACGTCGTCGAGCAGGACAGCATAGACACATCCTGTCGACTTCATCTGCATCTGTCACATTCCGCCAAAGCGGCCGCCCGCAGCCGGCATGCGCCGGAGGTCGACTCCACTTGGCCATGCACAAAAAAGTCATGCCTGTAGTTTGAGGTACGGCCTCGTCTGGAGTGCATGCACGAAAATAAGCTCGCGCGAAGATGTGGACACTGGAAGGGACTGAAAGAAATGTTGAAACTCGAAACTCGGGTCCCGTGACTTGCAGCCTCAGGCTCGTGTCCCAAAAAGGAAAGAACCTCAATGGCAGCTGGACGACACAACTCAAGCTTGGCCAAAAAAAAAAAAAAAAAATACAAAACGAAGGGAGGAAAAGACAAAAAAATACTGCAGTTTCGAAGTGCCTCTTTGGAGAAGAGGCGCATCAGGAATTGAGCCCGATGCGGGGGTCGAACCTTGAGTTGATGTTAACATTGTGTTTTTTTATTCTCAAGTCGAAGTCGATGTCGACTCGAACTCTTGATGTTGAAAGTGTAACTTACCCGCAACCTTGAGATTAAGAGTCTCACGCTCTACCGATTGAGCTAACCGGGCTTTTGAGCTTCATTGTTGAAGGCCAGCCGCCACGTACTCCAGTACAAGAGCAGGGGAGAACTCCAGGAAAGCCGGAGGGAAAGACTGGGCAAATGGATGAAGCTCTCGGGTGGATCAAAGGCGCGAACGCGGCCCCATTACGAAAATTTCACGATGCGCTTGAAATCCGCTCGTGGCCCATAACGAGTAGGCTATGGAGACGCGTGAGATTACATAAGTGGGCTGGTTAGGGCAATAGGGACGACGATGGAGCAAAGGTGGACAGGAAACAATGCCTTGATGTCTTCATGTCTTGACCTTTTCTTTCTCATTTCTTGTTCTGACTTTATTTTCCTCTTTTGATTTATACTCTATATCAGATTCTTGACATCCATTTTGCACACCCTTAACCAATGCCACTACGGCATGGACCATGAAGGTACGGTTCTGGCGTGTACCTGACTATTCACAAATTGGCGCTGTTTCTTAGTCAGCTTCCGCCTTAGAGCGAAATGCAGCCGTTGGCGCTGTCCTCGATGAAGATACCGCCATAAATCTGGCCCTCCTTCAGACCAGACTCCTGGAAGCCGCTGTTGACAACGTCGCTGGTGCCGGTCGGCTTCTTGAGGATGCCAATCTGGTACTGGCCGGCGCCCGAGAGATCGTCAGCCGTGGCCGTAAGGACAGACTTCAACGGGTCGGTGCCTTTGGAGTAGTAAACTTGGACGGTGCTGCAAATGGTCAGCGGGAGAACCTTTTTTTTTCTTTTTCTTCTTCATAAATGATGTTCACGGGAAGGGCTCACTTCTTGTTAAAGTCCAGGGTAAAGGCAAAGTTCTGCCAGTCAGACGCCTCCATGGGTGTCGACCACAGCAGCTTGTTCGCGCGGCTCAGGACCTTGAAGTTGTTCTTGGGCAGGCCGGCCTGATCGATCAAGGTGCCGACCTGGAACATGATCTGGTCGGCCGAGTAGTCGCTGGCCTCGTGCCAGACATTGAGGTATTCGTGGCTCAGGTTGAGCGGGCGCTGGGCGTCCTGCTTGACACTAAAGTGCAGCGTCTTGATGCCTGTCCAGCCGGGGCTGGCCGTGTTGGAGTCGCCGTTGAACTGGAGACCGGCACGGCGGAAGCCTTTTTGCTTCTGGAAGATGGACTTGTCGCTCAAAGTAACCTCGAGCGCCTTGAAGGGCGCAGCCGAGGCGTCCTTGACGGCCGCGTCGAAGCGGCTCGTGGGCACGGTGGGCAGCAGCAGAATCTCGCTCCACTTGAGGTCATTGCCCTTGACGTACTCGGCGCCAAAGGGGGAGCCTTTGCTGTAGGAGTCAAAGTCCGTGAGGGCCAGGGTCGAGGGGATGCGGCCGTCAAAGACAATGGGGCACTTGACAGTGGCAGCAGCAGGCGTGTCGGCCTCGGCGGTCAGGGTCCTGGGCACAGCGACGGCAGCGCCGGCAAACAGAAGCGACGAGAAGGCCTTCATCGTGAGACGTAGGAGGTAGATTTTGTCTTGGAGTCGTGGTCGATTCTGTATCCTGTCGCTGCCAATATTCTTCTGGGGAGAATGGAAACACTTGTTACCTTTTAAAGGGCCAAGAACTGTCTTGAAGACATCATGTCTTGCCCGTCTTCTTTCTCTGTTCTCTCGCTTTTCGTTGCCTTCCCCAGTTCTTGATTGTTTGTGTTTTCTCCCATAAATTGCACTCAATTTGGGTTTTCTTGTCCCCGCAGAGATGGAGTCTCCAATGTCGGGATGTCGTCTTCACGGCTGAATTGACCGAGTCCACCATGCGGCCCATGGAAGCGTAAAGAGCGAAAGATTGCACATAGAGCAGGGAAGACACGGCCAGACAGAGACCACAAAGGGGCCAAAAAGGCCAGGCCCATCCCGCGTTTTGCCAGTCCTCTTATAAGCTCATATGCTGTTATATGAGCGTCCCGAAGGTCGTTTTGTTCTCTCGTTCTCTCGTTCTCTCGCTTGCTGGACCGCATTTCGACATCGTCCGTCATCCGGCAAATAAACGGCAGCGGAAACGTCTTCCAGATTGCGGTTCATTGGGTTTGGTTGGTAGGTATGGTTGAGAACACAATGTGATGTTTCTCTCTCTTAGTTCTCATCTGTCTTTCGTATGTTTTTTCGCGCTTGACAATTCAAAAACAACACTTGCCCTTGTTCTACCTTGAATCCTGCTTCTGTCCGACGTCGCTTTTGTCGAGGAGTAGCGGCGCGGCGTGATGCCTCTTCTGGCGATCAATAGAGGAATATCCCAATAGGGCAGCTGGAGTCAGAAATGAGGAAGCCTTACGGCAGCGCCGCATGGCACTTGCTAGAGCCATCCTCATGTCCGTTACCCTGTGGCTTAACTTGAAGGAAGAAGAAGGGAAAGGGAAAAGATGCAAAGAACAAAAACAAAAGCCTCAACTTCACCAGCTTGAGACAATGGGTAACATGACGTCAGATGGGAGAGAAACAAAAGTGAGAAAGCCGAGACGAAGAGAAGACGGAAAGGCGGAGCATCGCAAAGGAGAAATGAGGACCAAAGCTAAAGGGCTCGCCGATATCTTGGCTTTTGGGAATGTGGCTGCCTAGAAAAGCTCAAGGTCAGGAACATAGCGCGCCGTCCCTTTATGAGGCAGGCACGACACCCACGATCTGATCGGGAAAGAGCGACCAAGAACGACCAGAAGCGCGCCAGAAGAAAATAAGACGGGATCATGCGTCTTTGTCCATCCCGGAGATGTCTGTCCCAGAAATCGAATGACACAAGACGATGCCCGATCGCGAACAATGCGATTGAGATTGGCAGTTGATGCTTAGCCTTCTTGCTTAACGTTACAGGCAGCTGCCAATCCAAAGGGAATTGGTATTAGCCAGTGACTTTTGCGGGGATTTTAGCGCACTTGGCTAGCGCTTGTCACCGGTTTTTAGTGATCTTGGGTGCATGGCTGTGTGCAGACACTGGAGGCGAAACGGCTCGTTTTTCGTATCGAACAAAGTGGATACCTGAAAATGGCCCAGGCCAGGTACAACACTAAATCGACTAATTACCTTCTGCTGTGTGCTGTGTCACACAGCTACTAGACAAGGAAAGACCAACAAACTTGTCGCGATGGGAAAGGAAGGAACTCAAGCTTAAGTTGTAAGATTGCAAGAGACAAGAGAGCCAAAAAGTGACAAAAAGACAAGGCTCCAATGCAAAACCGGCGACTTGGCCTTGGCGCGGGTCTTGGGACCAATTTGTGCAGCTTGTTCAATACCATGATCGTCATGGCCTCCATGACCTCAATGGAGGAATTGTGCGCACTTTGAGCTTCTCGAGGGACGACCAGCGTAGATATAAAAGAGTCGCATTCTCCTGTTCGTAGACAGTTATTTTCGTTCTTTCCTTTTCATCATCCTCACCTTGCTCTTTCCCTCCGAAATCCTCTTCCACTTTCCAGTCGTCACAGAAACGCAACTGCCAATTCGGGCAAGCCACATACCATCCACACTCAACCTCACCACCTTCGCCTTTCTTCCCCACCTTCAACATGCCTCGCAACTCGGAGATGCCACCGGAGCTCAGCGACCTCCACTGCTTCACGGAGACCAATGGCGTCATCACCACCACCATGATCGACATCCCCGGCTACCGCGTCGTCCGCGTCCTCGGCGCCGTCTACGGTCTGACCGTCCGGTCGCGGAACTGGGCCGCCGGTCTCGGCATGGTTCTCAAGTCCATGGCCGGCGGTGAACTGCGGTGGTTTACCCACCTGGTGCGTACCCATACAGCCCCGTGCATTTGCATTGTATTGCCAGTCACTAACAGTGTAGCTCTACTCGGCCCGCAATGACGCGATTACGCGCGTGGTCAACGAGTGCCAGAGCCGCGGCGGCAACGCTGTGATTGCTCTGCGGTTCGATGCCGGCGACATGGGCGGCTTTGCCCAGGTCTGCGCGTACGGCACGGCCTGTGTTGTCGAGAAGATTGACGAGCAGCTGCCCGAGTACCCGCAGCTGATCCGCCAGCAGCTGATGAACCAGATGTAATTGGACATACGATTGTTGGACGAGATAGTGTTGGATATCATGATACCAGTTTGATTTTGGCTGTTGTTAGTTATTTTTGCTCTTTTTAGAGCCCGTAATGATGAATATAGACAAGTCATGTTTTTGCATAATTTGTTTTGCATTGTTTTCCGCGACGGGTTCATGCTATTGATTTTTTTTTTAAAAAAAAACATATCAGCGAAATAACATTATGTAAAAAGTCAGCGAATTAAGGAAGAATATTGAAATTGACATAAAATTCTTGATCAATCGTTTCCTTTGTCATTCTTCAAGTGCACAGAAAATAGATCATAGTATGTCTAATGGCTCATCGGAAAGCTAACAAAATTGACAGATATATAGGGTACCAGCACAAGAAAGAATAAAGTATACCAAAAAATACAAAAACACAAATAACGCCACGCCATGCCATACGCCTGCTTTACATATACGATTGCTGAATCACAACGACACTGCCGACCCGGCCTCACTTTTCCTTCTCCTTGAAGGCATTGTCAATGGGCACGGCGTCGTTGACCTTGAGCCACTCGCCATTGAAGGCGTTGATCAGCCAGTTTTCGAGTTCTAAAGGTCAGCATGCGTAGCAGAAAGATGGGGCCAAAGATGGGATGGGGTCGCAAAGCACGGAGAACTTACTATCGTAGACGATCTGGTTGCCGTTGTGGAAGTAGATGCTGTGGTCGCTGTCCGGGAAGACGTGGACGTCGTAGTTGCTGACGCCGGCCAAGTCCAGGCGGTCCAGCAGGGCCAGCGAGTTCTGGAAGTGGACATTGTCGTCGGCGACGCCGTGCATGATGAGGAACCGTGTGTTTTGGGCGAGGGCGGTGGCGTTCTGGACGGCGCTGGCGTCGTAGCCAGCCTGGTTGCGCTGCGGGGTGTCCATGTAGCGCTCCGTGTAAATGGAGTCGTAGTACCGCCAGTCGGTCACGGGCGCGACGGCCATGCCGTACGAAAACGTCTGGCCGGCGTCTTGCTCCAGCGTCTTGAGGGTCGTGAACCCGCCGTAGGACCAGCCCCAGAGGGCGATGCGCTTGGCGTCGATATACGCCAGAGAAGCCCAGTGGCGCGCGGCGGCGATGTGGTCGTGGGACTCGACGACGCCGAGCTGGCCTCGCACTAGCACGCGGTGTTTGCGCCCCATGTAGCCCGTGCCGCGGGGGTCGACCGTCACCACAATGTACCCCAGGCTGGCCGCGACATAGCTCTGGAAGTCGACGCGGAACGCGTGCTTGACTTCTTGCGAGCCGGGCCCGCTGTACTGCTGGAAGAGCACTGGGTACTTCTTGTTGGGGCTAAAGTGCGGCGGGCGGCGCTCGACATAGTTGAGCTTGACGGGCGGGTCGCCGGGCTTGTAGCCGGGGACTTCGATCGTGCCATACACCATGAGCGGCAAAGCGTACTTGCGGGCGCGGTCGGCGAGCTCGGCGTTGTCTTCCAGCGTGTGCTGGAACGGCTTCGACTCGTCGGCGGCGACGGCGGGCGTCGTGATCACTTTCTGCCAGGGGATGCCGGGGCCTCTGCTCTCGAGCAGCAGGTAGCCGGCGCCCGTCGAGAAGGAGGCCGTGTAGAAGCCTTCGGACGTCGTGTTGGTCAGGGCCGTCAGGCCGCTGCCGTCGTGCAGGTTGACGCTGTAGACGTGGCGCTGCGTGGCGCCCTGGATGGTGGCGACAAAGTAAACAAGGTTGTGGACCAAGTCAACACCCGAGGGCGCGTCGACAACCTCCCAATCCGGGCCCTGGGTCAGCATGATCGGGTCCGGGTTCTCGGGCGGCGTAAAGTAGGCCAGATGGTCGCCGTTGTTGTAGACGATGGTGTCAATGTAGCCGTCGTCGGGCCGGTTGCGCGTGGCGTCGGCGGGAACGTACTTTGTCGTGGTCGAGATCTCGAACCAGCCGCCGTCGATCTTGCCGACATCGACGGTGCGCACGGCCTGGCCGCTGCGGGCGCCGACATCAACCACAACTACGCGCATGACGTTGCTGATGCGGTTGGTCTCCTTAATGAGAACCTTTTGGTTGCCGGCCCACAGCACGGTCGTGATGAGGCGGTCGTCGTCGGCGAAGTCGCCCGAGACAGGGACTGCAAACACATCGCCCTTGGTGACGTCGTAGAACTGCAGGTCGACCACGGGGTTGTGCGCGCCGGCCTTGGGGTACTTGATCTGGCGGACCTCGGGGTAGTTTTCCTCCCCGGGCAGCGGGTCCGTCAGGCTGGGCCGCTCAATAAAGTACTGGACGGGGTACTCGGGCACGCCCGTCTCGTTGGTGCGCAGGAACGCAAGGTAGTGGCCGTCGGGCGACCACCAGGTGGCGCTGGCACCGCCGAACACCTCTTCCTCGTACACCCAGTCGGGCACGCCGTAAAACAGCTCGGCGCCGCCGTCGGAGGTGATCTGCTTGACCTTGACAGGACTGCTGGCGCCGGCTTCGGCGGGGACGGGTCGCAGGTACAGATTGTTGTCGCGGGTGAACGAGACGGCATCGCTCGCGGGGCTCCACTGTGCCAGCTGGATGCGTGCATCGGGCTCGCCCGGCACCAGCGGCTCGACGGATTGCGAGGCGACGTCCAGAACGAAATAGGACGCCGTCTTGGAGTGCCGCCAGTTGGACTTTGTGTTGACGCCCAGCAGGACCTTGGCCATGTTGGCGCTGGGCGACGTCGAGGCGATGACATAGCGGGTCGAGCCGTACATAAACGCCGCGTCCTTGACGAGCGTGCGGCTGGCCGTGATGCTGCTGGCGTCGGTATCGGCCGCCAGACTGCGCACGTCCTCGGCGGCCAAAAACGCTTTGCCGGCAACATCGCGGCTGGTCTCGAGCAGCAGGCCGTCTTCGCCGTTGGGCCCGCCCACCCACTGGATGCTCGCGCGTTTGGGCGTGAAGAAGCCTTCGGAGACTTGTTGGCGCGTGATTTTGCGCAAGTTTCCGTGCGACGCCGTGGCCAGAGGGTCGTGCTCGTAGTTGGAGCCGTGCAGGTACGAGTGGTGTGTGACGTAGATGACGAGGCCGCCGATCCACGCGAGCGCCATGACGCCCGTGAAGATCAGGACCCAGCGCCGCAACTTGGGGTCCATCTTTGTGTACTTTCCAGGCTTGGAGGCGTACGCGTCGTCATCGTTTGCATTACGAGCGAGGTTGGCGTCGCCGCGAGCATTCCTGCTTGACCCATTCCCCAGAAACGGCCCCGTCTCGAGATCGTAGTCGGCGCTGTTCTCGTCCCTGAGCGGGTCGTCGTCGTCAAAGTCGGACAGCCGGTCACGGCGGACGCTTCCGAGGTCGCCGTTGTCGACTCCACGGCGAGGACTGCCCTTGCCCGAGGAGGCCGACGCCGACGCCGACTTGGCCGACGACTCCATGTCGGCGCGGTCGCTGATGCGTTCCAGGATCAGGCTCGTGGTGGACACGGACGACTGGGACTCGTGCGACATGCGTCTCCTTTGATTGTAGTCGTCGTTGGAGTCGTCGTCGTCGTCGGCAAAGAACGGCGGCGTTGAGGACGAGGCATCGGCCGGCGGTGGAGGGGAGAGCGGTCGAGCCATGGTGGTTGTGAGGAGGGAGGTGTGTGGAGGGAGGAGGGAGGCCGTTGAGAACACGAGGGAAAAGATAGAGTGTCGAGGACAGTCGGGAGTCGAACTAAAACGAGGGGATCGGAACTGGTCAACGTTGTGTGTCACCGTGACTGACAAGACATGGCTTGGGTTCGCTTGTCGGCAATGTCTGGGTCCTCTGTGCGGAGGGAGGCCGTTGTACGTCGTACAGGCAATAAACTAGAAGCTAGAGCTGGCTGCAGAAAGAATGCTCAAAGGCTGGACTTGTAGAAAGAGACAGAAACGCAGGCAAGGGAGAAGAGGAATTGAAAACGATCGACGGAAGCAGTTGTTCGAGAAGGGTCGAGGTACGAAAGAAGGCCAGCCTCTTTGGTGTAGCGTCGCAAGGGGACGTCGGTGTGTTGTCGTGGAGAGGACTGTCGACTGTCAAGTGTACGGAGTAAGCTGTCTTCTATCGAAGAGAGCTTTTCTGTTGGATGCACTTATCGAGAGCTATTCAGCACCCGATTGGGATAGTCGAGGAAGGAGCGTTGGGAGGTGAAAAGACCAGAGGATGGAAACAAAGGAAAGAACGATTGCTGGCTGACACTGACACGGTCGCGAACGCTGGTGGCACTTGCGATGCGAACTTCAGGGGGACTGTCTGGACTGTTTCCGGCCTGCCTCTGCTGTTTCGTCATCTGCCGCCAAGTCGAGTAGCAGAGCAAAGAGCCTATCACCGTCCGCACTGTAGCGTGTTATTAGGCGGAGCCCGCCCTACCGTGAGAGACGCTAGAGGCTAATTCAACGCAGGGGTAATTTACAGCGATAAGCATTTCACGTGCATCGGATAACTAAGCCAATTGCGGCAGCATCGAGATACGGTATTCACCATTTCAGACGTTACATGATCACTTTGATGCGTGCACGATTTGTTTAAATATGATTAAAATTTCTGAACTTAGCTATGGTACATGGAAACGCAAATAAGAAAAATGAAAAAGAGAATAAAAAGGGACAATGGGATGTAAAAGTTTTTGGGGAGTTCCGCGTGTTTTGTTTTTGATGATCGAGACAAAGTTCTTGAAAAAGATATTCCCACCACCACACGCCGAGATTGGGTAAAGTAGTCACAGAGAATAAGAAAAGATAAAAGGAAAGCAGAACACGACAAGTAGAAAATAAAATCAGACGCAAAAACAAGAAAAGGGAAACACTCGATCAGATCAGAAAAGACAGCGAGCATCCCTTGCCCGGATAATACATGCTGTCTTTTCGTCTCGTTTCTTTTTCCTCCAGCCAACCTTCAACCACCCCCTTCGCGAAACAGAAACAACAAACTGATGCGTCACCACCATGTGGCGCCCTCATACGCCTGTGGCTTAAGATCTGGTTTTTGGATTTGCACTTGTCTTTGCTGTTGAACAAGCGCAGACATTGCCGCCGCATACACGTGAGGATGGCACCACACGCCGTATGGCTGGATATGAGGGGGGAGAGGTTTTCGGACCGCCAGAGTCTCAGGCGCAGGAGCTGGAGCTGAAATCGAAGTGAAAACAGGAGTCGGAGGAACGGGTGCAGTGGGAAGAGGCGCAGCAGAAGCAAAGGACGTCGTCATGGGAAGGGTCATTATGGGTGTCAACATGGGGCCAGCCGAAGTCTGCCTCTAGAACCCGAATCCGGTAGGCTGCGGGGCAAAGCCGTTAGCACCCGCGAAAGGAGCCGGCGAGGCTCGGCCAACGCTGCCGCCAGCGCCGCCAGTAGGGCCGGCCGTGATCATAAGACGGTTGCCGCCCAGGATCGGCGTGTTGTCCTCGACCTTCTCCTGCTCCTTCTCCTTGGCCTTGCGCTCCTCGTTGTCCGCCTTGAGCACAGCCAGCTCCTTGGTCTGCTGGGCCAGAAGGTTGATGAGGTACGGCATGGTGAAGTCCGTGAGGCCGTGGCGCCACGACAGCTCCAGGACGACGTCGGGGCGGATCAGCTCGTGGCACGCGTACAGCATGCCCACGTAGCACTCGCGGTTGCCCGTGTCCACAAAGTAGCGCAGGAGCTCCTCGACCACCTCGCTCTTGTTCGAGATGGCCGCCGTCTCCACGGCATCCTTCCACAGCTTGTCCTGCTTGGAGAGGGCGATCGACTTCTCCCACCGCTTGTTCTTGCGGTAGATGTTAGCGGCAATCTGGCGGAAGAAGACCAGGTCGTGCTTCTCCAGGCGCGACGCCAGGTCCACGGGGTCGTAGTTGTCGTAGTTCTCCACAGAGTCGCGCAGCGTCTTGTAGTCCTCTTCCTCGATCAGCAGGTCGTTGATCGCGTCGTTGACGGCGCGCTTGTTCTGCGACTGCACGTTGAGCAGGAACGGCTTGATCAGCGGCAGGTTGTCCGACTTCTGGAACATGCGCACAACACGGTTGACGTCGATGCGGGGGGTCAGCACCTGCAGCAGGTCCGTGATCAGCGACGGGTGCTGCTCAAGGTAGAAGTTGATGGCCTTGTAGTAGATCTCCAGGTTGGCCACCTTGACCACAATCTCCTTGAACTGCTGGTGCTCCCACGAGTTCTCCGGCCGCTCAATCACCGCCAGCGCCGCGTTGTCAAACTCGTCGTAGTGGTAGTAGCAGAAAATCAGCTCAGGCCACAGGTTGGCCTCCTCGCACGCACGGATCATCTTGGGCAGGTTCATGCGGCTCCAGAACAGCTTCAGGTGCTCCATCAGCTTGTCGGGCGTGTACCGGGACAGAGCAATACCCAGCTCTGTGAACATGGCCATGTGGGCGCGCTCCAGGCCCAGACCCTGCTCGAGCAGGTTGATGAGCTCGTCAAAGTAGCCATTGCGCTCGTACTGCTTGACAAGCTGCTGCAGCTGGTCGGCGTCGATGATTAGGTTCAGGCCGCAAATGAGAGCAAGACGGAACTCCTTCTTCTCCACGCACGCCTCGTGCACCTCGCGCCACACCTTGATGTTGTTGGCCTTGCGGGCGGCCTCGACGGCAGCCTGGTAGTCGCCGAGGTGCACCAGCGTCGTCGCGAGCTTGGCCCAGTTAGAGATGCTCGAGAAGAAGATCTTGGCAGCCTCGAACAGACCCTCGGCGTAGGCCTTGTCACCAGACTCCTCAATGTTGGCAACGTTTGTGCCGCGGAGGAAGTCCTCGAGCTCGGGCAGGTTGTCCAGGCGGGCGTAGCAGAAGGCAAGGGCGGTGTCAATGGCGGGCTCGCGCAGAGTCTTGCGCGACATCAGCAGGTACTTGACAAGCTCCTCGTTCTTGCCGGCGTGGGTGGCCGTCTCAATGACCTCCTCGTAGTTCTTGGGGTCCTGGGCCTTGATATACGAGTCGATCGAGTCGCTAACACGAAGACCGTCAAGCTGGGCCTTGGCAACACGGCTCCAGACCTCGGGGGTGTCGACCTCCTCGGCGTATGCCTGGGCACGGTCGATGCTAACAACGTGCTCGACCAGGACATTGACGGCGCTGGCGCTGTCGTTGATCTTCTTGAAGATCTCAAAGGCCTCCTCGTAGAGACCGACGTTGATACACGCGGCCGAGATCTCCTGAGGGTCAAAGGCATCCAGCTTGTGGATGTAGTCCATGACACGGGCCTTGTCGGCGGTGGTGGCCGTGAACAGCAGCAGGTTCTGCAGGCTCTGGTTGTCGCTGAAGGGGGACGGCTCCAGCACAATCTTCTCGAGGAGCTCAATAAGCTCGGCCGGCAGATCGGCCTTGAGGAAGCAGGCAACAGCCTCCGAGACCTTGGCGGGGTCGGTGCACTCGGGAACGGCCGTGGAGATAACTTGGTCGACGACGGAGCGGCGGTGGATGTTGTTCTCGCTCAGGACGAAGCCCCACAGCTCGCGGTCGGCACGCTCAAGCAGGTAGCGGGCCTGGGCACGGTACATGGAGTTCTCGTTGGTGACGTTGACGAGCTCGAGGTCGTTCTGGCCCTTGCTGTAGGCAATGTAGGCCAGGTTGGGATCGCGCTTCTCGCAGTACTTGCCGACAGACAGGGTGTCATAGTTGTCGTTCTCCTTGAGGAACTTCTCGGGGTTGTTGTTGGAGTCGATGTAGATCTTGGCCAGAGCGTTGTAGATGGCCTGATCATGGTTGCCAGCAGCCAGAGCAGACTCGAGGAAGGGCAGCAGCAGCTTGAGGCGGTTGCGGGACTCAACCTCAGACACGAGCTGGTCGATGGGGATCGGGCCGGCCTGCACCGAGGCGAGCAAGTTCTTGATAATGTTCTCGTCGCAGTCAACATCAAGCAGACCGCCAATGACAGCGGGCGTCCGCGAGGGGTTGATGCGCTGAACGTAGGCCTCAATCGACTGGAACTGCTGGTTCTGGTACAAGAACAGGATCAAGTCGTGAACCAGGTTGAAGCGATCGCAAACAATGATCAGCGGCAGCTGGTCCTGCAGCTTGGCCTCCTTGAGGAAGTTCTTGACCTTCTCGGGGTTGTAGTGGTTGCTCTCACGGCAGATGCGCTCAACCTCCTGGAACTGGCCCATCTTGGTGGCAGCCTCAATGTACTTGAAGTGCACCTCGGGGTCCTCCGACAGGTTGACAATGCTGCCCAGGTAGTAGTACAGACCCTCGGCGGTCTTGTACTTCTCGAACAGGTCTACCAGGTTCTGGGGGCCTAGAAGATCCGAGTACTTGGTGGCGATCTGGACAACAGACTGCAGGTTCTGGCGGATGTTGTGCTTCATCATGGCATCGAGGCAGTCGAGGGACTGCTCGACAGACAACTTGCCGAAGAAGTTGGTGAGCCACTCGGGGTCGAAGTCGGCCGTGCCAGGGACGTTGATAACGACACGCTTGACAGCAGCCGGGTCCTCGTACAGATCTAGGGCCCAGCGGAAGAGGCCGGCCTGCTCGCACAGCTTGGCAATGTGAGCCTTGTCGAAGTGCGTGAACATCTGGTTGCTGAGAATGGCGTCGGCCACCTGGGGAGCGTTGAGGAGGTTCATCTCCAGCAGGCGGGTCTGAAGGTGAGCCTGCTCAGGACGGTTCTCCTTGAGGGCGTCAATCAGGAAAGCAGTAACCTGGGGCAGCAGGCTCTGTGACTGGAAGACGTCGACGGCGCGCTCGAGGTCGATCAGGGGACCGCCCTCGTTGTTGGCCAGCATCGTGGCGAACTCGACGGCCTTGTCGGGGTTGGCACGGGCGACGTGCTGCAGGAGCTGCATGTAGTCGGGGGTGTAGCCGGCCTTGGTGGCGTAGGGAATGATCTCGTTAAAGCGGTTGGCCTGGGCCAGCGAGGCGACGACCTTGTGGGGCACGTTGGCCTTGAGGTAGATACGCAGAGCCAGGGCCAGATCCAGCGGCCGGACCATGTCACCGAGTTGCTCCGAGGCGAACAGCTTGTCCTCCTTGGCCCACTTCTCGAGAAGCTCCGTGCGCTTCTGGGCAACGACGGGTTGAGCCAGCTCCAGGGTCTCGGTCATGTTCAGGCCACCCTTGTCGAGTAGCAAACCAAAGTACTGCAGGATGTACGACATCTGGCCGGGTTGCTGGGGGAGGCGCTTGAACTTCTCAATGGTCTCCGAGGTGCGCAGGAAGCCCTGGGGCGAGTTGGCGGCCACGCGTGCAGCCTCGACGTAGTTACCAGAGTTGAAGAGCTGCTCAAACTTACGGGCATACAGCTGCTCCGCACCGGGCAGGTCACCCCGAGAGGCAATCTTAATTGCCAGGTCGGTGTTGGCGGGGTTCTGCAGGAGGTAGGGGATGATGGTCGTTTCGTCGACCTTGACAGACAGGGTCTGACCCTTGCGGTTGATACCAACAACACCGGTGGACTCGCTGTCGCTGCAAGAAACGAAGATCGTCTCGCTGGACATGCGGTTCATGAAGATGCAAGAGCCGGACTCAATATCGTACAGGTGGATAAAGCCGTATTTCGTAATGAGGTAGACAATGCCATACTTCTGCGACACCTGGACGGCGACGGGGAAATCGTTGACGGCCTCCGCGGGGAAGTACACATCAACAGCCTTCTTGGGGAAGGCCGGGTTGGCGTCGGGCTTGTCGATCTCGACAATGTGCAGCTTCGCGGCGGTGGCAGTGCGGACAGCGAAGACGAACAGCTTTGAGATCTGGGGAGCACCCTCCATCTGGTATGTGGCGAACGAAGCGGCGTGACCCTCAATGGCCTGGCTGACACCGCGCTCCTTGGAGTAGAGCTGGATGGAGCCAACGACACGGCCCTGCTGCTGGGAAATGCCGACGACGGCCATCCATTTGCTGTCGGCGTCGATGCGGTAGTTGATGATCTGGCAGGCCTGTGATGTGGGAAAACAGTGGGGTCAGTTATGTGGGTTCCATATTTGACCACGGTAGCTGGTAGTCTGGCCAAGCTGGGGAGAGACCAGGAGCAGCCAAAATACGAGACACCCAAATCATCAGGAAAACACGGGGAAACGGGGGCAAAAGCTTACGCTCATCGCGGCATTGCGCTTGAAGACCTCCACGGGGGCCTTGTTCGCCTCGAACACGTCCCAGTGGTGCACGCCAGTCTCGGTGACAAGGCCAATCGTGCTCTCGCTGATCCACTTCCAGTAGACAACGTCCTCGTTTGTGGTTGCCGAGTTCAACTTGGCCTTCTTCTCGAGGTCGAAGATCTGGAGTGTCCGGGACTGGGCCCGCAGGGCAATGACGGGACGCGACCAGTGCATGATGGCACTGTCGGCCTTGATGCCCCGGCGCATGACATTGCTGAGGTTCTGGAGGTCGACGATGACGACTTCGGGCGAGGCGGCCTCGTTCTTCTTTTCGCGAACGCAGACGTACCGATCGGACTCTAATGTCTGTGGGAAAGTTAGTTGTGATCAAAAGGGGAGTCGAAAATGAGCTGCAAGCGAGATGGAAGCAAGAGGAAGCAAGAGGACAGATAAGATTGGCCAATCTCCCCCTCCAAGCTCCCAAAACAGCACTTGGCAACGCAGAAAACGCGTTAAATGCACGGGGAGGACGCACGCAAGAGTTGAAGCCGATGGCCGCGCTGTCGATACCGATCGAAGTGAGCTGGACAATCTCGCCCAGCTTGATGGGTAGCGGTGCCATGGTTGTGTGTGTGTGGAAGAGACAAGCTCTAGTTCAAGCTGAGAAAATCGAGAAAGGGCGCGGGGATGCGCTGGCTAGGGCGTTGAGCTTGCCGTCAATGGATAGTTGAAAAGATAGAGATGCTCGAGTCGACGACGGAGGATGGATTCGAAGGTCGCGAGATCGACAGGAACCGGGTGTGGTTTGGGTTTGTCGTGAAGACAAACAAGCTTCAGGAACGAAAAAGGAGAGAAAGGGGAGTTGTCCACGAAAACCGTTAGCTCCCGCACAAGCGGGAAATACGTGGCAAGGTGGATTGAAAATGAAAAGGAGCGAAGGTGATCAATGAAGAAATTAATGACACAGTCAATGAAAGAAAGAAGATGCAGATGCAAAGTAGAGATGGGCCTCGAATTGGGGGGTGGAAGAAGTAGAGGCTCGGATGCGATGGATGTGAGGAGGGAGAGAAGAGAGAAGGAGGGAAATTTGGGGCTTGGAGGGAAAAGGCAAATTAGGTTGCTACAGCGTACCGTATCCTCTTCTGATTCCAGGAGGAAGGAACGACACAGGGCGTTCTAGTGGTTCTAGGGGGGGAGGCGACGCGCTGTCGTGCCTGAATCGCATTTTCCTGGCAGTGGTGGCCGTTGGTGCTGGTTGTAGCTTGGCTGGCCTGTGCACGGGCCATTCAGGGGTGAATAAGCGGGAAACGAGCTTCAGCTGTCACGTGCAAGGAGTAAGATGAGGTTTCTTCAGGAGGAACGCGCAGAAGAATGCGCTGAACAAAGCAGGAACAAACGCGCACACACGCCAATTGAGGCCAGATAGCTCCTGAGCTTCCCTTCTCAGCGTTGGACAATGCGCAAGGGCTGCACAACGCTGAAGCCTGGTGCTTCTTTTGGGACATTTTTGCTCTAATATTTACTTTCTTTGACATCTCCAAACATTTATTATCAACTTTTTAGCCGTTTTTGCGACTCTCTGCCCAGCGCATCCAAAACAGTTGCTGGAACCCGGGACTTTAGGCAGCGACAAACCAGGAAGGGGCAGTTCTCAGGCGCGGCTTCGTGCAGAAAGTGACGCAACAGCTGTTTCCAATCTGGGCGTAGTCACGTGACTTACAGCAAAAGGTGGTGATGGGCGGCAGAAAGGAAAGTGAAGGTGCAGAGAGAATTAGAGATGCAAAAGAGTGACTTGGAAAAAGTTTTGGAGCAGATTCAAACAAGCTTGCGCAAGTGAATAAGAAAACTCCGTGTTTCCTTGACGAGGAGGTGAAGCTGCGAGTGAAAAGTATTGTACCTCAGCAGAGTTACGACGGAATGCACCATACAACAAACGGGCACTGCATAAATAGTATGGTTCGTACAAAGGACAGGCACTTGTCGACAGCAGCTTGCAAGAAGCGGTAGAAAACACGGATGTCGACTCTGGCCATGGGCCTCTTGGACAGTCTGGTCACTCAGGTGTGCGTATGCGTACTCTTGAACATGTCGTGATTCACTGTAGCCGTTCTGGGGAATTGAGGTATCGTCCATCGAGAGCCGTCTTGTCCGTCGTTTCTCGCCGCCGTTCGCTTCCCACGTCGCAAATAATTGTCGATTCACCGGATGCAGTTACACCTTGATGCACAAGAGTGTAGGAATGTTTGCTCAATCATTGCGACCCTTCCCACCGCCCAAAAGAGGACAGGGAAGCGCCGCACCCAAGATTGTTCAAATTGTGGTTTGTTCTCCGTTTTTTGAAAAAGAGAATGAGAAAATGTCCTGGGATCAACTAGCTCCGAAGAGAAAGGATCCTTGTTTCCCCGTAAGTCATCGATTTCGTGAACGTGATATAATTGCGTTGTTCATGAAGAAGAAAAAGAAGGAAAAGAAGGAAGAGAAAATTTGGGCGAGCCGCGAACGAAATAAATTGGTTCTCCAACAGCTCGAAAAAAATTATTGTGGGGCGGCAGCTGTCGGTTTATGCCTGAGGCCTCAGAGCCAGCTGGCCCAATTGGATATACAGTGGGCCTGCGCCAGGACCTCCTTAAACAGGGAAAGTGGGGCCTGCTGCAAGTGACGCGGGCATCAACGGCTTTCCCTCAACCGGTACTTTCCCAGCTTGACAGTCACAAGCTACCACCTGTAAAGTACAAAGAGCAACGACGTCCCACGGCTCACGAACACACTGGGCGCACTTTGTCACCGCACAATTGGCACGGGCCTTTCTACATAACAACCCACGCACTCACAGCCCTGCAATGGCCCTCCAACAATCGCTTCCGCGGTTTCTGCTGCCACAGCTGAGCTGGACCGCGCCCCTGCGCCAAGCTCACGCAAAGCCGATGCTGTTCCGGCTGGCCGCAACAACAGCCGCCTTTTCCACAACGACGCCCCGGCAGACCCATAGGCGGCCCGCGAGCCCACGATGCCAGCCTTCGTTTGCCTCTCCCATCTCCCACCGCACGTTCCATGCCTCGGCAGCTCGCCGCCGCGACCACCATTTTGACACGCTCAAGTTTGTGCAGCGGCTGCAGGACGACGGCTTCACCGAAGACCAGTCCGTGGCCATGATGAAGGTTCTCAACGATGTCATCGAGGAAAGCATCCAGAACCTGACGCGCACCATGGTGCTGCGCGAGGACGCGGCCAAGGCGACATACACGCAAAAGGTCGATTTTGCCAAGCTGCGGAGCGAGCTGCTGTCGGCGGACAGCACCGAGACGAACACGACGCGGGCGGCGCACGAGCGGTTGGCCAACGACCTGGCCAAGTTCAACAGCCGGCTGCGGGACGAGGTCGGGCGGACGCAGGCGAGCGTGCGGCTGGACCTAAACTTGGAAAAGGGGCGGATTCGGGAGGAGGCGGTGGGTCAAGAACTAAAGGTCAAAGAGACCGAGACAAAGATTGAGCAGGAAGTGGCGGCGATGCGGCAGCAGCTGGAGCAGGTCAAATTCCAGACGCTGCAGTGGCTAATGGGAGTGTGCACAGGTTTTGCAGCGCTATTGTTGGGTGCATGGCGGTTGTTGATGTAAGGAATGAGGTTTTTTTTGTGAGAATGAGATTTTGGTGAGGAGAGAACAAAGGGCTGTTGGTGTGAGGTTGCAGCGACTGGCAAAATATTCAACATAGGGAGGGGTACTCCCGCACAAGAAACACAAAGGGCATGGCGTTTGATTATATTTGGAATTCGAATTTTGTGTATTCACAGGCCTCAGGAAGACCGAATTATACCATAGACACACGAAAATAGCTGCAAAGACATTCAAAGAAGAGAAGACACTGTTACGTGAAGACTCGACAGTGGCTACGATTGGAAACAAAATTGAGCGAACAGTATGGAATTATCGTCGCTATCTGGTAAAAGAAAGCAGAAGCTCTGCTCCTATCTAAAAGATGACTAGAGGGTATGTAAAAAAAAGTGCGCACTGCTATTTAGCAGTCGCCTCGTGTATAGAATAACAAGATGGTAGAGAGCAAGGGTTGTCCCCAAGTCTGGGTCCTTGGCCCCCGCCATAAGAATCGAAGTTTGAGTATCCCGAAGAAGAAAGAGAAGAAAGTAGAAAACGAAAAGGGAAAATCGTGGGCAAGAAAGCAGTATCGAAAAGGACTATCCAAGGCGGGTAAAAACACGAGCACTGCCAAGCCACCATGCTTCCTGTCTCTTTCCGTCTCCTCCTCTCCCTCAGTTTTGAATTTTTGTCGTTAACAAGATAAGAGCGCAATAGAAGAGAAAGAAGAGCGAGAAAAGAAACTGTAAATGTCGTCACGAAATAATCGTCATATCGTACAGGGGAGGACCCAAGAGGCACTAGCAGCGCATTTACTGGGCCGGGAGGCTGTCGAGTACCTGGCGGGCAGCGTTGTACATGGCGTTCAGATCGCGCGAAGCGGCAGAGCAGGCACCGCCGGGGGCGTTGCAGCGGCGCTCGGCGTTGTCCTCGGAGCGCTTCCAGCATGACTGGCCGACCCACAGGCAGATGGGGCTGGCCTCAGCCTCGCGCTTCTCGACGTTCTTGAAGCCGTCAATGGTGTTGATGATGGCCTCAGCAGCACGCTTGACCTTCCAGCACGACTGACCAACCCACAGGCAGATGGGTTCGGCCTCGGCCTCGCGCTTCTCCTCGGCAGGGGGCTCCTCGACGGGGGCGGGGAAGTGCGAAGCGAGGAGCAGGTCGGTGTAGAAGGAGCGGGGGTTGGCCTGGGTGGAGGCAACGATAGAGGCAAGGCCGTCCAGGGAGCGGATGGCCTTGTGGGCGTCGTCACCCTCGACGGAGCGGCGGGTCAGGGCAGCATCGCCAGAGGTGGCAATGGCGTTGGCAAAAGCCTCAGCAGTGCGCTTGACCTTCCAGCACGACTGACCAACCCACCCGCAGATGGGATCGGCCTCAGCAACTGCACCGCGCTTGACCTTCCAGCACGACTGACCAACCCACAAGCAGATGGGCTCGGCCTCAGCGATGGCAGCCGCCGAGACGCTGGTGGCGCCGATGGCGAGGATGGAGAAGATGGCGGTCGTCTTCATGATGACGGCTGTTTTGATTTTCTGGGAAAGAGAAAAAAAAAGAGTGATGAAGAAAGAAGGAGGTTAGAAGAAGAAGAAGGATGATGATCTCTTTGGTATTGAATTTACTGTTGAGAGAAGACGAGGAGAGATGAGAAAAAAAGTTCGAGATGATGAGGAGGATGCAGGGGATATTTATGCTCGACGAGGCGGCCTCGTTGATGGTGAGGTTTATTGACAAAGGTGCTCTATTGAGACCGGATCGAGGAGAGGAGACCAAGAGCCCAAGGCCAGCTTGAGTATTAAAGAAGTAAGAAGCAATAACGCCGTAGTAGAAACGGGGCAAGAAAGAGATTGTAAAAGAAAGAAACACCAAGTCTTTGAAAAAAGAAAAATGACTGTCAGAAATCAAAGAGAATGAAAGCGATGAAGACGACGTCCCGCCCAACCATGACTCGAGTTTATCTCCAGGCCCGCTGTGATCTCCGGGCCTCAATCTCGGTGTCCAGCTTCTTTCACCTTGCCAGTCCAGACGTCTCTCGGTCCCGGACTCATCAACAGAAAGATCTTTCACGAAAAAATAAAGATCGCAATAGTGCTGCATGTTGGGCAATGTTGGAGCCATAGCCGCAAGCATGGTTTCGTCGTGTCATCGTCTTCTTTTGTTCCTACGGCGGTGGATTGCCTGTTTTCGACATCTCTCGGATCACACGACTGGAGACGGGGTGAGCTAGGTGCACAGGGTTCATTGTTGCGGACTTGTTGAACTTGTCAAACCGTCGGACTTGTCAAGCGTGCCCCTGGTTGTCCCTGATATCCCTGTGGCGCCTTCCTCCATAACGGATGGAGATCTTATTGAGACCTCAATTGGGAAAGCACGCGGCTTTGAGAGCTGCTAGTACAAGTGGACCGACTGGGAAAGAGCCCGCCAGAGCTGCCGCACCAAGGCGGACGTGGTGGGCATCGATGGGAGCGGCTGCCATAGATCCCTGGGCCACAAGGCCATGCAGAAGATTCCAAGAAAGAGGTAAAAAACGAGGCTGGTCAGATGAGGATGCTACACAAAGAAATCTTGGGACTTTCAACAGCTTTTGGCAATACTTGGAGGTGGTGCTGAGGCGAGAGCCTGGTTTGGGCCTGCGGACGGTTGCGAAATCTGGAAAGAAGCCGTTGACGATGCAGGGACTGCCTTCCCTGTTTCGGTTTCTGGCCGTTTTACTTGGTGCGTCGCACTTGATTTCTTTTTTTATCCTGTTCATTATGCACAGACATGTTTGTTCCTGGATGCGGTCAATTTGAGGAGGGGAGAAAAAAGGGTGTGGTGGCAATAATTTGGGAAAGAGTGAGGCCTGGCTGGCACTTGCCGTGATGAAGCTCTATTGACACCCCAAAACGGAAATTGAGCGACCCACACCTCGATGCACTAACATCATACAGAACAGGAAGGAACGACCAAAGACGCAGCCAATTGACGAGAACGCCGACCACAGAAAAAGGAAGGGACGGAGTAAGAAGAACAAAAGAGGTCCAAAAAGTAGACGAGACAGAATTTGGAAAGCTTCCGCCCAGTCTGTCAGCTGTCATGTCTCGGCAATTGGCCCCAACATTTGCACCAAAAACGCTCCAATTTTGGACGGCAAAAGGCTGCTTATGGAAATCGGCTGCAACCACAGCACCAAGATAGCTCGTAAACAGGGCGATCAATGCGGCCACGATGGCGGCCATGGTGATCTGGGAGATCAAGCTCGCAGGGTGGCCAGGGCGTGCATGGTGTGGCCAGGGCGTCCAAGATCGATATGTCCGGACGGGGAGGCAACAGACAACGGTGGATTGCCCAAAGGGTGGAGCTCGAAGCGGCTGGTTTCCAAAAGCTGTCTCTGGACCTTCCGACGCGGAGATGTCGGTAACCTTCTCTTTTTTGTGTTTTCCTTTTCTTCTTTTCGTTGAGGCTCTGCCAAGTTGTTAACGAGCGTCAAGAGAGGGGACAACAGCCGCCAGGGAGACCTGCCTGCGAGTCTATGACGGCTTTAGAAGTCAATAATCGTACGTTTGTAAAGAAGCGAGATACTAGGTGCATCCAGGACTAGAATAAGAAAGACACGCGAAAGGACCAGAGGTAGAAGAAAATGAAAAAGTGAACGCTTTTCGCCTAGCTAATTGCAAAATTTTCGGCAGAGATATTCTCTGTCTTCCACAGATGTCTATCCTAGTCGTTTCTATCAGCCAAAGACTGTGTTTGGCAAGGTGCCCTTCTGTTATGCCCTGTACTTTTGTGTAATATGTATACTCGTAAACATGGTGTCGTAAATCGTGCCCGTTTCCGTAAGACGTCCAATCGTCCGTTGTCTGTCACCGTTGTCCGTCGTTTGCGTCGAGCCAGCCCTCTCCTTACTTTCCGGCCTCCTTCTTTTTCGTCTTGTTTTTCACCTCTTTCGTCTCCTTCGTCTCCTCTTTTGCCTCTTCCTCACCTTCATTGTCCTCCCCCTCCCTCAGCTTCTTGGCTGCTTGGGCGACCATGGCCTCGATCTGCCGCCACCGCAGAGCCAACAGGTCCCGCTGGCTCTCGGTCCCGACCTGTGACTTGGCCAGCCGTTCAATTTTTTTCAACGTCTTGTGGGCCACCTCGGCCATGTCGTCGAGGCACTCGAGCAGCAGCTCTTGACGGTCCTCACTTCCTTCCTCCTCATCCTGATCGTCACCCCCTCCCTCGACAAACTGCAGCCATACCGTCCGCTTAATGTTGGACACACCGCACATCAGCCGCCTCAAGGCCACTTGTGTGCGGTAGCAGCCGCCAGGCGTGGCAGTGTCAATCATGTAGTTGCCCCAGAAGCCGGCGGTCTCGAGGTCTTCGCGGACAATGTCTTGGGGAGACGAAGAGAGGCGAGGGACAAGGACGGCGTCCAAGCTCACCTCGTCCCAGCGGTTTTCAGCGAGCACGAAGCCGTACTCGACGAGGAGTGCATCGTTGGCGTGGGCGCCATAGCTGATGGGTACTTCGTCGCCCTCCTTGTACAGCCGGTCGGCGACAAACGAGAAGCCCTGCGCGGCATAGGCGGCACGGCATCCGCGGTCGGCCGCGTGGTTGAAAAGATCCGCCACGGGCTGCATGGCGATGCGGTCGTCGTGGCTGGGAAGCGTGGCTTCAGAGCGCGGGGTCGTGTAGTAAAAGGTACGCGAGTTGACCAACAGCCACGCGCGGACATATTTGCTCTTCGTCAAGCGGGAACCGGCATCTATCGTGGCTTTGTCCTTGTCCTTGTCGTCGGCGTTGTCCCCTCCAAACGCGGCTTTGACAGCCTCCCAGTCGGCATTGAGCTTGTTCTGCTGCTTCTGCAGGGCATTCCGCGCCGGCGTCGGCAGCAGCTCGCGCAGTTTTGTCGGCCAGAGCAGGGGCATCCCCGCCTCAAGATCTTCGGGTGTTGGCAGGACGGCGTCCCAGGCGGCATAGTCACCCGTGTCGTCGAGCACGAGGTGTGCGGCCAAGATGCCGTGGACAGACACGTCCCTATCCAGCGTGCGCGAAATGGCCTTGGGGACTGTGGCCAATGTGCGGAGTGCGCGCGTCGGCACGGCCAGAACGGTCTCGCCCTCCTTGACGTCGCGCGTGGCCACCATACCGTAGCCTCGGCCGGGTAGCCGGCGCGGCGTGATTCCGGTCAGCTGGACGCCCTGCTTGGCGGCATATCGCAGCAGGTCTTGCAATGTGTCATCCATGGCGGATGTGGTAGAAGCGGCCGAGGTGACCGAGAAAATGGAAGGAAAATCGCCAAAAGTGCAGTCCACGGGAATGAACAGAATGGTCTATTTTGGAGGGGGTTATTAGTGCATGCAATTCGACCCGGAGAGGCAAGTTCACTGTACGAATGAAAAAGGCAGGAAAGCGTTTTGGGGAGCTCTTGTGGTGCACGATGTATGTTGACTCACAGTATTCGTTGTTATGTCCGAAAAAGCTGGACGTTGTTAGCTCAGGTCACGGGAATTGGATGTGATGAAGGAATTTTCAGGAAGGCGCCATCGGATGGCAAAAGGCGGCGTGACCACAGCATCAATTCACTTATGAGACCAAGCTACTTAGTTGACGATAAATGATGGCAAATATGTTTTTTTTTTTTTTTTTTTATTTTCCTTGTACTTTTCCTTTCTTTTGATTTTTGAATTCATTTTTGAATTATTTTTGTTTTCATAGATTAGTTTATGTTGGTGAAAAAAAAAAAAACTTTTTGCGAGTGCAATAGATTCAATGATTTTCCTATCTTACCTTTGATGAACACAATACAAACAATAAACAATATATGATATTGAATCAAAAGTAAAGAATTTTTTTTTTAAAAAAAAATGAGTATATATGAACGGTTCTGGATAGTTGTAACGATGTCTTTTTCTGGACAGTCTTATTGGGCACCCCACTGATCAGCGAAGCAGGGCTATGTCGCACCTTCCCCCGTTGACAATGTTGGTGACCATTCGCTCTTTCCTAACTGGATTCGTAGCTCTTGACAACACGGCGCCTTCCTCATTTATGTGTTCACGCTTTTGACTTTGGAGTGAAAAATTTTCTGGCTTCTTTTGTTTTGGCCTTTTGTCTCTTCTCTCTCTCCAACTCAACCACACCTTTCTCTTCCCTTCCACCCCCTCATTGATTTGATGCTTTGGTCTTTTCAGTATTTCATCTCCCACCTCCCACCCTTTTATTTCCAACCTCACACATCATGGCCCCCAAAGGTACCAACGACAAGCGTTCCAAACTCAGGCGCAGAGCTCCCAATGACTGTGGCCTCATTTACCCAGAAGACCAGGTCGTCCTTTGCGGTCAAGGCGTCGGCTTTCCAGACCAACTGGGTATGCAACTGATCATTGGCGCGCCTGTACTTGCTAACCCATTTGTTGGTCTGACTATTTACCTTCCCCGGGCTGAGGCCGATGCTGCGTCGATTCTGGTCGGCCACAGTGAGCAAGCCAGTGTCAAGTCTACCTCTCTGAACGTTGGGATCCAGTTCCACCTTGGGACTTTCGACAGCAATTAGGAATACCTGTCGGAGGATCTCCAGCAGGCCCTGTTCGAAGAGCCACTTGCAGCTGGCGAGAAGCGGAAAATCATCGTTACGATCAGGCTACACGATGGTGCCCAGCCGACTTACCAAGGCGTGGGAAGCGTCTTCAAAGGAGCCACCGAGGACATTGACGGCATCATCTCATCCGGTGCCCGGATCCAGAATCACCGCACGCTCAGTGAAATTCTAAGCCAAAGGACGTTCCAGGTCTTGATGCCAAACGATGAGCTTGCCGAGAGCGTGGAGGCAAATTTTCGGTGTGACCTGGCTGGTTGGAGTTCTCTCACGGAGTACCCGTACGGCACGATCCATACCTGGGACATGTCGCGGTACGAGAAGCAGCTTCTTCCATTTTATAAAAGACCAGGTTTCCCCGTTATCTATCGTTTCGCATCAGAAAACACGGCACAAACCGCCTTGACCCAAGCCCAAGTGCAGGACATCTTTTTTCTTGTACAAGATGCTCAGGAGCTTGGAAAGAGAGAAGTCCGTGCCCGTTTTCTCTCAGTGACCCCCGAAGAAAACTCTGATACTGAGTACATCGCGGCTATAAAGGCTGGTTTCACAACAGACCACCGATTCCAGCATTCTCTCAGCCACCTCCTCAAGCCGGGCTCCGCCGTTACGCTGGTATTCCCCCATGCAGCCGAGCAAGGCGACAGCAAAGAGGGAAAAGAACGCCCGGCCTGGAAAGCTGTGGTCCTCAACCCCAATACCGTCCCTGACAAAGATTGTAACATCTGCCTGCGGGTTCACCGGCCTCTCAGCCAGAATCCTTTCTCTGACGTAGAGATCAAGTCATTCAAGACATTCGAGGATGGACACGGACACTGGGACACCGCCTTCATTCAGTTCGATGTCAATATCCGAGTTGCCAAGCGCCGCGTCGAAGTCATTAACGAGCTATTTGACTTCAACGCAGCTGATGCACGCCGTTCTTTGTGGCAGCCGTTTGAGTTTGACGACCAATATGCCGTTGTTGACAATGAAGCCGCTACTGGGGGAGCCATTGCTGGCCGGTCCGGGTCCTGTATTCGGTCCGCTAAGCAACGCCTGCGCTTGAACAAGTATCTGAGGGAGTTCATTCTTGGCAATGGATTCCCGTCTGTGCTCACAGAGAAAGCATCAGGATCACTCTCCCCCCCGCGCGTTGACTTTATTGGCGATGGTGACCCGGACCACATCGAGGCCATTTTTGCTGAGATGCTCCCTGAAATAGGTGAGCGCTTCAAAAATTATCTCTCCCATACCGTCCTCGGCATGACTGCGATAGTGGGCTTTGCAGGATCAGGCAAGACCGAAATGCTAGCCTTGATGGCCAACATGCTGGCACACAAGCGCATCCGCCAGATCTTCGTGTCGGCCCCAACCTACGTTGCGTTGAGAAGCATTTCAACCCGAATTCATGCTGTCGGCTCCCGCGTTACCACCAAGCAGGGCCGTACTCCTGCTCCCCTTGTTGTTCGAGGCTTTCGCCTCGATGTGGAGTTGAAGAATTTCTTTGCCGAGATTGCTGAGGCCTGGGACAAACTGGACGACGAATTGGGCACTATGGAGTCGTGCTGGGAGATGCACCTATCTCTCTGCGAGTGGCTGCTGAAGGTTGTCAACGCCCCTGGCCACAGGCTGTTCCCCAACGACAAAACTGAGCTGGTGGAGCTGCAGTCTAGGTTTTCTCGAATGTCCGACTTTGAGGACCTGAGGGCGCTTGTCAAAGGACGGGCCATCACGAGCGGCAGGGATGAGAAAGAGAAGAAGCGGTGCACCTCCCAGGCCACAGAGTTAATGGCCCAAATCCTGGCAGTCGCAGATTTCATTTGCACGACACCATTCCTTTCTCGCGAGAAATTTTACCGGAAGGTTGCGGACGGTGCCGACGCCATAGTGCTTGATGAGGCCGGTGCACTTTGCAAGGCCGATGCGCTGATGGTGTGGGGCAACCAATGCCGGCCGTGTGCTATGGCCGGCGACACCAAGCAGCTGCCGCCTGTCGTCATGGAGCGGACGCGGCATCTGCTATTTGACGAGGCAAATGTATCCATTCTCGATTTTTACCAGCGGACGTCACACCCAGCATTTGTCCTGAATTACCAGATGCGCATCACCGCAGGGCTGTTTGACCTTGCTCAAGAGCTCATCTACAAAGGCATCCCGGATTTCCGCTACCACGATTCTGTGAGCGTAGACAAGCAGATGCGTGCGAGACTTGTTGACGAGTGGGCTGCCGCCCGGTACAAGTACACGCACCACCCGGACAAAATCTTGCCCGTGTTTTTGAACTGCCAGCGCTCAGATTCCAAGTTGAGAGGCACGTCACAATTTAACCCAGTTCAGACTAGGGCAACACTGTCCTTTCTCGAGGATCTGTTGGCGTCCAACCTGGTCACAACCGACGACATTGTCGTCATCACGCCGTACCGGGCATCTTACAACCACCTCAAGCGACAGCTGACCAGTCACCCGTCGCTCAGTGACATTGCCATTTCAACGGTGGATTCTTTTCAAGGCCAGGAAGGCCAGATTGTTGTGCTCCTCACGTGCGTCACCAGCAAGACCGGTCCTCTGTTCATGGGCAACCCAAATCGCCTCTGCGTGGCCCTGACGCGCCAAGTCGGTGCACTTTTTGTTGTCGGCGATATTGAGACGACGAACAGCAGAAATAACTACCGGCCTCGGACATTGCTGGCCAACAACGTACACAGAGCCACCGTCGAAGGAAAATTGTTTTCGGCGATGACCGAATTTTTTGTGAAAAATGACCGCGTTGTCGGTCTGCCATACTAAGTTTGATTTAAGCTGAATTCAAGCTAGATGAAATAAGATATATTGTTGTCGCTGCTGAAATGGCAATGCGAAGCATGCCGGAAGTAATGTAAAAGTGAAAATATAAGGTGGATTTTAAGATTTCAAGTCTTGATTTCTGTATTGACTGCCGTGTGAATACCATCACATTACTGATGCAGAACTGCACATTATGGCAAAATAAAGCCATCTAAGGTAGAATACTGTTTTCCTCAATCCACTTGCACACGTCTTACACCCTGGGCGGGATATCTTCATAGAATCACTGTCCTTGATGACTACAATATTTTATGGCTGTCGTGATACTCCATTCCCAACCTTCCGTATCAGGAAGTGGCCTAATCGGGCATCGCTCCTTCCCACGTAAATTGGAACCGCCGCCACTTACGCCTTCCTTCCAATTGTATTCTTCGTGTTGCCATTCGTCCCTTCCTTTATTACTTTCCGCGGCCTTGTGGTAAACGGCCTCTTTCCCAATTGATTGGATGTGGCTTGGAGCCTCCTAATATGTCTCTCCTTTTCTTTTCTGTACTTTCATCTCCACGTCTCCAATCGACGTCACGAACACCACCACGCATCTCCGTCTTTCCCATGTATGCATTCTTCCCCGGTCTTTTTGTCCTGCCCTTATTGATCATTGACCCGGCGTTTTTTTTCGACCTTTTGTGTTCCTCCGCTCCGTTTCTGCATGTTGCACCCGCGCCTCTCCTCTTTTCTCTTGTCTTTCTGTCCAGGAGGCCTGACCGAGGGCGAAAATGATCGACGGCGCGAACTGATGCATTCACAACAGGCGCACGCACGTGAAGAGGGGAGAGCTCGAGAGAGGTACGGAGTATTTGAGGCGGCGTCAACCACGACACAAAACGACAAGCTTTCTCTGAACATGCATGCACTGTCAAATGTCACGATGGTACCCTGTTCTTGTGCTCGGCGCATCGCCCCCCTTTTCGGTCGCCCGATCCGCGATCAACGTAGGATTGTGACCAGGGTTTCACTTCTTTTTACCACACACGATCCAAGCCCTGGCGTCACTTGCAGGTGACCCCGCCCTGTTTTTTGCTTTGCTCTTTGCTCTTTTGTTCATTTGCGCGTATCGACAAGAACATGAACGACCTTTTCTTTTTCAACTTTTGACAGGTGTCGCATCGTGGGTCGTTGTCCATTTCCACATAGGGACGGCCCTATGTCACTATAAGTGCTCCGCGCGTCATATACGTTGTCTAACGGCCCTGGCCCACTGATGCGGCGGGAACAGCATGCCCCGGAGATGGGAAATCGACGAGATGGAAAAGGAAAAGGACAACGGCTGCAGCAGACTGTGGTTGGACAGCGGCCCAAATTGCCAGGCACGGGCACGAGGGGATTCGTCGAGAGCTTTCTGCGCAATAGAACGGCTGAACGACTCGACAACGAAAAGACGAAAAGGTAAGGGTGTCGAAGACCGCAATGTGACCCGGACGGCAATGGTTCAGATGCAACCTTGTGTCTTATTCCTTTGCAAGCAAGCTTGCCTGCCTTTCTTTGCTCTAGCTTCTCTGCAAGCCATTCACCTCCGCATGCATTGTTCCCTTTTATTCCCAGCTTGAAGCTTCATTTTCACAAGCTTTTTAAGAGCACGTTGCCTTAACTATTGCAAGTCTGCACAGACCATTCTGGCCATGAGAAACATATATTTCTACTTTTATTGATTTGGTCCTACCCTGGAAAGCCACGATCCCACGGAGGCCTTTCTTTTCTTTTCCACTTTACCTTGCCGCTTCCCGCTTTCCGAGAACAAGTAAACAAGCCTCAAAAAGCGGCACGGAGAAATAAAGAGCAAAACGTATAAATATATACACGGGAAGCCCCGTCATTTTGCATTCGTATTTCTCTCCCTCTTTCCAGGATCGGCACAATTCCCAGGCTCCCCAGTGCATTTAGACCTTTGCGACTTGCACCGCCCCTCTTTTCCCAATGCCTTCCATCCGTCAGTTGGCCGGCGTGCTGGCCGGAGCAGCTGTTGCCAGTGCCGCCCCAGCGCCGAGCAAGCGCCAGACCGCGTCGATTCCCGACTACGCGCTCAAGTACGCGCCCATCTCGTACCTTTACAGCGGCGAGAACTGGTGGCCCTCGGACGTCTCCACGCATCTTGCCAACACCATCCCCGAGATCGACTTTGTGGCCGTCTCCGGCTTCGAGTCGGCCGGCTCCGTCACACTGGCCACGCTCAACGCCCAGAGCAGCAGCGTCTACCTGACCTCCAAGGACAACGTCGACACGAGCCCGGCCTGGCTGGTCTCGGCCTACGGCAAGCCGACGACGGCGACGGGCGGCTACAGCGCAGCGCCCGGCACGATCATTGCCGTGCAGAAGAACTCGACCTGGGTCGACGTCTTTTACTTTTACTTTTACTCGTACAACTACGGCGGAAAGTAAGTTTTGGTCTTTGGTCCTCGCTTCGCTCGTTGCTCCACGCATTGAATTGATTGTTTAACAACTGCCTGCAGGGTCATTGGCATCAACTTTGACGACCACGTGGGCGACTGGGAACACACCATGGTAGGCTGAGCACTGTCCCTTTTCCCTTTTTTCCCTTTTACGTTGAATGAACCACCCTAACTTCTCAGATCCGCTTCATCGACGGCAACCCGACCGGCATGTATTTCTCCCAGCACGGCTCCGGCTCTGCCTACACCTGGGCCGCTCTCTCCAAAGGAACTGGCACCAATGCCGGCCGCCCGCTCTCCTACATTGGCAACGGCGGCCACGCCAACTACGCCAAGCCGGGCAAGGAAGACTACACCATTGCCCTCGGCATTGTCAGCGACACCACCGATGCCGGCTTCGCCTGGGACATGGCCCAGAACTACCGCGGGTACTGGTTTGATGCCGGCACCTCCACCTTTACGGAAGCCGGCGGTGCTGGCATTGGCGGCAGCGAGGAGGCCAGCACGAGCCTAGCCGAGGGCGCGTCGTGGCTGCAGTGGGGCGGTGCCTGGGGCGACGAGCAGTATGCCAGCAGCCGGTCCGGCCAGTACTGCATCTTTGGCGAGTGCCACTACACGTCGGGCCCGACGGGGCCGATTGCGAAGAATCTGGGCCGGACGGCCATGTGCCAGACGGAGTCGGGCTGCACAATCTTTACGAGCGTCGACGACCTGACGCACCAGTCGAAGCGGCGGTCCAAGAAGGAAGAGTAAACGAATGACAGGATATCTCATGAGGGATGGAACAACGAGTTTGGATAGTGTACATATTAAGAGAATTAAGAGATTTGACACAATACTCTACATCTTTGCTATGACGGGCTATTCCGGCAACGCCAACTGGTTGGCATCGTAGGTCCAATATATCATCAACGTTCTCATGTCACAGAGCTTCTTTTTCAGAAAAGAAAGTCAATTTGATAAGTGCTGTAAGTGCTGTAAGTGTTGCTATGTAAGGTCGATCAGTACGCAGATGGTGTGACATGATGATAAGAGGTGCTATGGCTGTACGACATACATAAATGAGGCATAATGGGATCAAAATTCCCCGAGTCTGTTCCCATCGTAAGAGACCGCATCTACAGAAACTAGCCGAGCATAGCGTATTGCCCATCCGGGGAGGAAAAAGAAAGGCAATCGACAAATCTGTGCAGAGGATCGCATGAAGTCTAGCCATGCACCTTGTCCATGTGCTGTGTACCGCGTCTTGCACTACGAGATACACTTCAGCCACACCACCGTCATGACAAGAGCAGGGAAGATAGGCGCCGTGAGGCCAATCTACACGTTTTGATCTTTCTCCGAAGACATCTGCGTTTTGTTTTGATTTTCACGTTTTTCTCCGACGACATGGGAGAGCGTGTCCACGCGTCAAATGGGCCAAGGCGGATGCTGTCCGGAAGTCGGCCGCTTTTCTTTTCTTTCAAGCCTTCTTGGCCGAGCCGCCCTGTTTTTGGAACTGATTGGCACTGCATGTATTTCGTAAGATGTGGGGGAAGACAGACAAGAGAGAAACGACGACCGTCATCTCCTTGTGAAAAGGGCCATTTCAAAGGCAATAAGGAAGCACAAATAGTCCTCGGCGAAAATCTAAGGCGAAAACACGGCGGCTCGGCGGCTGGGAGGACAAAGCTCAAGCAAGGTTGAAAACGGGTTCTGTTGCCTGCCAGGGGCGACCAAGAGAAAAGGCCTGGGAAAGCATAAGGTGTTATGGATAGGTCATACGGATGAGGATACAGCCTTTTGGCTCTTGTCCAAATCTGCTTTTACACAAGACCAAGATGGAGCAAAGGATAGAAGAGTGGACTTGATTATGGCTTTTGAAATTTGTATTTTTGTTTTGGTGTCATCTGCCCCAATCGTATGTCTAAAAAAATCAGGCTCGCTACATGGTACCAGGTACCTTTCCCCGAGGAACAACTACTTCATGATGAAAATGCAAATAAAACACAAAATGAACGCCCAGGCCCGCAATGCTGTATGGGAGAGGGGTATAAAAGACAAAACGGGAGACGAGCGCATAACCAGTGATCGTGACATCCACGGTAAGGCCGGAGGGCCAGGTTCTCGGCCACGATTAAAGATTTCAGACACAAGCTCCAGCATAATTCCAAGAACAAAAGAAAAATAGAAAATAAAAAATAGAAAATAAAAATAAAAAAGAGAACAGACGTTGTCTTTCGACGTTGGAGGAAAACCGCGACCAGCACAGACAGGACCTGAGTTGGCTCTCAAAGTCAAGGACCCATGGGACCAAACCAAACCGTAAACGCAGGCAGTAGGCAGAACGACACGGACACGCCGCATGTGTTGCATGTGTCCGCTACGCAACATACCGGTACGCCGGCGGGTCCGAGTCTTCGATGCGCTCAATGTACTCGCGCGACAGCAGGTCCTCGATGCGCTTCTTGACCATGGCGACCTCGGGGCGGAAGCGGCTGGCGAGCTGCGTGACGACTTCTGTGATGAGGGCCGTGTGGGCCAGCTCCTTGCGCTGCTTCATGATGCGGACAATGGCGGCGTCGATTGTGTGCGAGCGCGTCTGGTTGTTCTTGTCCTCGGTGGACTTGCGCTCGTCCTCGCCCTCGACCTTGGAGTTGGCCGAGATCTGCGGGACCTTGATCTTGAGCGTCTTGCTGACAAACTGGGCGTTGAAGGCAAAGACGTCGGTGGGCTTGATGGATTTTGTGAGCGGCGTTTTGAGGAGGAGGCGGCTCTTTGGCGGAATCGACAGGGACGCCAGGGCGCGCGTCAGGTCCGGGGCGGAGATGTTGGTGCGGCCCTGGATCTCGCTAAACGACAGCGACTCGGTCGACATGTCGTCCTTGGGCGGCAGCCCGTTGAACAGCTCCAGGACAATCATGCCGTGCGTCGAGACGGTCACCTCGTAACGGCGCTCGCGGCTCAGCGGGCCCTTTTCGTGGCCCGCGATGCGCGGGAAGTGGCAGCGGATCTCGGCGGTGCCGGCGGACCCGACCCACGAGAGCACGCGGCCGCTGCGGTTCTGCAGGTAAAACTTTAGGAACGACTGCTGCAAGCGCTGGATGCCGGGCGGGTAGTTGCAGCCGGCGGGCGCATTGGACAGGCTGTCCTCGAGCTGCGAGGTGGTGCGGCCCATGACCTCGGGCGGCCAGTTGTTGGTGGTCAAAACGTTGACCGACAGGTCGATGGGCGCCGACGTTGCGCCCCCGCCGTCGTCGTTGTCGTCAGTGGCTTCAGCATCGACGTCGATCGCCTCGTTGGACGTGTTGGTCGAGCCCAGGTTCTGCACGTACGTCGCGTAGTCGCGCGTCAGCTCCTCCGAGGTCGTCATGTCCTTGAACATGCCCTCGAACTTGCTTGTGAAGGCCTTGCCGAGCTCCGCCTGCATGCGCGAGATCATCAGCTTCTCGGCCTCGGGATTCTCGCTCTTGTTTTGCAGCAGCCGGCGCGCCAGGTGCTTCTGGTAATAGCGCTCGAGCAGGTCCTTTTCGGTGACGTGCTGCACCATGACCGTGGCCTTGTCGAGCGCGACATCGATCTCGGCGTCGCTCTTGCCACGCAGGCCCCGCTTGAAGTTGTCGTCAATAAAGAGCGACACGTACTCGGCACTCCGTGTGCACAGGCGGAAGAGCTCGGTGAAGCTGCTGGCAATGGCCGAGTGTATCGCTAGGTCGCGCTGGAAGCAGTCCCGCCACAGCTGGTCGAACTTTTCCTTCAGTTCGAGGATGTCGTTGACCCACTTGATGGCGGCGGCCGTCTGTTGGGCCGATGCAGAGAGGGCGGTTCCTGGCGCATCGCCGCCGGCGCCGGTGCTGGCGCTGGAAACGGAAAAGTCCGTCTCGCGCAGCGTCTTTTCGATATCGACGCCCATCTCGATCACGCGCGTCTGCAGCGCCCACTTTAGCGTGTCGTGCTTGGACTCGACGCGGTGCACAAGGTCGTACAGAATGGCCAGGTCGTCCACGCGGTTGTCGTCCACCATGGCCTTGAGGCCCGTGCCGTCCATGCCCAGAAACTCTTCGAGGTGGGCGGCAATCAGCTCGCGCTCCAGCACGCGCGCCACCTTGGGCATCGTCTCCTGGGAAATCGTGTGCCCGCAGCGGTCCTGCTCCTCGCGCAGCCGCTGCCGTGTCTGCCGCAGCCACACGCGCGTGTCGCCCTCTCTCAAGAGCCGATCGCACTCGGCCTTGTAGAAATCGGTCGTCGCCTGCAGGAATTGCGGCTCGAACCAGGTCGCGTACAGCTTCTCGTCCTCCTGCTCCTCGTCCGTCTCGTACAGCGCCTCGAGCATAGCAACGCAGCTGCGCAGGAGCGGGCGGTCGACAATCTCGCCGTCGCGGTCCATGTTGATCTGGTCGAGCAGGACGGCCGACAGAGTTGTGTAGATGGTGGGGTGCCGTAACACGCCGTTGCCGTTTGCGCCGTTGGAGTTGCCATTTCCGTTTGATCCGTGGGCTCCGTTTGTTGCGTTCGCACCTCCGTTCGTCTGGCTTCCGGCAAACTGGTCGGACTGCGCGTTCCATATTGACGGCGGCAGCTGCGCTTTGAGAATGTGGTCGCGGTACAGGCCGATTGTCGTTGCGTAGATAAAGGGCCGGTTCGAGTCTTGCGCGTCGCGGTCCAGGTACATGAGGACATCCGCCACCATGTTCATCGACATGTTGTGCTTCTCCCACGTCTCTTTCAGGCCTCGGAGCAACCGCTCGCCCATTTCCCGCCGGCTGTGTGCTGTTGTGCTCGCGGCATTGTGAAGACTGACGGCCACCAGCCCTTGCGTGACCAGCGGCCAGATGAGCACAATCACCCTGTCGTGGAAGTAGCCCTCCTCAAAGCCCTTGACGCGATTATACAGGTCCTCGCCGCGCTTCTTGAGCACGCTCTTGTACGACGCGCGGTACAGCTGCTCAAAGGACAGCTTGCCTGCATTTTGGTTGTGGATGTCGTTGAGGGCGTCGCGGATGAGGCCCCAGTTCTCTTCGAAATCGTCAACGCCGCCCACGGTACGGGCAACACCACCGACCTGTGCGTGTTAGTATGGAGAATTTTGCCGACTCTTTTGAATTTATTTATCATTGCCAGTTTGGAAGTGCTTACCCGTCGCGGCGCTTTGATCTTGCCCTTGTACATTGTGGGCAGCGGATGTGAGAACAAGCCAGAACTCAGACTGACTTGAACTGGAGTTTTGAGTAGACTGGAAAAGTGAAAAGTTGTATTGAGGTGTCGAGTTATCGATATGTTGAAAATTCCACAAGTTAAGAAATTGAGAACTTGACAAGCCGAAATGTCGAGATATCAAGATATTGAGGTAGGTTGAATGCTGTAAGCTGAAAATCGTTGTTGGTGAGGACAGCAAGCTTGGCAAATGCCGTGTAGCTCTGGATTTCTTTGGTGCGTTTCAAGTTCAGACGCAGAGAAAAAAAGGTCGACGGGCAAAATGCAGAGTATTTAAATGTGAGGCTGTCGTAAAAGCCATCCAGTCATGTAATATGCTATTATAGCGTCAAGGCTGTGTGCTATGTGGTTTGTTTGTGTTTTGACGGGTGAGGCTATTGTGGCGTATCGTGGCTGCGTAGCCTTGGACTAAGTCACAATGGTCGACGAAGGGACGAAGTACACTGTGTGCAAAGTGATGGCGTAAAAAGGAGGTATCGTGAAGCGCGCTTGCTAAGAAGGGTCGAATGTCGCCGAGTGAGGTTAAAGTCACGGTACTCGGGCTTGGCTGGCGTTGACACGGAAGGTGCGAGGTTCGGCCCGTGATGGGAAGTGTGGTGTCGTCGTCGTTGCCGTATGGAAGGAGCATCCAACAATTTGGTATCGAGCGTCGTTCCTGCCAGCTTCGTTTTTACAGTCCTGCTGTCGATGTTGGGCTGTCGAGCTCTTGCCTTGTGGTGGAAGATGGAAGATGGAAAATGACAAGAAAGGAAGGAACGAGTGAACCCCGCCGTACAGACGATGTTCGTTTGGCTTGCCTGCCCCAACGAGCCTCGTAGAGCACTGAACAGAGTTTATGTCCAATCAGAGCTGTCGCCTCCCGAATGCAACCAATAGCTTTAAGGGGCTGCCCGCCACTGTTGGCCAATTAGCGGTCTCAGAAAAGAGGATGCACGTGAAAATAGTCGTTTAAAGGCCCTGAATCCGCTAATCGCAACCCCAGTAAAAGACGTTCTTATCGATACGTAATTACGGTTTATCGATAAGGCGACAGAATGTTGCAGAAGCAGCTGGTTTCTCTCTAAAAGTTGACGTAGAAATCGGAAATCGATATCGGAATCGCAAAACCTTCAATCATCATCACAAACAATTAAAACACAACACAGGCGACCACGAAAGCATATATTCCAGGCCAATTAGTACGTCGGCATTGATTTAAAATCGCAAACAGAATCAAAAGCACAACACCATATTTATACTGCATCGCAAGTCACTTTATTCTTTCGTCACTTTTTTTTATTTTTGCTTCGGTCAGTCATGGCTTCACGACAAGCACTGTCGCGCTTTGCGACGCAGCCTCTTTCGACGCTTACGCAGCGCGGCGCCGCGACAACGTCATCATCCCTTTCTTCGTCCTCTTTTGCACTGCGTCAACTTGCACGCCGTCCCTCACCAGTGTCTTTGCTACTCCCGTCAGCACCATCGTCACCATCCTTGAAACCGTCGCCCCAGGCACTCACGTTCGTTCGCCTCGCACACAACATTCCTCGACCAAAGGCGGCAGGAAATGCGAGTGAGACCACTGAAACCGGGACGGAAACGGGGACTGGCCTTGCTGCCGACGCCGACAAGTCTGCAAAGGGCCCCAAGGTCGGCCTTGCCCCGCATTACGAACTCACCTTCACCTGCCGGCCCTGCGGCACGCGCTCGTCGCACAACGTCTCGAAACACGGCTACCACCACGGCGCGGTCCTCATCACGTGTCCTAGCTGCCGCAACCGGCATATTATCAGCGACCACCTGGGCATCTTTGGGCCCCTGACAAAAGAAGGCGGCGGACGGACGATTGAAGACATTATGCGCGAAAAGGGCCAGCTCGTGAAGCGGGGCACGCTGGGCGAGGACGGCGACATTGAGTTCTGGGAGGACGGCACGACGACGGAGCGGTCGTGGCGGCTGGAGGCGGAGGATGTGATGCTGCCGCGGCCGCGGGACAGGAAGAAGCGTGAAGGAGAGGCTGGCGAAGGCGGGGAAGAGTCGGCGCCGGGATCGACCTTCCAGACGGCCAAGAAGGAATGAAGGAATGAGAGGCGGAAGATGAGATGTGGACGATGAGCTGACGAGACGATGAAAGGAAAAGTGGAAGGGGTGGGCACTGGAAACATTTACTGGCGTTTGATTTTGGACATGATATATGAGTTGGGGCGTTTAGTTGTCATTTTCGCATCATTTTTGCATATACTGCCACGGCAGCCTGTTGTATTATCCCTTCTCCATTTTAGAACAGCATTCTCCCATTGAACAACATGATACACCCTGAATATCGTCCATGCACAACATTGCAAGTCTCAAGAAAATGCTAATTAAGCTGGAAAATCAAAAGCAAAGATGATGCTGATGCTGTATATATGGTCTATGCAAAATAAAACAAAATGAAACGAAACATAACAAAACAAAACGAAATCCCAATATGATTCTGATCCCTTTTTGGTATCCGAACGCCATGAAACAGTAAAACACCGTTACCTCCCAATATACACTGCTCACGCCCCCTAGTATCCCCACCGTGCACCGCGGTGCTCCAGCCCGCGCTCCTTGCGCCGCTCCTTCTTCTTGTCCAGCTTCTTGCGCTTATCGCGGCCATATTTCTCGGGCTGTGCCACGGCCTCGATCTTGCGCTTTGTTGCGCGGTGCTGCCGACGGTCGCGCGTTGCGGCACCGACCGCCAGCAGGTTCTGCGTGTACTCTGTGGTACCCAGCCGCGTCTCGAGCGCGTCCATCAGCGACTGCGCCCGCATTTTGAGGTCGTCGTAGCGGGGCGCAAACTGCGGGTCGGCCGAGAAGGGCGGCGGGATCGACGTGTCCGTCAGGTTGCGCAGCGGCCGCAGGATGGCGCGGACGGCCACGGACGACAGCGACTTGAAGTGGGCTGGGTGGCTGGCCTTGCGGCCGGGTACACTGCAGAACGCTTCGAGCACAGCCATGGCGGCCAACTTGGGCACGAGCGAGGCGAGCTTGGGCGGCGTCTCGCGACGGACAATGCGGGCGAGACGCAGGAGCACGTAGCGGCGGTCGATGGGACGCTTCTTCTGGGTCGCCTCCTCCTGGTCGTCCTTGTCTGCGATCTCGTCCTCGTCGACAACCTCGCCTTCGTCATCTTCGTCGTCATCCACCTCGTCCTTCTCCTCCGCCGCCTCTTCCTCCTCTTCATCATCACTCTCATCTTCGTCATCATCTTCAGGCTCGGGTCGCAAGTACTGGCCGAGACGCACGAGCATATTGGCCGCCTCTTCGGCCTCAACCGGATCAACGTCATCACCACTGCTGCCCGACAGGACGCTCAGGCAGCCGCGTACAAGACGAGACACCGCGTCATCGTCGAGGGTCATGCCGTAAGAGCCGGCAAAGGCCGTGCCCGGCTCGGTCTCAGCATTCTTGCTCGCTCCAGCAAAGTCGGCCAAGTAAAGACCGACCAGGCGCATTGCTGCCATGCGCACAGCGTGCGTGCCGTGCCATAGGCACTGCTCGATGCCGTTCCACAGGTCCTCGGAGAGCTTCTTGTCAAGAGCCAACACAGGGAACTTGATCACCATAGTCTGCACTGTCTCGAGCGCCGTCGTGATCAGCTTGCTGTACACCTCGCCGCGGCGCACCTTGTCGGATGCTAGCAGTTCGGTGACGCGGGCAATGACCGACTGGATGTCCTGGACCTGGGTTGTCGACAGGGCCGGCGAGGGCAGCGAGGTCACCGGGATGCCCGACTCTTCGTCGCTGTCGTCCTGGCCAAAGGAGGCAAAGTACACGCCAAACAGCTCGAGACCCATCTTGAGCGAGCCCAGGTCCGCGCGCGCATCCGCCGCCAGCCACGTCCGGAACATTTTGAGAAACTCGTTGACGTACTCGCGCTTGGCCATCGACAGCATCGCCGTTAGCTGCGCGCCCGCCACTCTGCGGCACTTGCTGCTCTCGTCGTTGGCGAGCACCATGACGAGCGGCAAGAAGCTGGCACCGACAATGTCCTGGACAAAGGGATCGCTGGCCGCCGCCGCGGGCGTGTCGAGCGACGCCGTCGCCTTGAGCAGCAGCATGTACACAATCTCCATGGCCGACAGCCGGCCGCCCTCGCGGTCGTACTTGAAGTTGGCCACGATAAACTCGAGCTGCCGCTCCCAGCGCTTGCGCCGCTGCGGGTACTCGCGCAAAAACTGGAAGAAGGCGCGTCGCGCAAGGTCGCGCGTGTCTTGGTCGTCGTTGGTGATCATGACCGTGCCAATGTAGTCGAGCGTGTCGTAGACAACGGCCGACTCGATCTTGCGGTCGAGGACGGCGCGCACAAAGTTGAATGTGACGTGGCGGTACAGCGGGTTGGTCAAGTCGTCCTTGAGCTTGGTGAGCAGCGCGTCGACTGAGATGCTGCGCACAGGCACGTCGTCGTGGCGGCTGCGTAGTACAACAGACACGAGCTTCAGGGCCGACTGAGCAAGATCGCCCGACGTCGTGGTGGCCGTGCTGATTGTCTTGATGGCCTCCTTGGTGCATACCTGGTACAGGCCCGAGAACGCTGTCATGTCGGGGAAGGGCACCTTGACGAGGACCACGAGCAGCTTGTAAGCAGCAATCTTGACCTCCTCCTCGCCTACGATAACGGCGTCACCCAGAACAGGAATGAAGCCGGCAATGTTCTCGGCTGTGCGGATCGAGTCGTACTTGCGCAGAACCGTCCGCAGCACATCCAGCGCAAACTGGATCAGCTTGTACGTGAACTTGCCGGCCTTGCGCTGGCCCGCGTTGTTGCGCTCCGTCTTCTGGAACAAAAACTTCTTGATGCGTGGGTCGATTTTGCGGTCTTGGGCGGCAGGCGTCCGGCTGCGGTAGACATCCTGGATGATCTCGTAGCAGAAGACTAGGGTGTCGCGCGTCTCGGCCACGGCCGGGTTCTGGGCGAGGCCAGCAGCAATGCGTGCCAGCAGGGTGTCGATCTTGGTGGCGACGTGCTTGGTGATGCGCTCTAGCATCAGCATGTGCAGCGGCTGCACGAGCACGCCGAGCTGGCCGACGGACGCGTTCTTGGCAATAAGCTCGAGCGAATCCTGGCTCTTGCTCTTCTTGACCTCCTTCATCTTGCTCACATACTCGTCGGCATCCTTCTCCTCACCGGCGGCGCCAAACACGTCGTCCATAATCACCGTCATGAGAGGCTCGATGCAGTAGTCGAGGTCGCCTTGCGCAAACTGCGGGATGACAGTCAACAGCAGGGTGTGAACCGTGTACGAGAGAACGTGCAATTGGTAGCCGCGGGTCAAGGCACCCCGCAGCTCCTTGAGCACGAATCCAAAGGCGCTGGAGCCCAGGATGGTAGCGATGCGCGAAAGCGTCTCGCGGGCCATCTCGCGCGAGTCCCAATTCTTGCTGCGAAGAATGTGGCACACGTCAGTCAGCACACCCGCCAGGCGCTGGTCGCGCGTCTCAGAGGGCAGCAGGTTGAGCAGCTTGACGAGGATGATGGCAGCAGGCACACGTGCACTGACCGTCTCCTCGTCCTTGTCATGTAGGTGGTCGACCAGCGAGGGTGTCAGGTTGTTGAGCACCTCGTCCGAGAGTTTCTGCGTGTCGGGCAAGGTGGCGGCGAGACGGCCCTTGGCAGACGGGGTGGCGGAAGTTTCATCAGTCATGGCCGTGTCGGCACCTTCGGCCTCGTTCTCGGCAGACACTGCGACGGCATCAACCACCTTATCGAGTAGGCGCACGACCTGCTTCTGCAGCTCGGGCTTCGTCTCGATAAACGTGATGAAGCGGCGCAACATGGCACGGTACTGGTTCCACTCGAGCGAGTAGGCGAGCATTGCGATCGTGTTGGTGGCCTGAGCGCCGAGACCGCGGTCGTCGACACCGTCCTCGCGGTCAAATATGAAATGCTCGAGGAAGGGGATGAAGAACTGGCTGACATTCTTGCTGCCGAGCGGCTGCCGCTTGTTGATGCCCTCCAGAACCTGCATGGCCTGGATCTGCTTTGCGACGGTCGAGTTGAGAATGTTCGCAAAGAAGGCGCGGTTGACCTCTTTGTCGTTGTCGGCATCGCCCGTGTCATCCATGTTGGCATCAGCATCCGCATCGTCGATTGCCTCCGCGTGGGCTTCATCAATCGAGTCAAGAGGGACAAGAGGGGCAAGGTCGGAGACTGGCGGCCAGGCACGCAGTGTTGCAATGAGGAAGCCAAACGTGCGCGCAATACCACGGCGAACAATCTCAGAGGCGTCGCGGGCACCTGCATAGATGGCAGGCAGGACGAGCGATGTCAGGTAGCCGGAAAGAGCCTTGGCATCCTCAGTGTCCTCCTTGGGCAGGTGCGTCTTAGCATCGGTAGCATCTGAAATGAGCTTGCAGAGGCCGTCGGCGGCGTTGGACGACAGAATACCGTACTCCTCGTCAACACGCACAAAGAAGAGCATGTTGTGCAGGATGGGCAGCCACTGCTGCGCCGTCAAGCGGATGGCATCCTCGTTGGTCCGAGAGATCGTACCGAACGCGGCCAGACGGCGGTCGTAGTCAGGCTCGTCGAGCTGGCTCTCGTTGTACGAGTTGAGAGCGAAGCACAGGTCGGCCACAGTCTGGAGCTGCTCGCGGTAGGCGGCGACCTCCTTGCCCTTGCCGTTCTGGGCGGCTGCAAAGACGGACAGCACGCGGCACAGAGTCTGGCGGTTCTCGCGGTCCTTAAAGAAGGAGAAGAGCGACGAGATTGTCGTGTACACCTTTTCTTGAAGGGCCTTGTCGGGCTCGGCGCTGTTCTCGCTGTCCAACTGGATGAAGCGCTCGAGCAGAAGCAGCAGCGAACCCTTGACGCGGGGATTGACACGGCGCGAGGGCTGGTTGAGGAGCCAGGTGGCAATGTCGACGAGGCTGCGGACATGGGTGGTCGCCTGGACAAGCGGGGCGAGTGCGACGACAGTGTCAACGCAGGCCTCGAGAAGACCACGGCTGATTTCGCTACCACCAGTAGTGCTGCCATCGGCCGTAGACCGGAGGACAGCGCCAAGGCGCATAAGGGCCGTATCCATATTGGGCATAAGCAGGTCAGTCGAGACGGCCACGTTCGTGGCAGCGAGCTGCACCAGGCTGTTGACAATGCTGAGGGCATGGATCTTGACGACGTCCTTGGCCTTGGCGGCCAGACTCTCGAGGATCTTGGGAAGGATGCGAGCGTCGACCGACAAGAAGAGAACGCACTGGGGCAGTTGTGCCCAGGTGGACAGCAGCTTCCACGTCCACGAGACACCCTGGGTGGTCTCCTGGGGCAGACGCTCGATGACGGGGCTGATGACCTCAGCGACAATGGTGTCACGGAAGGGAATCCAGTTGTAGTCAGGGGCGTTGCGGAATAGGGCGCACAGGCAGCGGAGTGCGGCAGTCTTGGCGGTGCGCATGAGGGACGTGTTGGCCGACAATTTGCCAGACTCCTCGTCGCCCTCGGCATCCTCCTCTGCACCATCTCCGTTCTGCTCGGCGGCGGCGAGTGTCGCATTCTGCAGGCCACGGCTGGCACAGATCAAACAGTAGAGCGTGGCGTTGATGAGTGGGTCGAGGAAAGGTGTCACATTGCTGCCCAGCTCGTTGATAATGGGCTCGAGCATGTTGAGCACACCGACCTGCTTGCGGGCCGACAGGAGAGCGTCATCCCCGCCGTCAAAGGCAGAGGCGCCACCAGCACTGGGGAAGATGCTCTCGCGGAGAGTAGCCTCCTCGCCCTCGCCCTCAAGGATGCGCACACCCTGGAGGCTGCCCAGAGCCACCTGCAGGAAGCCACCGACACCGGCAACGTCGAGGTGGCGGATGACAAACAGACGAGTGGCGTGTAGGCCTTGGCGACCACTGGCGGCGCCCTTCTTGGAAATGGTGCGACCGTACAGCAGACGTAGCAGAACAGGCATCAAGTCGGCACGGTGCTCGGGCTGAATGCCGTTGGCGCTGTTCTCGTCGTCAGACTGCATGAGCAGCGTGAGCTCGTTCTTGAACTTGCTTTCGTCGAGCAGGTTGTCGAGCTGCTCCTTGTACTTGACGACGCTGTCCTGGCACCAGGCGAGCAGGGCCTTGAGGGCGAGGCGCTGGATCTCTATGTCGCCATTGGCCAGCAGCTTGAGCAGCGCATCGTAGGCCTTTTCGTGCTGGTAGAGGACTTGTGAGTTGGTGAACAGCGAGAAGACGACAATGAGGGCCTTCTTGTCAGGGAATGACCAGCTGCCGAGCTCGTCGTTGGCAGCATCGGCATCAGCGTCGGCATCCTCAGCATCCTCCATTTCTTCGTCATCGCCGTTCTCCTGGGCCTCCTCTTCTTCGACATCCTCAGCCACATCTTCCTCGTCCTGGTTGTCATCGGTCGTCGCCTCGTATCGAGGGCCGACGTCTTCAGTCCAGGATAGCAGGTGCGGCACCAGCTTGCGGGAGCGCTTCTCGGCGACACTCGGCATGGCTGCAAGGACCTTCAGGGCCTTGCCACGCTCGTAGCCTGCGTACGCAGGCACAGCTTCCTGTTTGATCTGGAAGGCCTGCAGCATAACAGCCGAAGGATCGGCGACAAGAGACTCGGTCTGCTGGGCCATGTCGGTAAGCTTGTCGAGCTTGAAGCACTCGAAATCGGTCGGCGGCAGACGCGGGGCATTGCCCTTGCGGGTGCCGTGGTTGTCGTGGGTACTGCTGCTGGTCTCGGCCAGACCATTGTAGGCAGAGCGGCGCGAGGAAGACGAGGCGACGTCGAGCCAGTCAAAGGCCAAAGTAGCAATGGCCTCCTCGCCGGTCTTGTTGGTCTCGGCGACCTGCTTCATGGCCTTGACGGCGTCGTCCCATACGGGCGCGAGGGGCACAGACAGCATGCCAAACAGAAAAGCAGGGATGGCGGCCTGGATCCAAGAGCCGGGGCTGACATGTGCATAGACCTGGGCGAGCTTGCGCAGGTGGGCGGCAATGTTGCGGACGTTGTGCGGGGCGAAGCCAATGTCCTCGGTCTGCAGCATGATGCCGAGCGCGTTGGCGTGTTCGGGGAAGGTGGCCAGGTCAGTGGTGGTGTTGCTGTCGCCTATGCGCTCGAGGATCTTGAGGGAGACGAGACGCAGAGGGTGCGAAGGTGCGGACAGGTTAGCGACCAAGACCTTGACAAAGGGATCCTCCTCGTCTTGTTCGGCATCGGCCTTCTTGTTGTCCTTCTTCTCGTCCTGCGAGACAGGCTCCTCGGGAACCAGCTGCTCGTATTGGAGGAGGGCCTCGAGGAAACCTGTGCGACGCGCAAAGCGCGGTGCGGCAGCCCGCAGAAGTGGCCGCAGACCGGCATCGGGCTTTCCTGCGAGGGTCTTGGTCATGCGCAGATAGGCACGGAAACCTTGCGTCACGATAAATATGGTCTCGTCGTTGTTGGCGAGTTGTGGTGACGTCGGGCGCAGTGCCAACTTGAGTTTGCGCAGCAACAGCTCGGAGATGCGGGCAGGAGTCGAGGGGTGAACAATGGTAGTATCGAGTACACCAAGCAGGGCGGCGTACTTGGGCAGGCAGTGGTCTCGCCAAGTCTCTGGGTCCTTGCCGTAGACACCGCGCTCGGGGAAGGGAGTGGCCTCGAGCTGCTCAAACTTGCGCACGATGCTGTCCTGCCAGGACTGTGGGAGCTTGAGCCGCTCACGGTCAACGGGGAAGGCGCCGGCGTGGACCATGTCGGCCAGAACGGCGCACAGGATATCCTCATTACCGTCGTGTGCCCAGTGTGAAGAAACAAACGCCTGGAATGGCGCTTGGAGGGTGCTGTGGAACTTCTGAGAATTAAGCTCGGCAGCGTAGGCGCAGAAGGGGACGAACCAGCGGGCGAGCGGCTCGCGGTCCAAAGATTTGGTGATCGAGTTGAGCTGGGGGCGAAGGTCGGAGGGGGTTGCATGGTTCCAGACAATAGCGACGTTGGCGACAATGTGACGCCAAACGGGCGATGCCGGCTCGTCTGATGTAGGGGGTGTAAATGGCGGCCATTGTGACTCGGGTGCTGCGGCCATGGCCTGAAGTGTCTCGGCCAGGGCAGGGACGAGGGCCGTCCAGTCTCCGATCTTGGCGCCACCGCGCACGCCGGCAAGTACGCCAAAGAGGCGGATGTAGACAGAGAGCCTCCAGGGGCCAGCTGTAATGGTAGCAGCTTTCTTGGCCTTTGCTGCCGCCACAACTTTTTTTGTTGCTGAAGCTGCCTCGGCCAGAATGGCCTCAACAACTGGCTTCAGAGCCTCCTGGTTCGCATGGTGGATAATGCTCGTAAGAACGCCGCAGCACACATCTGTCCAGGGTGTGCCATTGGCCGTCTGCTGAGGATCCAGCTCGTTCTCGGGGATGGCACGCAGCATGCCGACAAACAGTTCGGCCGAAGACAGACGCAGTGTCATGCTGGGGCCTTTTGTGGACTCGGCAAAGAGGGTCATGACACCCTGAGTATATAGCTGGACGGTGTTGACCTTCTTGTTGCTGTGCTTCGTCTTTTGGGTGGCCGCCTCAATAGCACGGAGCAGGTCGTCGCGGATGTGGCCAACGATCCGAGGCAGGGCCGAGTCTCGCCGGGACGGATTGGCCGTCATGCGGACGAGGAAACTGAGAGCTTCGGCCGTGAACCGTGCAATGTGTCCGGGGACTCGTGGGAGGGAGGGAGTCGAGGTAGGAGGAGTCGTGGAGGAAGAGTCGTCGGTTGTCGGAGCAGGAGTCGGAGGAGGAAGATCGGGCCGTCCAAGAAGAGGAGCCAGAATATCGTAGGTTGGCCGCAGGTCTGACACGAGCAGTTTTGACAGATACTTGAACAGGAACGTCAAGCAAGTAAATGTCCACTCAATGACAGCAGCATCGAGCTCGTGGTTCTGCTGGTGATGTGACCGAGCAATGCCGGCGCCAGTATTGTGTCGTGCAACATCGACAAGCAGAGCAAAAGCGCGGGCATCGTAGCCGCGGGCGACAAAGCGGCTGCCCAGATCGTGGGCAAAGTGCGTCAGCAGGTCGAGCAGCGGCTCTAGGGCCTCGCGGCCGTCGTCCTGGCCCTGACTCTCGCGGATGGAGGTGGCCAGATGGTCCATGATGCGGTCTTCAAAATGGAGGATCTGGGCCAAACTGTCGCAGAGGGGCGTGACGGCGCGGCGGAAGGCCGTGAAGCCGCGCGAGAGGTTGAGGTCGGTCCATCGCTCGAGGCCGTTGCGAAAGTAGGAGGTGGTCGCAGACAGGTCGCCGGCGGCGTCGGCGTCGAGGTCATGGCGGCGGACTTTGTGGAGGGGATCGAGCGAGTGCAGCTGTGCGATTTTGCTGCTAAACGACTCCCAGCGGTGGTTCTTTTGGTGTTGCTGGCCCGGCGCCTTTTTTGTCCGCTGCGCTTTCGCGATGCGGCCCGCCGTTTTGGACGGCATGATGGGCGGTGGGCGGCCTGTGTGTGGAAAGTCGTGAAGGGATTGAGGAGAGAAGAGAGAAAGCAGAAAATGAGAGAGGGGTGAAGCTATTCAGGTAATTGCTGCCGCCGTAGTGTCTAGTTTCCTATAAAGACAGGCATGGCAATGTTGGTGATGTACGGCAGGAGCGATGTTCCTGACTTGCAGTTGGTTCCTGCTACTTTTTTTTCTTAGTGCCTGCTGTTGCAGCTTTTTTCTGTTTTCTGCCGTCCAAAAAATTTGGCGGCGATAAGCGATAAGAGTTGGGTCCACTTTTAGTTTGACGCTGGTATGCACCTATCGAGGCCCATTTATATGCACATATCAGAGCATCACCATATTTTGTCAATTGCCTCAATTTTCGCATTTAATCCACAAATTACAGGCAGATCCATAGTTCATTGTATGTAGTCAATTGAATAACACTACGCAAAGCCAATAAATGCAAATAAAATAACTAAAGTACTGTGTAGCCCGCGGGCGCCCTCCAGTGGCCATTCCTCCATTGCATGTGGCCGCTGCCAGTTGCCCTTTACGTTACCTATGGTTGCTGCAGACCGTGTGCAGAACAGCGCCGTTATGATCTAATCGATATAAATAGACTTTTCCTCCCAAGAGATGACACAAGATACGATTGTGGTCGTCAAACCAACCCTTTATGCCTTGGTTATCCGGCAGACAAGGTCGGAGCCGTCGACAGAGTCACCCTCCTTGACGACGAGGCCGGCAACAGCACCGTTGTGCGGCGCCGAGATGACCATTTCCATCTTCATGGCGCTGAGAACGGCAAGCGGGTCGCCCTTCTTGACCTCGGTGCCCTCCTTGACACGGAGCTCGACAAGGACACCAGCCATGGGAGCGCCGACCTGGCTCGAGTCGGTGGGGTCGGCCTTGGGGCGGCTGACGTTCTCGATCGAGGCCTGCTTGTCGTCAATGGTAACCTGGCGGACCTCGCCGTTCATCTCGTAGAACACCTCGCGCTGGCCGGTGTTCTCGGACAGAGGGCCAATGGCCAAGAGCTTGAGAATGAGGACCTTGCCGCGCTCGAGCTCAACGTGGAACTCTTCGCCGATGCTGGGCTTGGACAAGAAGTACTTGGTGGGCAGGACCGACAGGTCGCCGTACTTGTCGGTGAACTTCTTGTAGTCCTCAAAGACCTTGGGGTACATGACCCACGAGGCAACGTCCGTCTCGGAGACAGGGCCGTACTTCTTGCTGAGATCCTTGCGGACCTTGGTAAAGTCGACGGGCTCCAGGAACAGACCAGGGCGCTTGTCGAGCTTGCGGCGGCCGCGCAGGGCGTCCGTGCGCAGCGGCTCGGGGAAACCGCCGTACGGCTGGCCCATGAGACCCTCGAAGAACTCGAGGACCGAGCCGGGGAAGTCGAGCTCCGAGGCACGGGCCTTGACGTCCTCGGGACTCAGCTTGTTGGAAACCATGAACTGGGCCAGATCGCCGACAACCTTGGAGGTGGGCGTGACCTTGACAATGTCGCCGAGCAGCTCGTTGGCGTGCTCGTAGGCCTTCTTGGTCTCGGCCCACTGCGAGCCCAGACCCAGCTGCGAGGCCTGGAACATCATGTTGGTCAGCTGGCCACCAGGGATCTCGTGCTCGTAGACCTCGGGGTCGGGGCCGGCCAGGTGCGCCTCGAAGGGCGAGTACAGCAGACGCAGCTGCGCCCAGTAGGTGTCGAGCGCGCGCACATGGTGCACGTTGAGGCCCGGCTCCAGACCGGTGCCCTCGAGCGAGGCCATGATGGCGTTGATGCTGGGCTGCGAGGTCATGCCCGACAGGCTGTCGGTGGCAGCATCGACGGCGTCGGCGCCAGCCTCGGCACAGGCAACCATCGAGGCAACACCGGTACCGGCCGAGTCGTGCGTGTGCACGTGGATGGGCAGGTCGGGGTAGTTTTTGCGGATGGAGCCGATCAGCTGGCGGGCGGCCTGGGGCTTGAGCACACCAGCCATGTCCTTGATGCCCAGGACGTGGATGTCGAGCTTGACGAGCTTGTCAACGAGGTCCAGGTAGTAGGCCAGGTTGTACTTCTTCTTGGGGTTCAGCAGATCGCCCGAAATGCAAATGGTGCCTTCGACAACACCGCCGGCCTTGTGGACAGCCTTGATGCCGACCTCGAGCTGGTCAACGTCGTTCAGGGCGTCAAAGACACGGAAAATGTCGACACCGTTCTTCTTGGCGTGCTCAACAAAGTGCTCAATGGCGTTGTCGGGCAGCGACGAGTACGCAACACCATTGGCGCCGCGCAGCAGCATCTGGAAGGGGATGTTGGGGATCAGCTTGCGCATGGCACGGAGACGGTCCCAGGGGTCCTCGTAAAGGAAACGCATGGCGACGTCGAAAGTGGCGCCACCCCAGCACTCGAGCGAGTACAGGTTGTGCAGAGCATGGCTGGTCTCCTTGGCAATGTTGAGCAGATCGACCGTGCGGACACGGGTGGCCAGGAGCGACTGGTGGGCGTCACGCCAAGTGGTGTCCATGAGCAGACAGCCCTTGTTCTCGCGGACAGCCTGAGCGAAAGCCTTGGGGCCCTGCTCGACAATGATCTGGCGCCAACCCTTGGTGCATGGCTGCGACACATCAATGGCCTTGCCGGCATCGTCGAGCAGCGACGGGTAGATGATGTCGGACTTGAGCTTGGGCTCGCCGACCTGGCCCTTGATGCTGCTGCCGTTGACGGCAAGGTCACCAAGGTACTGCAGCAGCTTCTGAGCACGGTTCTGGCTGCCGACAAGGTCGAACAGCGCCGGGGTATCGTCGATGAATGTGGTCCAGCAGTTGCCGTCGATAAAAATGGGGTGCGTCAGGAGCGAGGCAAGGAACGGAATGTTGGTCTTGACACCGCGGATACGGAACTCGACGAGCGCGCGGAGGACCTTGCGACGAGCAATCTCGTACGTAGAGCCGTGGCAAACTACCTTTGTGAGAAGTGAATCATAGTACGCGTCAAGATGTTAGCTGTATTGTTCAAAAAGGGCCGAAAGAATCAAAAAAGAATAAAAACAAGTTCGTGATATCGCGACTTCGCGATGCATCTTGGAAAAGTGGGTCATTTCGGTAAAAAGTGGGTCCATGGCTTACGTGTGATGACGGCACCGGCGAAACCGTTGCCACCGTCGAGACGCACACCGTTGCCACCGGCAGAGCGGTACACCTCGATCTTGCCCGTGTCGGGCTGGAAACCCTTGGCGGGGTCCTCCGTCGTGAGACGGCACTGGATAGAGAAACCACGAGTCGAGATGCGGTCCTGGGTGAGGCCGAGCTGCTCGAGCGTGGCGCCAGCAGCAATCTGGATCTGGGCGGCGACGATGTCAATGCCCGTGATCTCCTCGGTGATGGTGTGCTCGACCTGGATACGGGGGTTGATCTCGATAAAATAGTAGCGGTTCTGCTGGTCGACCAGGAACTCAGCGGTACCGGCGTTGCGGTAGTTGACCGACTTGGCGAGGCGGACAGCGTCAGCCAGGATGGCGTCGCGGGTCTCGGCGGGTAGGTCCTTGGCGGGGGCGATCTCGACGACCTTTTGGTGACGACGCTGGACGGAACAGTCACGCTCGTACAGGTGGACCATGTTGCCGTGGTTGTCACCGAGCAGCTGGACCTCAATGTGCTTGGGCTTGTCGAGGAAGCGCTCGACGAAGCAGGTGCCGTTGCCGAAGGCAGACTTGGCCTCGGACGTGGCGCGCTCGAAAGCCTCCTTAAGCTCGCTCTGCTCGCGGACGACACGCATACCACGGCCACCGCCACCGTAGGCGGCCTTGATGATGATGGGGAAGCCGTACTCGTCGGTGAAGGACTTGGCCTCCTCGTAGGTCTCGATGGCGCCCTCGGTACCGGGGACAACGGGGACATTGGCGGCAATGGCCAGCTTGCGGGCAGAGACTTTGTCACCGAGGGCGTCAATGACATCAGGGCTCGGGCCGACGAACTAGCGTTGTTAGCAGGGCGAAAACAGAAGGCGCAGCAGAGACGATCGCGATCAAAGTGGCAAGAGCGCAACTAGGAAGGAGCGACTGGAACATACGATAAGGCCGGCCTTCTCGACGTTGCGGGCGAACTCGGCGTTCTCAGACAGGAAACCGTAACCGGGGTGGATCATCTGGACGTCGTGCTCGACGGCGATCTTGATGATCTCGTCGCCGGCCAGGTAGGCGCCGACGGGGGTGTACTGGCCGCGCTTGCCAATGACGTAAGCCTCATCGGCCTCTGGTTTTGTCAGAAGTCGCTCAAAAGAAATCAAGTAAATGGTCCCGGCGATCGGACGTACTCTGTCTGTGCATGCTCAGGCGATCCTCATAGGAGAAGACGGCCACGGTGTGGAGGGACAGCTCGTGGGCCTGCAATTGTTAGCTACGTCATTTTGGGGGACGAACGAGGGAATGGTAACTCACAGTTCTGAAAATCTGTGCAGAGAAGTGTCATGTTAGTATTTTCTCTAGCTCTGTGGCCTGGCTTTTCACATCGTGGAGCTTCCAACACGAATAAATCGAGGAAGAGGCAGCCGAACGGGTTCACACATACACGAATAGCTAGACAGCAGTTAGCAAAGCCCATTGGCACCAATTGTCACCCCGTCATGAAATCTGGGAGTGTCCTCCCCAGATCCCCAGAATTGATTGCCACTCACGAATTTCACCACGGTTGGCAACCAGCAGCTTGCGCAGCTTCATGATGCTGGAGTTGGCGCGGATGCGCTGGATGGAGGCAGCCTCCTTAGGGGCATCCTCGGTCTCAAAGACCTCCTCAAAGACCTCCCTGTTAGCTCCGTCGAGAAGCGGTTCAGCAGCCATCTTTGCGATTTGTCGTCGGTGGGGGTATCTGGAGGACGAAGATAAAGGTGGTCGAGGGGGCGGGGTTTCGAGCTGGACGAAGCTCCGAGCTCAGCGGAAACAGAGGAGCTTTGCTCAGGCGGGTGAGTCGCTCTGCTTTGGAGAAAGAGATGTGAGCAATAAACGAAAGATGGTGTGGTAAATAAAAAAGAAGCTGGAAAACAAAAAGAAATAGAAAAAAGAGAGAGAAGGAGGAAAGGAGGAAAAGAAAGGGGAGGGAAACGTAAAAAAGAAAAAAGGGAAGGGGAATGAGAAAACTAAAAAGTAGTCGAGCGAAAGAGGGGAGCTAATGAGACAAGCAGGAACTCAACAAAAAGCAAAAGCCCAAGATAAGCTCTTGTCTAAGAAAAGCTCCCAAGAATGCAGAGAGTCGCAGTAGTGTGAGGGGAAAGAGTCACGCCAAAAATGCCTGTCGCAAATAGACCCAATCGAGAAAGGCACAGGCAAAAATGACATAAAAAGGCCGACAAAAACGGCCCTGCAAAAAAAAAAGCAAAAAGCCAATTGCCTTCGATGGCTCGGTCCCAGAATGCCCAGGCCAAGCCAGTCACAGAAAAACGGCTCCAAACTGCAAAAACCCAAAAAACAGGCCGAGACTTTTCGGTGATGGGCGAGAGCGAACGAGGGAATTGTGGGCAAATGAACTATGGGCGTGAGGTAATATGCTTTGTGTGGCAAAACTGTCAAAAAGGCCAGACGAGACGGTCCAAGGACGAGCGAAAGACGACCGACGAAAGGCGACCCAGAGAACCACAGGACGAGCGAAAGCGCACGAGATAGTGGAGATGGGGAAAGACAAGGCCGACCGACACGAGTGACAACGTGAGAGACGAGACAAGTCCAGAAAAAAAAATGCCAGAATTAAACCAGAATCGAACCTGAAGGGCCCAATAAACTGAAAAAGCCAGCCGAGTGACAAAGGATGTTGCAAAACACATTCAGAGACAACCAAGACACAGCGGCAAGGCAAAAAGGGCCAGAACCATGACCACCTTTGACAAAAGCAAAAGGTTACGGCGGCTAGCTCTGCCTAGTGCTTTTGCTTTGTTGAATGTTTCGTCGTGTCGTGTCTGCAGAAACGCGGGATTTTCTGCTGGGTCGCGTTTATTCTTTTTGACTTTTTTTTTGACTTTTTTTATGCATCTCGTCTCGTCGCCTCCTTTTTCGGCGCCCTCTCATTGATGGGATTGGCCTTTCGCCAGTCCTTGGACTCGTTCGTAGTCTCGGGGCCGCGGGATGTGACGCAAGAGTACAGGAGGACACAGGACGCCCGCAGAACGGACAGCGGACGGAGAACTGGGGAAATAATACAAATAAAAATGACCGCATATCTGAAATAGCTTGTGACTGACCTTGTAGCTGTGGGTGTGGGGTTTGTGAGAGAAAAACAGCGAGGCAAAGGCCGGCACACGCAAAACGCAAAACGGACTCGAAAAGCTGTTTGGTGACAGGATGTGCCTTTCAGTCGTTTTTCTGGCTGGTGTAAGAGGGGAGAGGCGGCAGACCAGAAAGGAAAGAGCAAAAAGAGTGGAGGGGGGGAATGTGTAAAAGGAAGAGCAAGGGGAGGAAGGAGCTGTAGATGTATTGTGCAATGACGGCAGGTGCGCTTTGCAGCGGCAATACCGGCGGGATGGATCGGGGCAGGCGGCTCAAGAAAGACACGAAAAAGGCCAATCGGGAGTCTACGAGTTACAGAAGAAAGGGGAATCTGAACGACGAAAAGGAAAAGGAGTCGACGAAGCAGAAAGGAAGCTCGGAAAACAAGACTCTGGTCGCAGGCATACGAAACTGACCCGGGCGAGCGAGGGTGAGTATCAGGCGGACCTGGAAAAGAAGGCCGAGAAAGACACCAAGAGCCACTGTGGACAGGCGACACAAAAGACGGACTACGGAGCAAATGTGCAGCATGCAGCGAGAGAGAAAGGCGGCGTGCCAGTCGGTTTTCCTCTCGCGCAAAGCTTCAGCGCATGTGGGCAGGACAGCTTGGACTTTTGGTGGGGTCCACTAGCCTATTTGGGCGCATCGCATGTTATTTTATTGTTTGAGGTCCCTTCTGTGTCGTTCGTTTTTTTTTTTTTTTTATATAGTAGGATACATTCTCAATTGGCATCTGTTTGCTCGTAAGGATGAATTGTAATTCTCGGTTTGACCTCTTTCTTATGGGGTTTCTGTCGTCTGATACAAGATGCTGTGTCGCTCTTTCCTCGTCTGTCTTCACCGTTTGCCGTTGTCGATCGTTCAACCGACCGGCCGTCACTCATGCGCACCAGCCAATCTGTTAATCTGCCAAACCAATTGGCAATCCAATTGCCTGGCGGTGGCACCAAAAATCCCAAAAAAAATGCACCAAGCGGCTACTCTTTCCTGGGCTTTACCCCACGAAAGTTCGGCTACAGAGCAAGCAGAGAGGTAGGCTAGGGGTTGTTTGCCGTGGAAAAAGGAACCACTCGCCTCGGGAAGCGATGAACAAACACAAACGTAAGAATAGAGGGGCGCTCGGGCAGTGTTAGGTGTCAGGAGGCCATTGAGAGGCAGGCAAAAAGGCAAGAGCGAGCCAACGGATTACGGTTCCCACTGGCGGGGCAGCATGTGCCTGCAGAAAAAGACGGCACTAGAGCAAGGCAAGAGCTTCACGTTCTCGTAAGACACATCTGGGCAGGTCCTGCCCCAAAGGAACTTTCCCAAAACGACCAGACAAAAGAACACGAGGTCACCATAAACAGCGAGTTCCCTCCAAACAAATTGGAAGGCGCGCCCATGATGCATTCCCTCTGGGGGCAAACGGGATGCCAAACCAGGAAGGAACAGCCAGGACGCGTCGGCGACCATACATATGAATGGTGAATAAATACGCAGTGTAACAAGCGAGCCAATCTATGGATGGCACACCACACAGACACAAAGAAACAGGATTATTATCTCTCACGCAAAAGAGATAATTGCGATGTATATTGAGACACAAACAGTTGTAGATAGACGTACGTGCCGGTGGCGTAAAGATACGACCGTGATTGTAGGCCAGGGGAAAGTGACCAACCAGAGCGCAGGCTGTGTAATGCAAAACAGCTCCAACTGATACAGAAAGGGCGACGGTCGACAACAATCGCTCCTGCTATTTGCCAACAGACGGCCGACATCTTCGGGTACCTCTGCCCCTGAGAGCCTAGAACATGATCCGGGATAGAAGGATATCTCCAACATCACACAAGGAACATGCAAAGACGAATTGCATGGGGCAGGCTATCTCGACTTCATTACAACGAAATGCACCTTTTCGTAACGCGGCTGGCAATATCGAACCTGCCTTACGACGTACATGGTCTACGTCCATCCCTTCTGTCGTCATCGCCGTCGTTTTCGTCCTTTTCGTTCAGCCGAGGATAAAGACAGCCAAGCAAAACAAGAACGCCTCGACGCCTCGAGATCCGACAACCCCAGACTCCCCGGTCCCCTTCTCAGATCGAGGGATCGACCCTGTGGACAGGGCAGCAGACGAAAGCGTCCATAGTGCTCTGATAGTGGATGAGTAGGTCTGAATTGGCTTCAAAAGGGCTTTTGCCTTTCAGGGGCCGACTGACACGGGCCCAGGAAAATTGATTTGCTCGGCACAAAGGAAGACGAGGTCGAAGCCTCAATCAACAAACTCGACGAGATGTATCAAAGTATTCTTTTCGACCAACTTGTACTCCCAGCACGGGACAAGGACCCCCACCAGCGGGGTTGGTGTCAGAGGAGTGTACCACAGCACGAGCCAGGCGAGACAGGCCAAGGCTAGGACAGTGCCCAAAAAAAGAAAAGGGCCAGAAAAAGCTCGAGCTTTTGCTTTTGGGGAACATGACTGAGTCGGACATATCAGCAGTCCTCACCGTTCTTTTGCTGACAGAACAGAGCATCTCGACCGTTCTCTCCAGAACTTGGCTTGGCCCGTCATCTTGTGAAATGTGCATCGACCGCCAAGGGCCAATTCCGCCTATCTACCGAGCACAATTATGAGGCGAGACAGCAGAAAGAGCAAGAAAAAGCAAACAAGAGATACGATCATACCAGATTGAACATCTCACGATGCGCACAGCAGCATTGCACAGCACCGCCAAGCGGCATGTGTCTCTGATCGTCTCGCCTCGCTTCGTCCTGGCCCGGGCGCCTGGATAAGGACATCACGGGGCGGGCAATCTTTCTTCTAAATAGAGATACGGAGGAGATCGCTGACGTTGGCTTTCTCTCATCCCTTGACGGACATTTCTTTCTGAAGTCGGCTATTCGATTTCTCTTGACTCAGGCCCCGGACAACCGCTCCCCCATTGGCGTGGCGGGATGCCAATTGGCAATGGGCCCAGGCTGGTCCCAAAAAGTGACAGGTGTTCAAGTGCCAGAAGAAAGAGAGAGAAACAGTAAAAGAAACGGCGCCAACGAAAACTAGCCTCTTTAGGCCATCGCCCTACCAGCCGCTTTTTGTGACGGACAGACTGCACCACGATCTAAGTCTCCAATTTTTTGGCTGTCCAAATCATCAACTTTTTTTTGAGTCTGTAAGTTGAACCCTCCGACCTCGGCTGACACTGGTGAAATTTACCCGTGGGAAAAGACGGCGAAAAATGCGACGCGACCGAAAAGACCGAGAAACCAGACGACCAGACAATCGAGATTTGGTTCGAAAAACATGGCATTCTGACAGAATGCGCTTTTTTTGCTCGTCGACATTTCAATTCCGTTGTTAGGATTTTTTGGTCCGTCCCACCACATGGTCGTCCAGTTTTTTCTTGAATGTCACTCTTCACACACTGATCACATCCCGCACTGATCACCTGGACTGAGTCATATATGCGATTTGTGCAAATGCGAAATCAAAATTGCAGCTCATGGGGGTACAGTCGACTTTGAGGGATCGTCCCTCACAAGATTTGCGTGCCACCCAGATATGCCTATTCTGTGCACAGAGAGATATGAATATAGGGATGACCAGAATACCCCCAACCTTGCCCCTCTGCTGGCAGCTGGACCCCCATTCTCATCTTGATGCCCCATCGTTTGCCTCAAACTGAATTGAAGACACAAGAGTACACAAATATGAATTGATCATGAAAAGTGTCCTGGGAAAGGAAGGGCAACGGCATTCGCTCGGCCTTGTCCTTCGGCCTTGTCTCGATGTCTCTACGCTTGGCCCTGCCAGGTTATTTTTGGTTAGTGCTATCGTCTTGCCTTTTTGTTCGTTCAAGGCTTCCCCCTTCAAGATCTCTCAAGATCTGGTTGGAAGGCGGCCGGCTCGCATCCAAATGCCTTATTCAGATTTACAAAGCTGTCTCTCAGATTTAAAACCACAACACCACGTTTGCCGCAGTCGTACCCCAAGATCTCCTGTTGACCCCCGCGTTTCCTTCCTTGTCGATTTTTTCTTTCTCCTCAAGCTCTGGTCGATTCGAACCACTTGCCATTGGCCACTGGCAAAGCTGTATTTTCCAACGCGTTTCTGGCGTCGCGCAGAAGCTTTTACACTCATTTTACTGTATCAGGTATTTGCATCACCTGATACTGACACAATAGTAGGTGCAGATGCAGACGCAAATGAGATCCTGCACTTACCACAACCCGACACAAACCGCGCCTGAAGTACGTATATACGAGTCACTGGGCCCTCGCATCGTATTTCCTTGCTGGACAGGAATGGAAAGAAAAAGGTAAACACAGCCGACTCCAGCATATGCAAAACCCATTGAACATCAAGCATGGACACCACGTCTCTCATGACCATCCACTTTTTCTTACATGACTGTTTCGGTTTGCCGAGCTATTGTCTCATCCCGGCCGAGCTTTCAACTTGTGAAGAACCTGTGACGAAAGAAAATGGATACACCCACACCCCATCCCCAAAGGAAACAGTGGAAAAGAGGATATTGAAAGTCCTCCCCAGACGACGCCAGACCGCCGGCTTCTCCCGACACCAAGAAACAGCCCATCGCGGCCCCATCTTTACTCATGTGGTTTGCAGAAAATAGGCTGAGGAAAAGAGAAAAAGGGCAAGGGCTACAGAAAGATAAATAAGACAAAAAGTACGGTCAGGAGAATAAACTAGAATATCGAGCTACGGAAGAAGCTCCAGGACGGCGTTATTCAGATCTACCAGCTTGGTATGAATGCAAGTACGGGGTAGGGGCACGGTTAAGTGGTAACGATAAGCTATGCCATACAGGATAACGGGATGCCTGAAGCACGCATCCAACACGCACTACACCACCTTTCTCAACCTCCGATTTTTCAACATCCCAGATCCCCGAATCCCAACATCCCAAGCTTGTTCCGAGAGAAGGGCGAGGGGAACTGGACTGACAGATATATGCCACGGAGAACTGGACAAAGTAGCTGGGCAAACGGATGGCAAGTACTGAAAGGGTGAAATAAAAAACGTAAGAAGAAACGTCAAACGCCATTGGTCCATGGTAGCGGTGTCAACACAATGTTTTGATACAGCGCAATGTCCTTTCTTTAACATATTTACAAGAGCCGAACAAAAAGGGAAGAGGATGGCAATAAAGAGAGAAGACTGCCCCGCGCTTTGGGACTACCCAGGCTGGCTGGTACATGTACGTGCCTTGCCCTTTTCCCGTTTTTTTTATAAAATACTTTTATCTTACGGAGAACGGACTTGACTCGTGGGTTCCTCTTTGGTCGTTTACGGTTCTCGTGGTCCTCTTTTTCCCCGCAAAACCTTCTCCAGGTCTGGACCTCAAGTGTGCGAAGCCTTCTTTTTTCGAGACAAGAATAGCCGTTCTTGACCCCTGGTTACTGCCTCCCAATGCCCCAATGTTCCCAATGTTTCCCCTCTCTTTTCGTCTTGGTCCTCCTTGATCTTACTCGTTTCGTTGGGGTTCTGGGGCCCTTCTTCCGTGCGTTCGTCCGGGTTGTCTCGGGATTCCGGAATTCTTCGGGAAAGAAACAACGAAGAGACCGGGGAAAGAGGGGCCAAGGTGGAAGAGATAAATTAAAAATACCAAAAAAAAAAACACCAAGGAATAAATTGTCGAAACATTAAAGCCATGTGCTTTTTATGGAATTGGACATGTAGAAAAAGAATCCGTCGATGGAGCCCCCTTGATGCTGTCTGCCATCCCAAGGTTCCAAAGTTCGGTGTAAGGTCGGTAAGGCTGGTAGCCGGAAAGCCAGCCTTCCGATTGGCGGACAAAGTCAAAGTAAACATCTACCGTCAATCGGTCAAAGAGGACCACAGAAAAAGAATGCGGGGAGAAGGCTGACAGCATATCATCAATTTGATACCGAATAAAAGCATTCTAGAAGGTATGAGTGTATTGTTCTTTTCTATTTTTGTCTCCTTTGTATCATAATAGCAAGTCATTGAAAAAAAGCGTTTAAAATTTCCAGTTTTTTTCTGCAATTCTCATGGTTTTATTTTTTTTTTTTCACATTAATTTTGCTCCCAAAAATAATAAGAATAAGAATAGCATAAGAAAAGTCCGAAACAATTTGACTAAAAATGAAAACTTACTTGAATTAAGATCAATCATATTATGACAGTGATTTTGACAGCGTAGTCCATCTAGTATCGCGTGGTGTCAAGTCTGGGCATCACGGCGTACTTTCGAGTTGAACACATCATCACGACCGCGCCAGCTTATCGATTTTTTGAGGGTATCCAAGCACGCAATGTCGTACCTGTCTCAAACCACCGCTTTTGTGTTGTTCATTTTAATATTCAATTGCTACCTCCCACCCAATGGCCGCCTCCACATGTACCGGCTCCTCATCTGCCGCCATCCTCACCATCGCATCTCGTGTAACCCTCTGCAAAAAGCCTCAAAATCAAAAGCACCAGGCCACAAAAGACAAAGTTGCAACAAAAGATACATGCCAAGAGCGGCACCTTTCTGGCTTGTCCAACAATGCACAGGCTCGATGGTTGAACAAAATTTACAGAAAGACGAGGCCGTCAGAATGAGGTGAGGTGGATAGAGGTCCAACCCTCGAGACGAGGTACAGCAGGGACAAGTGAGGCCCAACGAAGCACACACACCTGGACAAAACGTCAACAAGACCTGCAACACAACCGTCGGCGGTGCGGTAGAGCTGCACTGCGCGCCTTACATTACCTCTTACAACAATTCTCACAGCTGTTCACAGCGTCTCTTGGCATGCCGAGCAATTTTGAAAGTCCCTGTTGTTGCTGCCGTGTATGACACATCGTAGGCTGTCTTATCTACCGCTCATACAAGACACTTTGCACTCACCGATATGCCTACTCTTTACTTGTACAGGTACACGTATTTCTCTTGGCCGTGTCGTTGAATCTCTTTTGCGTATCCCTGAATACTGAATACGCAGCAAGGGGGCTGTGTTTATTTTGTGATCCAGCCGTTCTTGGCTTGTTTCTTCTTCCACAGTCGATCTGAGATAAAGAAAGATCAACATTTGAGAAGCAAGAATGATGTAACAGAAATGAAAATGGTAACGTAAACGCGATATGAATAGTTAATACCATGCCGACCCGAATGCTGGGAGCACTCACGTACCACCTCCTATATAACCTGGCGTTTTGTCTCCAAAACAAATAAAACATGAATAAATGCAATGTCTCGATATGAATAAATGCAATGCCACGCATACGGCGCACATAACAATCGTCTGTCCTCCTCTTCCACTGCCACATCTCAACTCGACGTGTCATCCTTTTAAACATTGAAAACTTGCATTTTGTGTATTTGGTTGGTTTGGTTTGGTTTGGTTTCGTGGCAGTCGGCGGAACCGGCCGCTGCCAGTAGATGCGGGCGCCCATGTCCAGTGCATAAAGTATAAATAGGCCGTCCCCTCCCCCTTCCTCCACATTTCCCATCTAGAGATTATCCATATCCCATAGATCGTTTCCTCACACCTCCGCTCTCCAACTCAGCTTATAGCGTCACCATCTATCGCGTCTCCCTTACTTCTTCACGGCAGCCTCAACCTTGGCCTCGGCGGCCTTGGCCTGCGTCTTGGCCGCCTCCAGGACGCCCGTTACGCTGGACGTGGCGGCGGACGCGGCGTCCTTGCCGCCCCAGTGGTGGTAGTTCAAGTAGCGGTAGCCCTGGGTGAGCTGGGAGGCCTCGTTGACAAAGTGGCAGAGGAAGAGGAGGTAGTTCTTGGGGGTGACGGCCAGGGAGTAGCGCATGAAAGTGGCCGAATAAATCACGAGAGCGAACGTCATCTTGCCGGAGATCCTGCATGTTGTTAGGGGGAGTGTTTGGAAAAGTGTATAGAATCGATGGATGGACGTACAGATCTGGGCTTTTCTGGGTGTCCATGACGGCGGCCACGGGGATGCCAAAGTTGGAGGCGGGGCCCCAGAAATCTAGAGGAGGATGGCATGTTAGCACGTGTACTGCTTGGGCGCATATGACCAGGATGACAGGTATATGGTTTGACTCCGTCCGCAAGCCAAGTTTGGGTCCGGTGATGATGACGATATGATGATTTCGGACGGAGCTATAAGCCTCCGATTCCGGGATACAGGTCGCGATTCTTGCAACTTCGTTGGGATGGGTCACTGAGATACTCTGATGCCACAAGAGTGGCGATATCAACTTCCAGAGCCTCGTTATGAACAGCGCCGTGATCAGCCTCAATGATGAAGGGAATAGGCACCGCCGACAAGGTCACACTGGAGCTTAAACCTCCCATACAGTGTCTGTAGACACATTGAGGCATGCCACAACCTTATCAGCCGGCACCGGGCAAGAGATGACCCAGGGCCGGTCTTCGGCGGGCAGCGCCAGCAGACCTCGCCGACGCCCTCTCTCGACTTCTTTCCCTTTCCCGAAACCTGTTCCCATTGTGTATCCCCTTTGCGCACTGTATCATATCGATTGTTGTCATCGTCAAGGATGTCGAGGGCCGAGGAACGTTCGTGGTGGCCGTCCGGACTTTGCGGGCGACGGCGGTCCGGCCAACGGAGGAGTCATATTTTGGGGGGGATTGTAGGGCACGAAAAAAATACTCACGCGTTGAGCAGACATAGTCGAGGACCGGGTTCGACCGGATCTTGGCGTTTAACGCCTTGATAGCTGCTGCCATTGTGTGTTGTGTTGTGTGTTGAGAGAGAGAGAGAGGAGAGGTGTCGTCGTCGAGGGATATCGTCGTTGTTGAATTGAAGTTGTGTTTCGCGGGACGAAAGCGCTGCAAAAGAGTTGGTCAACCAAAGGCAAAAAAAAGCAGCGTGGTTGGTTGGTTGGAATTTACAGTGCCAAAATTGGTTGGGAAATGTCAACCAGGGGGGGCAACTCCCCCCTAGAACTCCTAGAACTCGCTAGAGTCATAGCTTTTTGCGCCGAAAATAGGCGGGAACTTCGGACTTGCCCCTCTACGTCCGGTCCGTCTTCTTTCCCCAAAGAGCTGTTTTCGTTCTCGCGCTCAATCGCACCGAGCGAAATCGCGCCTCATTTGCGATAACAATCACGTGCCCACATTGTAGACAGCTGCGATCATCGCAGTTCACAGCATGCATTATACAGAGTAAGCTACGGATGCATCATACGGGGTACGATGTGGTTTTAGGGACCGTCTCATCCATATGGGCGGGAAATAAACAATTGGGATCATTTAGGCCTTACGTCAGACTCATCCCTGACGAAAGAGCCGCATTTTGAAATTGTCATGACTGGCATGAAATGGCTTCGTAGATACAGTAATGCCCTATATTTTGTGTATATCGCCATTTGATTTTGTATTCTCGCCCCTTTTGAATATGGTGTCGTATAAACTCAGAAACGCCGTAGTAGAAATGTAAACGTATGTGGAAAACAAGAAGAAAGCAAAGAACCGTCTGGGCCTCTTTGAAAAAACAAAAATACGAGATGCCGCTGTAACAATGACAAGCAGATCGTCCATGGATCGCTACCAGCCAACGCACAATGCTCCACAAGCTTTTACCGCCGTGGGGGTGCGTTGAAGCCGGGCGGCGGGCCGCCACCACCAGGGAAGCCAGGCGGCGCAAAACCGCCAGGCGCGCCAGGGAAACCAGCGGGCGGGAAGCCGCCAGGAGCGCCAGGGAAGCCGGGGGGTGCTAGACGGGGGTTAGAGAATGGCAATGAGCTGTACTGGGAGAGAGGGGACCTACCACCACGGCCGAAACCGGGGGCGCCTGGGAAGCCAGGTGGGAAAGGCTGGCCGGGACCGCCACCGACACCGGCTGCCGGGCCGGCCAGCGAGATGGGTGCGGGTGCACCGCGACCGGCAGGACGCGCAACGCCAGGACCAGCAGCCAGGCCGGATGCTACACCGGCCGTGGGAGCTTTGCCGAGGCGGGCGCTGGGGTCGGCGGGCGGCGGCGATTCGACGGACAGGGACACGATATGGGCGCCGCGAACGATGGCGAGGCCGAGGGTGCGCTTCTCTTCGCGCTCGACGGTGGTGGTTGTCGACTGGCCGGATCCTGAAGCGGCCGGCTTGGTTTCCTTTCTGCGAATGCGGCGGAACTCTTCCGTGTCGGCGAGGACGAGGTTCATGTGCTTGTCGAAGGCGAGCATCTGGCCGGTCATTTGGCGGCCGTCGTTGAGGGTGATGCGCATGCGGTAGTTAATCTAGAGGCGGGTTAGCGGAAGTTCGACATCGTATAGGGGGGGGGGAGCTGTCGCGACATGTCGCGACATCGTCGACGTGGAACATACATAACCGGCCTGGAGTAGAGGAGTAGTTAGCATCATGGACAATGCCATTGGAGCTTCTGGGGGGACACAGCAGGGATGCAAAGGGGACTCACCATCTTGCCCTGCTTGTTGGACGCCATTTTGGACAACTTTGGGTGCTGCTGGGCAGCAAGGAAGCTTCCTCGAAAGACTGGTTTGTGTTTTGGGGGGGTTTCAAAAATTGGAGCCAAAGCTTCTCGCCAAGTTGATATTCCCGTTTGGGGGGTCTTCAAAGCTTGTCGGTGAAGAGAAGCTTCGGCGCAGTTTCGTCTTGTGAAGATGGTTCGTCTGGACAAGAGTGGCCGCTGTGGGAATTGCTTGGGGATGCCTGTGGAGGAGAGGAGAAGAGACAGGGGAGGAGGTCTGAAAGGCAGCATCGCGATCCCGCCGTCAACAAAACGCCAGGCGCCAATGCCAAAGTTTCTGCCGAAGCGGTGAAGGGCCCCACATATACTTACATAAGGCTGGCTAGCTGGGAGCTCCATCGGACTTAAGTCGTGGCCAACCCAGGACGAGGGACCAAAGTCTGAGCACCCAAGTTGTAGCACGTGACGGCACTAATAGGGTTTTTTGCTCCTCTCCACCTTTAATTGGCTGTTTTGCGTTATTTCACCGCCCGCACAAAAAAATTGTCTGCCATTTCCCATTTTCGCGGACTTACAGAAAATCGTCCACTTAATTTTCCCCCTCGAAATTTCGTCTCTCCTCTTTTTCCTTCCTTCTTCGACAACCAACAACCAACGACAACATCACCACCACCTCAACAGCCCGAGGAATCAATCAAAATGGTGAGCACCACCGACGACACAGTGACTGCTTTTCTACAGAACAATGGCTAACATCTCTCTCCAGTCCGACAAGGCCGCCAACCCCATGCGGGAGCTCCGCATCCAGAAGCTCGTCCTGAACATCTCCGTGGGCGAGTCTGGTGACAGACTGACCCGTGCCGCCAAGGTGCTGGAGCAGCTGTCTGGTCAGACCCCCGTCTACTCCAAGGCCCGCTACACCGTCCGCACGTTCGGTATCCGCCGTAACGAGAAGATCTCGGTCCACGTCACCATCCGCGGCCCCAAGGCCGAGGAGATCCTGGAGCGTGGCCTCAAGGTCAAGGAGTACGAGCTGCGCAAGCGCAACTTCTCCGAGACGGGCAACTTTGGCTTCGGTATCAGCGAGCACATTGACCTCGGCATCAAGTACGACCCTGGTATCGGCATTTACGGCATGGACTTCTACTGCTGCATGACCCGCCCCGGTGAGCGTGTCTCGCGCCGCCGCCGCGCCAAGGCCCGGGTTGGCACCAGCCACAAGATCAACCGCGACGAGACCGTCAAGTGGTTCAAGCAGCGCTTCGACGGCATTGTCCGTTAAGCGTCGTCACGAGTCAAACTCGAGCGAAGCGAGGACCAAAAAAAACTAAAATTGGGCTAGGAAAAATGAATGATTGTTTCTTTTATTACAACGGCACTGCATGGTCGGTATGACGGAGTTTGTGTGTTTTTTATTTGCTGTTACCCCGTCTGCACTTTTCGCAAGACATGTCAATTACAAAGACAAAAACCTTTCGCTTGATTTTGAAAATACACTCAAATCAAGCAACGGCCTCAGAGACCGACCGGCGCCCCTTGCCGGCTTTCCCATTCCCATATTCTGTCCGAATGTTGTCCATGTGATGTGTATGTCGTATGGCCCTGTCAGTTTGTAGATGTAGTCTCGTCCACCTTGATGACGACCTTCCCAAAGTGTTGTCCTGCAAAGAGATACTGCAAGGCCGCACGGCTGTCCTTGAATGGAAACACGCGGTGCACGGCCGGCCGTATCTTTGTCTTTTCGTAAAACGCAAGCATCTCTTCGAAGCGGTTTCTTGGGCCATTCAGAATCCCTCGCAAGGTCATGTTGCGCCGTAGTGCCAGCACATTGATGCCTGTCATGTCCTCGTCGTTCTCAGACGCCTTGTTCGTCTTCCCTCCCAAGTAACCGATGCAATTGATGATGCCTCCAAATGCAACGGCGTCAAACGACTGCCGCAGCGTGGATGCACCGCCGTTTTCGAAGATAATATCGGCACCATGTCCGCCAGTGCACTCCATAACAGCATCGGCCCATCGCGGCGTCGTCTTGTAGTTGATCAGGTGGTCAGCGCCCATTTCTTTCGCCGTTGCCAGCTTGGCGTCCGACGAAGATGTAACGATAGCGCTCGCTCCACTGACTTTAGCGATCTGTAGGCCAGCCATGCTGACACCGCCTGTACCCTGGAGAAGGACAACCTCGCCTTCGCCGCCAGGCTGACCGAGTGGACGCATCCCGTTGATGGCCATCCATGCAGTGACGGAGGCAATGGGCAGACAGCAGGCTTCTTCATCGGTGAGATACTCTGGGGCTGACACAAGACCAATACTGGGAAAGACGCGATGCGTCTGGAGAACGCCCGGCAGAGGAAGTCCAAGACCGGCACTCATATCTGCCTGCTTGATGTGGCCGGTGCGGTGCAGGTGGTTGAAGACGGAGACGACCCGATCGCCGACCTTGTGAGCAATTTCGAGGTTCTCGCCGACTGCGACGACGGTGCCACACATGTCGGAGCAGGGAACGAGAGGCTCTGGCCCACCCGAATCAACAGCCTTGTGGTGGCTGTACAAGCCCATGCAGACTGATGTGTCAGTAAATGGATATTCATGAATCAAGTGGTCGCAGGCTCACCCTCAGTATCACGGTAGTTGAGAGCGACGGTGTGGATCTTGACGAGGACTTCATCGGGGCCTGGAGTAGGCATAGGCGCCGTGGCCTGTGCCAGATTCTCGAGGCCGTCCTGGCGCGTTGTCCACTGCTGGACTGATTCCATTTTGATATGAATGAATGGATTTGTTAAGTTGCGGAGAGAGATATTGGCCGTTGCGGAATTTATGGTTTGTCGTGTTGTTGGATGGCGCATGTGGAGTTGCACCAAGTAGCTGCGATAAGGGTAGCGCAGTTCGCCGATGCAAGTTTACTATCAAAACAACACCGGAATAGATCTTTACTCTCCACAATTACAGATCACGATCATATTATGGCCATACCGTGCTTATAACCACGACTAAATCACGAGCAAGCCATTACTATGCGGAATTTTTGACACTATTTTACCACGCACATGTGACAATATCTCGGAAAAGTGTGAATGAAAACAATTGGTGTGTCTTTGCTTCTAAAGCTAGGTATTAGGTGGGATGGACACCATGACCATCTCCGCAAAAATGAAAAGAGAAGAGAAGAAACGAAAAACAAAATGTTCAAAAATCAATGCTTGTTTTCATCCTCCTCAGGCCAGACTCATCTATCTTTTCATTTTCATTCTGCTTTTGTCTTCCACCCCTGCCTGCCTGCACATTCTGCTGTGGGTATTGCTCGCTGTACTATCTCCGTCGGAAAATCAAATACTCGTCCGCTTTCGTCTCACATTATTGGATTTAGGTGTGTGTTCGAAAACACTTTGGGCGTGCTCGCCTCGCTTAAGCCTTGGCCGCGGGAGCAGCCTCGGCGGCAGTCTCGGCAGCGGCAGCGGCATCAGGAGTGGCCTCCTCAGTCTTGGCAGCCGGGACAGTCTCCTCGACGGCAGCGGCAGGAGCAGCAGCCACGGGGCCCTCCTCCTTGGGAGTTTCCTCCTTGGTAGCCTCCTTGGGGTCCTCCTTAGCGGCCTCCTTTGCGACCTCCTTGGGAGCCTCCACCGGGGCAGCCTCGAGCTTCGGCTCCTTGCCCAGGGCCTTGAGCTCGCCGGCCTTGCCGCCGTACTCGTTGGGCAGGCGCTGGCCGAGACCAGAGATGGCGCTGCTGCCAAACTCGTTGGCCAGGCCGGCGCCGTTGGACATGGGGTGGAACTTCTTGATCGTCTTGGCGGCGACGAAGAGCTTCATGAAGGAGTAGACGAAGCCCATGATAGCGGGGACGTTGACGAAGAACTTTTCTTTGAGAAGCTCGGGGTAGTTCTGGGCCATGACCTTGATGGTCTCGGTGCTGGCGGCCTTGACGCTGGGCGACTGGCGTAGGAAGCTGATGCTCTTGTAGTCGTGCACCTGGTACACCTTGTAGGGGTCGTAGTCGGCGGTGATTTGCTTGGTGGCGGCGGACAGGTTGAGGTCCTGGAGCGCGAGCTCCATGAGGGCGACGCGCCAGTTGAGGAATCTGCTCCCGTGTTAGCAAATGTGTGAACAAGAGGGGCGGACTCGGCGCAGCTTCGCTGCTACTGCCGACGTAAACTGAAACTTACTCGGTCAAATCACCAAACGTCTTGTCGATGCTCTTGGTGCTCCCGTACACATTCCACGTAAACACTTCCCGCGTGTCCGGCTCGTCCGTGTTGTACGCGCCCGTCTCGTCCTTGTGGTACGTCGTCACATAGCCGAGGCCAGCAAACTTTTCACGGTTGTATTCCTTCGTCAGCAGATCAAGCGGCTTGTGCTCCTTGCGCCACGCCAGCGTCTTGAGCAGCTGGTCCTTGGCCTTGGCCAGGTCGCCGTCGTTGGCGTTCAGGTACTTTTGGAAGACGATCTGGCTGGGCACGTGCGTGGCCGGGTCGGCGAGCGTGACGCCCCAGATCTCGGGGTGGCCGTGCTCCTGCTGGGCGGCAAAGAGAGCCTGAATGGGGGTGACGGACGGCTTCTCGGGGGCGGCGGCCTCAGCCTCGGCGGGGGCGGCGGCAGCAGCAGCCTCAGCGGGCTTCTCCTCGGCGGCAGCCTCGGCTGGCTTGGCTTCTTCAGTCTTGGCCTCCTCGGCGGGCTTTGCCTCCTCAGCAGCAGCAACGGGGGCAGCAGGAGTCTCCGTGGCCTCGACGGCGGCAGCAGCCTCTGCGACCTCGGCCGCCTTGGCCTCAGCAACGGGCGTCTCAACGGGCTTGTCGGACATATTGAATGTGTGAGTGAGTATTGGAGATGTGGGGATGTTGGAGTGTGTAGAAGAAGTGGTGTGTTTGGGAAGAAGACGAGGAAGCAAGACGAAGTTTGGAGAAAGGAAGAAAAGAAAAACAAAATCAGGAGATGTGAACGACGAAGAAAAAAAGAGAGCCGAAGAAACACGACCGTGCCAAGAGGACAAGTAGACCAGTGACTCGACAGACAAGGGGAACGCAAAGGGGCGGTGACAAGCAAACGGTCAAGGTCAAGGGACAAGATGAGAATGGTACTTCACGAAGAAGGAAAAGGCAAAAAATACGAAAGTCGTTCCGTTGGCTAAGCAGCAAACAGCTATCCGTGGACGGTCCTGGATAGGTGCAGCAACAGTGCAACACTGTACTCCGTACAGAATGGTGCAGAAACCAAACAAACGCCCAGCCGAGACTATTATTTTGTGAGACAGCAGCTGTCCCAGAGTGGCTCCAGAGTGGCAGCTCCCCTGAAGTGCGGCCCAGGGTAGGGGAGCTATCCCCTGGAACGTGGCCAGTAACAGAGGGGCACGCCAGGAGTCTTGTCGAGTTGGGGGGTATGATTGGACAGGGGGCCCGCCATCGGCAGTTTTTTGGGTACAGAAATGGCCTAATGGCCCGTGCACGGCCTAGGGGTTGATTGATAAAAAAGGGAAAGAGGAGACCGAGGAGATAAGATCCCAACGCAGGAAGGTGACTGTTCTCCGCTTACGCCATGAATTACTGCTAACTCCTGACCGGCGCCGGTGACAACATGCTCTTTCCGTGAATGGCTGCAGTACTCACGGTCGTTCCTTCTCTTTAGCTTTGATATTGATGGATCACGTTCTATTCAAACTCAGAACGAATTAGATTTTCGATCCTCACATTGATCTGGCAATCTATCCAAGGTTGGCGATTTACGTCTTCCCGTCCCGTCCACCGGACTGTTTCGCATCCGTTCTCCACCCGCATCCCTCCTCAACCTGTCTTCTCCGAAACTGTGATGGGTACAGCCTTGTTATCACTACTACTGTTGACGGCCGCCACCACCGACTCACCGCCCTCGCCCTCGCTTTTCTCCTCGCTTCTCTCCTCGCCATTACCTCCACCAACGGCCGCCTCTTGGTCGCCGCCAGCATCGGGCTGCGCGCGCGCCTTCTGCTGCAGCTCGCGGCGGTGCAGGAAGCGGATGACGAAGGCGGTGGCGATGAGGCCGACACTGATAAAGATCTCGGTGACATAGCCCTTGTGGTAGTTGGGCGCGTCGACGGTCTGCCAGATGATGAGCGGCAGCCAGGCCTGGACGACATAGGCCATTTCGTTCATGGCGCCCGTGACCAGCGCACGCTCTTCGTTGTCATCTTTGCAGATTTCGTGGGCCCAGGCGAACGTCAAACCCGAGATGCCGCCGCCCACATAGGCCAGAACAAAACAAGCCCATTTCCAGCCGGTCGGGATGTTCCACACGGAGAGGCTGACATAGACCATGAAGGTGGCGGCGCCGGAAAAGATGATTGGCGGCCAGCGGGCGCCCTTGAAGACGGTGTCGGACGTCCAAGCATAGACAAACGTCATGATGACCTGCACGACCGACCCAAAGGTTGGGTAGACGTTGTACTGGGAGACCGTATACCCCTCCGACTTGAGCCAGAGAGCGAAAGCGGGCTGGCCGCCAAAACCCGAGCCGTTGTTGAACAGAATATACAGCAGGACAAGCAAGTACAGGTGCCAGCTGGAAAAGATGCGCTTTAACTTTTGGCGCGTAAAGGGCGCGCGGTTGGCTCGTCCCTCGAGCTTCATGCGCTGCTTGGCAATGGCGATTTCGTCCCGCGAAAAGTACCAGGCGCGCGTGATCTCGGGCACGTCGGGCATCATGAAGAAGCCGGCTGCGGCAATCGGCAGCGAAATGACCGTGTCAACGATAAACAGCCACTGCCAGCCGCGGAACCCGTTGACGCCGTCCAAGTGGTAGACGGCGGCCATGAGGTAGCCAGAAAACATGCTGCCAATGGCGCCGGCCGCATGGAAAATGCAGGACCGTTTGGCGAGCTCTTCGCGGCGGTACCAGGAACCAATCACATACTGCATGCCCGGGTAGAACGTGCTCTCGGCGAGGCCGACAAAGAAGCGGAGGACGTAGATTTGGGTGACATTGTTGCATTTGCAGGTCAAGATGGTCAGGACGGACCACAAGACTTCGCAGGCGGGGATCCAGATCGACGGGCGGACGCGGGTAAGAATGAGGTTGCTAAGTCGTCAGTATGCGCAGCAGATAAACGAGCTGTGCGAGGACAGGGAGTGCAAGAGTAGAGACTCACCTGGGAATCTCCCCGATCACGTAGCCGACGGTCCAGCAGGTGGTCATGTAGTTGAGCTGGTTGCCGTAGAGCCCCAGGTCCTCCCTCATGCCCGAGACAAAGGCGTTGTTGATGTTGACCTGGTCGAGGTACTTCATAAAGTAGCCGAGCGAGGCAAACGTGAGCACGACGGCGTCCAGCTTGAACAAAAACTTGCGCTCCTCGGGGCTCTTGTCGAACGTGTCCCAAAAATTGGACTTCCATGTCTGCTTGGGCTTTTCGGAGACGAGCCGCTCCGCGACGGCACGGTTGGCCGCCGTCAGACCGTCCTTGTCGATATCGTCGTCTGAAGGAGACGAGTGGAGACCTCCATCGTGTGTTGTATTGTTCCCATGGGACGGTGACGGCGACAGCGAGGTCGTCCGACCGGCAGCCGTCTTCTCGCCAATGTCGGCCATGTGTGTGTGTGTATTGACGGTGTTCAAGGTGAGTATGAATAAAAGAGGAATATGCGAGAGGCAACACGGATGAGCAGTGGGTTATACACATGGGACGGGACACAGAGTATTTTATATACGGCCTGGGACAGCGACGATCCATCAACAAGTGCGGATAACTGAAAGCAAATTCGGTCGAATGCGTGGCCTGCATGGGGAGCACAGATGATATGGAAGAACTCTTCTCTTTGCCCCTTTGCACTCATCACTTTTGCGTAGAGGGCAATTAATCTGCGCATCTTTTCTGGTATCCTTACTGGCATCCATGCTGCTGGATCAGGCCAGGCTTGTGCCATGGCCATGCGTGCAGCCTTGACCGTCGTTGCTGACCGCCGTGTTACAAGTTTACAAAAGGGGTGCGCCGAGATGTTGGATCTGAACATTTGATTTTTCTTTTACTCCAAACAGCTCCTCGCCTGGCCTGACATTTTCCCGTGTAAGTCGAGTTTGCCTTGGTAACTCAGACTATGATCTATGCAGCCGCACACGCAATTCCGTGGAAGAAAGTATGATAAGTCCGGGTTTGTCGTAGCATCCGAACCCTTTTCCATATTCCTTCTTTCTTTTCTCATTCCTTTTTCTCCCATACGTCGTATGTTTCCGTATCGTTCGTCTTGTTCGTCCGCCTTGAGGAGCCGACTCTTCGTTGTTTTGCTTGCACCCCCGCCAAAAAAACTTGCCCCCCGCCGATCATCTCCTCATCGTGTCCACTCCCCCATGTTCCTTGTCGAAGGCGTGCTTTCTTCTTCTGTGTCTTTTTCGATTTCTCTACGCGAGCTACCCCGAGCTCAACGGCATACGGATATAGAATAGATATCAAAAATTCTTATGGCTCCATCTTACCGCCCTCATATCCTCCTCTGGTTGGCCACGGGCCGATGAGGACGTCAACGGTCGTGATGATGAGATCTCGGCCCCCATTGAAGCCATACTGTGAGGCTCCCTTTTCCTTTCCATTTTAAAAACCATCCGGCCGAGTCGGAGGATTAAAGACCGTTCAAGGCTCGTAGTTGCATCCACTCGGATGTTTTTCTGGACATGCATTTCGGCAGGCATAAGATAGGACCACAAAGACGCCATCCTCCCCGGCGGAACGCGCAAAGCTCTCGAGTCTAGACGGGCATCCTACTGTGACTGTGAAGGTAGATGCATAGTATTGATTCACAGTGAGCGAGAATGAATGTTGAGGCCCCAGAGCGTTATGGAGACATTCTGAGCTAGGTAAAAAATAACGTGCCCTCGAACGAGTGAGCGAAGCAACAATAGAACGTGGGGGGCGCCGGAGCAAGCCGTTGAATACACTGGAGACGACGGAAGGAATATGGTCGAAAATACGACTGCACTCGGGATACGACAGAACCGGGCAATCCGCCGGACGACGTTGGATATTTGAGTTGGAAGTGTAAGATCAAGTATGTCGTATGCCGTACCAGTATGCATAAGAAGGCGCATTCAAGCTCATGGGCGCTTTCCTTTTCACGGGCTAGAAGGCGGGAGCTGTCCGAGGCGTGGTTGGTCGAGGCAAAGAAGAAAGAAACAAGCTCTTTACTGTGTACTTTAATTTCTTCATCCTCCCATTTTTTGTTTTCTTTTTCTTCTCTTCATTCTTTTCCCGTTCTTCCTGGGAGATCTGGCGACCCCCGTCTCGCAGAGTTGTGCCCTGGTCATCGTTGACACGGACGAGTCGTGAAATGGGATGGTCTGCTGTCCAATAATACACCGACTTCGCGTGTAAGTCCCCGCAATTGACTGAATTTGGAGATTTTTGAGGGCCGGGTCCAGATCACACAATCGACCACCCAAGCATTGCGCCACTCCCGTGCCGATGGTGTTAGTGAGGAGATGGAGCTAAGACGACAGAGAGATAGATGAAAATAATCAGGGACTTGAGGACTCGACTGACGACCTCGAGCCATCACTTGATTTCGAGGTATTTTTTTATTTTTTCTTTTCCCTCTTCTCACATCTTATCTGTTTGACTTTCCCATCGCCTCCGCCGCCTCTGGTTCCCGTTTCTTTCTCCGTTCCATCGTAAATCCTAAATCCTAAATAACAGGCCTTCCCTTGAAAACGCGATCGACTTGTATCCTACTCTGGGCATCGGAGCCGATCGACATGCAACCACTACATTTGTGAACAGTTCTTTTCCTCTCAAAGTACTCCATACAGCCCCGGAAGCTCATTGGGTTGGCTCCGTTGGCTCGACAAGGCTGGCGTCATTTCGCTTGCGTATTTGTTCATGCCACCCAGGATGATGGCCTCCAATGACTGTGAGCTCTCTATTGGCTGCTCTCCTCTTCGTGTTTCGTCTGGCTCGTCTTCCTTCGCTCTTGCTCGCCTTAGTTTCACGTTTCACCCAGCCTGTTTCTCTACATCTATGCCACAACATGCTATGCTATCGTTCTTTTGTCTTTCCTTTCCCTTCCCTTCCCCCTCTTGCGAGCTTTGGTTTATAAGCAGATTCGCATTCACAACATACGGCAACGTCGAAAGAGGGGTTGCGGATGTCGTCTTCATGTTTTCTTGCGACAGACACGCGATCTAGCCGACGACCTGTCCCTTTCCTGTGCTGTGACACGCCTTTGTTGGAGCTACTGTTGTTTTGCAAGGCTTCTCCAAACCGACCAACGACAGAAACGGCAAAAGACGACACAACCACAACGGCTGTCGACAGGTTTGATAGGGCGATGCACACAAAATAAGCACCCGAAACGCCCGCCGTTCGGAGGTCTGGTTATCCTAGTGTGAGGGGAAGTGGCCTGGCTGACAATTGTAATGATGTCTGTGGACGTGCGTGTGATGTGATGTGTTGAGTGCGAGTGCAAGTAAGGACGCGGATTGTGTTGGCGTTCTTGCGTTTTATAAAAGCAAGTATCCCGCCTGGTCGCAGTCGTATATTGCTGTTTGTATCATCTACAGCACATCTCATTTTGTATCTTATCTTCACCTTACACACAATGGCCCCCGCTCCTATTGACCCGTCGATTGTCGACGTCGCCGAGCCCCGCAAGGACACGCTCGGCCTGCCCAAGTCGGCCGCCGACCGCCTCACCAAGGCCGGCATCGACCTGTCCAACGGCTACCCGTACCGTCCGGCCCGCCCTCTGTATTTGGACGACGTCTACAAGATCCGCGGCGAGGACCGTGCCTATGAAGATGCTGGTGCGCGTGCCGACAAGAGCAAGAGTGCGCTGCTCTCGGCGGCCACCAAGGTGACCGATCTCACAGTGCACATTGGCACCGAGATCGAGGGTCTGCAGCTCAAGGACCTGACGAACCAGCAGCGCGACGAGTTGGCGCTGCTGATTGCCGAGCGCAGCGTCGTCTTCTTCCGCAACCAGGACCTTACGCCGCAGCAGCAGCGCGACCTGGGCAAGCACTATGGCGAGGTGGAGGTGCACCCGCAAGTCCCGCAGGTTCCGGGCGTCGAGGGCGTGACGGTGATCTGGCCCGACCTGCAGGCGACCGAGCGCACGGCCGACTTCCGCCACCCGGGCGGCGCCTCGCGCTGGCACACGGACCTGGTGCACGAGCACCAGCCCGCGGGCATCACCCACCTGCACAACGACACCGTCCCGCCCATTGGCGGCGACACGCTGTGGGCGAGCGGCTATGCCGCCTACGAGAAGCTGAGCCCCGAGTTCCGCAAGATTATCGATGGAAGGCAGGCCGTCTATCGGTCCGCGCACCCGTACCTCGACCGCAACCGCCCCGAGGCCGGCCCCCAGTACGTCGAGCGCATCCACCCCCTCGTGCGCGTCCACCCCGCCACCGGCTGGAAAGCCTTGTGGGTCAACCGCGCCATGACGGACCGCATTGTCGGCCTCGACAAGGCAGAGTCCGACGTCATTCTCAACTATCTGTACGACGTCTACGAGACCAACGTCGACATCCAAGTCCGGTTCAAGTGGACACCCAACACCAGCGTCCTCTGGGACAACCGCATCACGATCCACAACGCGAGCTGGGACTATGGCGGCCGCCATCCGCGCCACGGCACACGCGTGACGTCGCTGGCCGAGAAGCCCTTCTTCAAGGCGGACGCGCCGACACGCCGCGAGGCGCTGGGACTGCTGGATGCGTCGGAGAAGAAGGAGCTCGGGCTGACCAAGGCCATCAAGGACTTTTCCATTTAGGCAGAGGAGTAGAGGGGGGATTTCGCCGTAAGATAGTCTGATGAATCATATGTCACATTGCATTCGTATTTACCTCGTTTGGATTGTTTCGTCGTATCGTAGTATGTTTGTTGAATTCAATCAATGTCAAGAGGTCACGCGTTGAAGGCGCAGTCGAGTTCGAGATGCAGATGGTCGGGAGCATGTTTAATGTCGTTGTTCATCGGTCGGCTCGAACTGCGGTCGATATGTCTTGTCGATCACCACCATCGCGGCGGCATAGCACGGCTGTCGTCGGGATTGGAACATTGCCAATGTGAGTCTGTCTGTTTTCTGAGGCTGTGATGGAAAGGGGTGGCAGTTGACAGGCAAACCTTCCACTGCAAACCAATCGCGCTAGTCCATTTTCGGCGAGCTGACAGAAAGCGCGTGGCGGAGCGCCGTTCTCCTTATCGACCCTTATCGCACCAAAAAGCTTTGGGCATTTTAGTGTTTCAGTGAGGGGCGGCACAAGAAAGAAAGTGAAGAGTTGAGTCACTCGACGGACACGGCAAGACAAGACAACGATAAACGGTTGATTGAGATACCAGTCACCACAATACACAGACCCGAGCTGATAACGACGGCGGTGAACGATATAAACGGCAGAGTCGCCACTCTTTTTCGTCTTTCGATTGACTCGATCAACTTCTACCCCTCTTCACTCGACGATATTTCATCGCATCACAACTCCCTCGATAATCCTTCCTACCACGATAACAAACACTACGAACCATACTCAAGAACTGATATACACTACCTTCGTTACCCACCATGGCCGACCTCGTGGAAAGCACGGCGAAGCTCCAGCTGGACGAGGTGACGGGCGAGATGGTGTCCAAGGGCGAGCTCAAGAAGCGCATGAAAAAGCGCGAGAAGGCGGCGGCGACAGCAAAGGCCAAAGAGGCAAAGGCAGCAGCCGGCCCGGCCGAGCCCAAGCCCAAGGCTGCACCTGTGCCAAAACAGGATGAACCCGCGATCGACCCCCTAAACATGTTCAAGGTTGGCTTCCTGGAGGACGTCTTCAAGATCCGGCCAATGAAGCCGGTGCGCACGCGGTTCCCGCCCGAGCCCAACGGGTTTCTTCACATCGGCCACGCCAAGGCCATTGCCGTCAACTTTGGGTTTGCCAAGTACCACGGCGGCTCGTGCAACCTGCGGTACGACGACACGAACCCGGAGAGCGAAGAGCAGATGTACTTTGACGCGATCCTGGAAATGGTCGAGTGGCTGGGCTTCAAGCCGCGCGAGATTACGTACTCGTCGGACAACTTTGACACGCTGTACGCGCACGCGGAGAAGCTGATTGAGTGCGGCAAGGCGTACGTGTGCCAATGCACGGACGCGGAGATCAAGGACCAGCGCGGCGGCGGCGAGGGCCGGCCGCGGTACCGCTGCAAGCATGCCGAGCAAAGCGTCGAGTACAACCTGACCGAGTTCCGGGCGATGCGCGACGGCAAGTACAAGCCCCAGGAGGCTTTCCTGCGGATGAAGCAGGACATTACGGACGGCAACCCGCAAATGTGGGACCTGGCGGCCTACCGCGTGCTCGAGAAGCCGCATTTCCGCACGGGCGACAAGTGGAAGATTTATCCGACGTACGACTTTACGCACTGCCTGTGCGACTCGTACGAGGGCATCACGCACTCGCTGTGCACGACCGAGTTTGTGCTGAGCCGCGTGAGCTACGAGTGGCTGAACCACACCTTGGGCGTCTACGAGCCAATGCAGCGCGAGTACGGCCGGCTGTCCATATCGGGCACCGTGCTTTCGAAACGCAAGATCCTGAAGCTGGTGGAGGGCGGCTACGTCCGCGGCTGGAACGACCCGCGTCTCTACACGCTGATTGGCATCAAGCGCCGCGGCGTGCCCCCCGGCGCCATTCTCGAGTTTGTCAACGAGCTCGGCGTCACGACCACCAACTCGGTCATTGACATTAAGCGCTTCGAACAGGCCGTGCGCAAGTACCTGGAGCGCACCGTGCCGCGGCTGATGCTCGTCCTGGACCCCGTGCCCGTCGTCATCGACGGCGTCGAGGGCGGCGCCGAGGGCGACACCACACTGGACGACCTCGATGGCAAGGCGCTCTCGATCCCATTCAACCCCAAGGACGCCAAGGTCGGCGTCCACGACGTCAAGTTCGCCCGCACCATCTACATTGATCGCGCCGACTTCCGCGAAGAGGCCGACCCGTCCTTTTTCCGCCTGGCGCCCGGCAAGTCCGTCGGCCTCCTCCAAGTGCCCTACCCCATCAAGGCGACCTCCTTCTCCAAAGACGAGTCCGGCAAGGTCACCGAGATTCGGGCGGTGCTCGACCTGTCCGGAAAGAAGCAAAAGACGTACATCCAGTGGGTGCCCCCGATCGAGTCCGGCTCCCGCCGCGCCGAGGTCCGCGTCTACAACCCGCTCTTCAAGTCCGAAAACCCCAACGACGCCGAGGGCGGATTCCTCGCGGACATCAATCCGGACAGCGAGGTGATTTACCCCGACGCCCTCATCGAGTCCGGCTACGACGAGGTGCGCCGGCGCGCGCCGTGGCCCGAGGCGGCCGGCGAGAGCGAGCTCGGCAAGGGCGGCCCCGAGAGTGTGCGCTTCCAGGGCATCCGGGTGGCGTACTTTGCCGAGGACCCGGACTCGACCGACGACAAGATTGTGCTGAACCGGATTGTGGCCCTCAAGGAGGATGTTGGCAAGAAGTAATTGATGAAGACGGAAGACGGAAGACGGAAAATGAAAAAAGATATAAAAGGCGGAAGAGGACGGAGTACGGATGGGCCAGCATAGCATGGAATGACGGAATGGCAAGGGCCGGGACATGGACATGGACTAGCTGGATGCGTGTTTTAGGTTTTACTGGGAGTCGACCTGTAGCATTCATTAAGCATTTTCTTCATGTCTTCTGCGAAAGCCGTGACGAGTCATGTGGTTAGTGCTTGTATTGGCAGTTCACTTTAGCCGGTTCATCTATCTGTTGACATCCTTGCCCCTGTCAAACTCAAACTCAACTGCCGGCAATTGTTATCTCCCCCTTCCCCCGGCAAATCGCGTTCGTCCGGGATACTTCCGACGTCCAAATGGCTCATCCTGTCAACAGTGGTTTGGTGAGAATGTGTATTGAGTATTATGTAAGCTGTGTACAGGCAAGAGGCAAGAGATGGCGGCCACGATGAAGATGAAGATGCCAGCAACATGCTCGCTGAATTGGCCAACTAGTATTTAGTACTAGTTCATCGGCATGGACAATTTGCTGCTGCTGATGCCCGGAAGCTCGGTGAGCCCTGTTTTGTTAGCGGTCCGTAGCGGTAAAAGGTAAAACCGTTCAGCCCCGGAGAAACTTACAGCTGTCAATGTCTTCCTGGACAATATCTTTGACCGAGCACTTGTTTTGCTCCTCAATCGACTGCGTCTTGAGCGTCGGGCAGTTGACATAGCAGGGGCTGTCCATGGCGCGCTGCAGCGAGTCGTTCTTCCAGCCAAACATGTAGTCGCCGTGCGTGGCATAGCCCGTCTTGTCGCCCATGGACCAGACAAAGGGCTGCTTCTCGGTCGCGTTGGGCAGCGGCCACAGCTCTGGGTCGTTGAACGAGCTCGTGTCCCAAATGGTCTCGTACATGAGCTGCGGGATGCGCACGGGATGGGACGCCGGACAGGCGCCGCCCGATTCAAACGTGCCCTCGGCCGGGTACGACACGTGGTCCTGGTGCGAGGGCGAGTCGAGGTTGACGCCGTCCCAGCAGGTCGGGAACCGAATGTTGGCCATGATGCCGGTCTTGCAGGGCTTCTGGGGGAAGCCCAGGGTCTCGGGGAAACGCGTCGATCGCTCTTCCAGACACGTGTAGGTAAGCTGGCGGAACCGCTCGGTCTGTTTTTCGTTGTTGAATCCGGCGTTGCCCACCAACATGCGGAACCCAGGCTTGAACGCCGTGACCTTGGAGGCCTGGTCGTAGTTGAACAGCGCATCTTGCATGTAGTACACCGTCATGCCCCCGTGCGTTCCCTCAAAACCGAGGTTGGGTCTCTGCGGGACTCTCTTGTACGTGCCGTTGCGGGCGCGGAAGAACAGGACAGCCGTCCAGTAGTTTGAAAAGTCTTCGGAGAACTGGCACGTCGTGCATGTCGACAGGCTGGGAAGGTCGTGCTCGATGGGCGTCATGGTCTCATTGAAGGAATTCCCACCGATAATCTGGTGGAGATGCGCCGAGGGGACCTCGCCAGGATTGACGAGAGGATCCAGGCGCTGGACGACCAGCTGGGCACAGCCAAAACGGAGGAGTGCATGAGCAGGTGCCACAAGGGCAAGCGCCGCCAGAGTGGCGAGGTCACTAGCAGTGTTGGGCAGCATTGTGGAGAGATGGGATGACGATGACAATGAGGATGGCGACGATGAGAGAAGAAGGGTGATGACGGTCGACGAAGGAAAAGAGCAACGAAAGAGGTGGGAAAATTCGACAAAGGGCAAGAAAAGCCTACAAATGTCGCCACATCCAATATACAACAACATTTAGCCCTTTGCTCTCCACCGCCTTGGTATCTTGGTATCTTGGTGTGTGCCTCTTCTCACTTCTCTATTTACTCTGAGTTGTCGGCTAATATGACGCCGAATAGATTGCCGGGTCGGGGAGGGAGATGGGGAAGTGAAGATATGGGGAAGAATGTGGAAATTATATTCCACAAACAGAAAAAATAGGAAAATAGTAATTATCTGATGGATAGCAAGGAATTCTGTACAATTTTTCTCGTCCATCTGGAGGTAAAAGGAAAATGTCCGATGTTATCGTGATGTGGAGCCGCCAGCCAATCAGAGGCCGAGAATCCACTTACACGGATTTGGTAGAACCTCATCCTCATGACAGGAGCCAACATTCCGACGAACGCACAGCTACAAACCTCGGCCCAGCTGTTAGCAGTGCCCGTGCCACACATTATTTACAACCAAGTTCATCAATATCTGCTCCTTCAATGACTTTACGACACAATACCTCTCAGCGAAATAGACGATAATTTCACAAGTATCACTGCACAAATTCAATTACAACTGGAACGTTTACACTTTGCTTCGTTTTCAAGTTTTTTTTATTATAATGATTATTAGAAGCCAATACTGTGCTCGTGTCATACCCAAACCCCAACAGCCAAAGGACGGGAGTATGACACTAGGATCAGCATGGCATGTCATGGCTGAAGGTGTCGTATGTGTATGGAAGCGCATGTTAAAAAGCCTATGAGAGAGCCTGATGAAGTACGCTCTTTGCAGAGTGACAAAAATAGAGACTGACAAAAATACAGACTGACAAAAATACGGACTGACAAAAACAATACAACAAGTTGCATGTGTGCTGCGGATTATCCACGGCAGCATCACGGGTATCATAGTCCATAGTATCATCGTAATCCAAGATCCGAACTCAGAACTCCAAAGTAATAAACGAAAAAAAGACAAAACAGAAAAGCAATAAAAATGCAAAAAATGTAAAATAAACAGCGACAAAACAGTAAAAATACCAAAACATTAGAAAGAAAATAGCCCAAAAGGCTTTTATCGCAAAAGGCTTTAGTCGTTCTTGGACCGTGCACGTCTTATACTTCTTGCCGATGCCAGTCTCTATTCCGACGGTGATCGGGCCCGATACCTTCTTCTGCGCCGCGAAAGGACGATTTGGAGACGCTGGATACGCTGGAGAGGCGGGAGAGGCGGAACTGGCGGACCAAGCCAAGGGAGAGGCGGAACTGGCTGAGCAGCCCATGGCGGCAGAGGCTGTGGGGGCCCGGGAGGCGCAATCGGAGGCGCTCCCGGCACGGGCGGAAGAGGAAGCTGAAGCTGAGGGAGCACTGGAGCCGCGACGTTCGACGGAGGGCCGTTGTGCACAGATGCATTTTGCTGAACCGGCTGGGACTGCTGAACCGGCTGAGGCTGTTGACCCTGCTGGTACTGCGGGTACGCCTGGTACGGCTGTGCCTGCCCGAATTGCTGGTTCTGCTGGCCCTGATTCTGCTGGCTCTGATTCTGCTGGTCCTGGTTCTGCTGGCCCTGGTTCTGTTGACCCTGATTCTGCTGGTCCCAACCTGGAGGGAACACGTTGAATTGTCCGACAAAAATTTGAACGTCCTCTCCACCGACGAGGCCCTCGTCGAAAATGGCATCTTCATTTAAATCCAGAGGGGACTCCCCTGGACTTGGACTGGAGAGCTCGCGGTGTGACATCCGAGGCGCTCCAGGCACGGGCGGGATGGGCGACTGGCTTCCGGGGAACAAGGGAGGCAAGAAGTTTGACTCAGGGGCGGGCATCTCGACGTCCTCCGGAGCCACGTCGCCTTTCTTGACATCTATTTTAGCGTCTTCGTTGCTTGCCTCGCCTGCATTGGCATTTGTGTCTGCTGCCGCCTCTGCAACCGCCTCTGTAGCCGCATCTACAACTGCATTGTCCGCAGAGCTGTCCTGGGTCTCGTTGGCCTCCGCGACATGTGCCGCCAGGTTGGTGAAGAAGTTGGGGTCTGAACCTGAGCCTGAGCCTGGGCCTGAGTTGTCCGCGTGGATATCAATGCCTTCCACCAGGTTAATGTGCATGGCCGAATTCATGCCAGAGTCGTTGGAGCCAGAGTCGTTGGAGCCAGAGTCGTTGGAGCCAGAGGGGCCAGAGGGGCCAGAGGAGCCAGAGGGGCCAGAGGAGCCAGAGGAACCAGAGGAACCAGAGGAACCAAAGGGGCCAGAGGTACCCGACGGGCCCGAGGCATCCTGGTCTGGATCAGGACGTGGATCTCGCAGCCGCCGATGGTATTCTTCGCGGCTCTGCCGCATCGCTTCTTGGAACTGCGCGTCCTCCTCATCGTCGTCGACGGGAGCGCCAAATTCCGAGCTATAGTCGACTTCGAGCATGCTCACGTCGCCAAAGCCGTCGTCCGAGCCATAATCCTGCCGGTTGTACCGCCGGTTGTAGTTGTGCCTGCGGGCCTGCATGTTTCTGGCGAAACGGTGGCTAGGCCGAATGCGGCGTGGAGCCGAGTTCCAAACTGAAGCTGAAGAGGGAGTCCGGACGGACAGAGGATTGGGCTGAGCTGCAGGACCGGAGCCGTCATCCTCAGTGTGGTCATCCGGTTGCAAGCTCATCGCGAGGGCCAACTGAATCTGTGCGTCCTCATCGTCGTCTTCGTCTTCGTCTTCGTCCATTGGAATATCAAGCTCGTCATCCGGAGGGGGCACGTCGATATCCTTCTCAGACCTGAGCTGGGCTAGTTTTAGCTGGAGCTCGTCTATCTCAGCACTAATGGCATTCTGAGCATCAGTGATATTCTGAGAATTATTGGCATTGGCATCCTGCGGAAATGCAACGTCCACGCCCGGAACGCTAGATCCAGCATCGACGTCCCCGGCAATGGTCCTGTCGCTCAACGCAGGGCTGGCCCGATTGTTGTCGATCCCAGTGTCGGCCCGGGGGCAGCCAGTTGTAGCGCCCAGAGCAGCGGCTCTAACGGCAGCTCTAACGGCTTCTCTAACGGCTTCTCTAACGGCTTCTCTAATGGCTTCTCTACCGGCTGCTCTAGCGGCTGCTCTAGCGCGGGCCATAGGGCCGATGTTAGGGCTGGCGTTGGGGTTGGTGTTAGGGCTGCCGTCAGGGTTGGGATTGGCCCTTGGAGAGTGCTGAGTGTTGTCTTTAGTGGTGTCTCCAGTGGCATCTCCAGCGTTGCCTCTAGAGTTGCCTCTAGAGTTGCCTCTAGAGTTCGTCGTAGGCCTGGCCCGTGCTAGCGGACCTGCATGGGGCTTCGAGATGCCATATTGATTCTTCTTGCCTTGGTTCTTGGCAAGAACTTGGGCCTTCATAGCATCGAATTGTCTTTGGATTTCTGGGGCATTGCGGCGTCTTCGTTCCTCAAAAATGCGGGCCTCATGTGCCCTCGACTCAGCCCATCTGTCGCGGCGTGGGGCGCTGCAACAAAAGGCGGTGCCCATGACAGGGCAGCATCGAGCTGGCCGAGCAGGCGGACCAGGCTGGGGCGGGTTGAGCTCGGTGGACTGGGGCTCGGTAGGCTGTACGGGCTGGGCTGGTTGGGCTGGCTGGGCTAGGTGGGTAGGTTGGGCTAGCTGGGCTGGCTGGGTTGGCTGGGCTGGATGGGCTGGCTGGGCTGACTGTTGGCCAGACATTTCGGCGTCTGTGTGTGCTGTTTGCTCCTGTGTCTGAGGCTGTTGCTGCTGAGACTCCTGCTGCTGAGACTCCTGCTGCTGAGACTCCTGCTGCTGAGACTCCTGCTGCTGAGACTCCTGCTCTTGCGTGTTCAAGATCTTGGAGAGATGCATGTTGAGAGATTTTGAAGATTGCGCCGGTGAGGTACGAAGGAGAAAGTGGTACCGTTAGAAAGGGCGTGGCTGGTTGTATCAAGAGATGTTCATAAGACGTTGTGGATGAGTTTGCGTCGCAAAGGATTTGTGATTGAAGCTTGGGAAGCGTGCGGAAAAGTTTTTTGTGGGATGTGAGGGTAAAAAATGAAAGAGGAGAAAGGAAGGGGGACGACGATGGACCTTGTGACTTTTAACAAGAGAGCACTCACAGCGCACAGAGACATTGAGCCCTCCGAGCATCCCGAGACAGACTCGCAGAGATTACATGCTCGTCGGAGTCGCAGGATGATGAACGCGTCACCATCTGGGGGGATCGGGCCTGGGATTCTACAGATAATGACAAAGATAGGGTCCGGCTGGGCGGATAGGAGGCGAGAAAAATGGTCACAGCTCCTTAACATGGTACTAGAGGCGATATATCTCGTAATGTTTGCAAGGGGAAACGGCAGATAGAGCCAGGCTTGGTTGCTTAGTGGTGATAAATGTACGTTGACAGATTTCCAGGGTGTACTCCAGACACGGCAAGTCTTGAATGTCAGACTGAATGAATGAAAACTCGGGAGGAAGACTGTCTGCTCAGGAGTCGATGATGTATATGATATACATGGCATGGCGAAAGTTCACAAGGCAGCCAATAGGATGGTGGAGGAACGGGGCTTCAATCTCAAATTCTAGGACACAAATAAGGTTATTAAGGGTCTACGTGTGTCTCATTGGTTGTCTTTCGTTCTTCTTTCAATATGACGTGGTGTGCCTGAGTCTCGGTAATTCTCTAATGTTTTTAGTCGCAAGAAAACGGCTGATAGAGCCAGGCATGGTTGCTTAGTGATGACGAATGTAGGTTAAAAGATTCCCAGGGTTCTCCGTCCACGGCAAATCTTGAAAGCCAGACTGAATAATTGGCCAATAAGAAGGCGACAGAGGACAAGGCTATCTCGAATTTTAGAGCGAAAACGAGGCTGCCACGAATCTGTGGGGGGTTATTGGTCGATTCTACGTTTTGCAACGGACTTTTGAGCGCTAGATACGTATTCCTGAGATGCACATAATTTTTAACGATCGGTACTGCCATTGTCAGCGTTTAGCGGGGCGCACCGTCCTACTAAAAGGGGGCGATGTTTACTTCTTACTATTTTAGGTCATGTCCCACTTTAATTTCACACACTTTCTCATCGATCCCCCTCAGCGCCCCTCCTTTCCCATTTTTTCCCCGACCATACACTTTGTAGACCTGTGTTTTATCTGTATCTTGATTTTACTTTCTCGTCGTTGAAAGGAAATGTTTCGCAGCTTCTTCTGCTTCGAAAGAGCCCAGTGAAGCCATATAGACTTTCCAAAACTTGGACAAGAAGCGAGCCCTTTTCGAGCACACTTTTTCGCGATTCAAGTCCTCTCTTCATTAAAACGAAACCGGTCCTTTTTTCTATCTTTTTGTGAGTCACAGTCCGGCACAAAGCTTATTTTTTGGTCGAGCTCGCTACAAACGCTCTTTCGGTCTCTTGATGAACCCAGCACTGTTTCGCGACCTCGACAGTCAAATGTACTATGCGACAAGCAGTGGTAGCTTGCCAATAAAAATTTTCCAGGCCATATCTTAATGCCTGGCCTACGGTTGTGCTCTTTCGGCGAAAATTACTCGTGGTGCGATCTTATACTCGGGAGGAAACGGCAGAAGGCGCTAGGACGGAAGACACGCAAACAGAAAGACGAATCCATGTCCGGCTTACCATGTAAAATGAGTTCTTTTTGGCTTAGGCTGGTTTATTCAGGCCAAAGTCTACGAACCTGTCTTACTATGCATATCCAACGATATTTTAGGCTTATTCGCTGTCTTTAAAGTCCCGTCCGTGATGCGAATATAAGTCTACTCTACACGTGACTTGACGTAGGAACTCAGCTGACGTGTTGATTTGACGTGTGTAAAACAGTTTCTGCCCTATATTTTCTTTTCCTTTTGTAATGGGGTTCTGCTTTGTAGAAACGAGCGATCCACAGGATATTGTATCTTGGTTCTGCCCTTATCATTTTGTTCAGCCTACCACTTTATTTTCCCATCCTTTCCCACTTATCCCTATCGGCAACGTCCTCCGCTGTATATTCCCATGTCCGCGTCGGCCCATGGCCTACACCCACATTCTGTAGAAATGGAGAAACATTTATATTGCGGGGGTTGGTCTAATGCTAGCTCGACTCGACGCTTACTCTCGGCCACCGGCATTGAGTGTCCCCGCTTTTGCTTGCCCTGTTATCTATCTCTTGCTTGCTTTCTTTCTTTCTTTCTTTATTTTTTGCCTCCTCACTCTGGCTGGGCGTCGGCCTGCATGAAGTGTCGGGTGCGAGTCTGGGGAAATTCTCCGAGCACTCTCGTTTGAGTAGTAGACTGCAAGACGCCGAAAGCCAAGAAGGAGAAAAGGAGAAAAAAGAAAGTAGAGATCGATGCCAAGTCTTTTATTTTCCTAGTGACACGACGTTGCCACTCAAGATCTGTACCGGCGATCTACAATTTTGCGTGTATTTCCAACTGCCTATCTTATTGTCATATTAACTGTTTCTCTTCCTTTTTTTACTTCTCTATTCTACCCGTCCTCCCGTATCTTGGCAAATCGAAGGATGCCGGTAAAGATCATGTTTGCACGAGAGTGTGCAACGTAGAGGCCATGATAAGACATTGCGAACAATGCATTGTGGGAAATTATTTCGAGCAAGACGCACTCCTCTTTCATTTCACCCTTTTGAACGCATAAAATTTGGCGACGCGTCATTCCCAAGACGAATTTTTTCTGTATATATTGTAGACTGTAGTTCACTTTGCATTTTGTATGCATCAACACGTATGGTACTGGTCCATTACGACAGACTAAGGTCCTTTCGCACAATTTTCTTCTCTATGTATTGCATTTTCAGTGCCGAGTTCCATACAGTCTCGTCACGGACTCTGAATCCTTGCGCACGATGGATTTCTCTTGCATTCATGTCTCGGCGCTCCTTTTGCCGTAAAACATGTATCCCAATGCAGAACAGAAGCAGATACAGAATGTTCGCTTTTGCAGAACCCATGATTTCTCTGGTCATTATGTTATCAAATCGCAACCGTCTTATTATTGCACATAGTATTCGTGTTATTACTTTTCGCTACATTTATTCCGGTCGTCTTTCCATAAACGACACCTTGCTGCTGAAAATGCAAGGTACTTGCGACCCTCTTTAGCCGTTAACCATACCAGCGATAAGACCCAATATGAAGAAAAGAGAGCAAAAAGGTCTGGGCTGGCAGCCAAGACGACTCGCACAATGCCAAAAAATGAGGAAGAAAAGAACAGTTAAAGAACAGTCGTGGAAGAAGTAAAGTGAAAACAAGCAATGGCAGGAATAAACGAGCTGCCGGCAGATGGTTGTTGAGATGTTTCAATGACACTGAAGAAGTCTCGGCATTTTGCGACATTGGATGAATTGGTCAAGGAGGATACCTTTTGCGGTATCTAGACTACACAAACTGCAATAAACAGCAAAGGAGAGCGAGAGAGAGCACGAGATGTTAAACAAAAGAGAAAAAAAGGGACATTCTACAAGACGGATTTCGGGCCATTGTGCCTTTCGATGGTGTGCAGAGGGCCCGCGATTGAGTGGTTCCTTCCTGCGGCCCTTCTCCCGCTCCCCACAGAATCTTCCCTTGCCCACGACAATCACATGACTCGAATTTTATTACTGTAGGAAAATAGTCGTAAACGTGAGTATTTTTGAATGGCTCTGGCCAGAGTGTTCCAGCGTTCCCGTTTTCCATAAAACACTTAATATTGCAATGCCAGGTATTATCCAGCTAGCCAGACCGTGTTCTCTTTGGCCATTCTTGTTTTAGGCCTCTTCCTATTCGCCGAATTTTCCAGTCTCGTTTTCAGTCTCATTTTGGACAGGCTCCCTCCGCTCTTAGCCGTGATCTTCACCATTTGTCCTTGCATATTCGATTGTTCCATTCTGCCACTCTCTTCAGCCAGCTCCTTTTATATTTCCTACTCTTGGTACTCACAGACGCCCTACATCCCAGAGAAACAAATGCGGCTCGGCATTTATTCTCATAGAATGTTTCGAGCAGGATGTTTCCATGTCTCTTTCTGTAAAAGAAGACGCGCGTCTTTTCTGTACTCTGTATCTGTTTGATCGTTTTGATATCTTTTGTAATTAATTCCAATATTGTCATCTTGTCGTCCATTCAACTGGAGATTAATATCGCGAGACAAACAAGACGAGCCTGATATCTTCGAGTCTTGGAACCGGAGGCTGGCCAGAAATGAAGACAGATGAAGACAGATAAAACGGCAAGAGACGGGATTTGGTGAACGAACTTTGCGGGGAAGAAAGTCGAGAAAGTATTTAATGACAATGCCGTCTCGTAAACATTGAACAGTGAGATGAGGATTGTGAGAAGACTGAAGACTGCAACCACAAGTGTCTACCGCCGCCTACGCCAACATGGGGACACATGAGACCCACGAAATCAACGGCTCGCCGTCGCCGTCTCTGACGGACTTGTCCGAGAAGAAGACGGCAGAGGCAACGACCAAGGAGGTCGGCGACATTGATGTCGACGAGGCGGCTTTTGAGCACCTGGAGAATGAGCTGTAAGTCCCACTGAGAGGCAGAGAGGGAGAGAGGCAGATAATTTTTATTCACGTTTAATTTTTTATTTACATATATTGACGCTCGTTTCGCTCGCTTCGCTTGGTCCAGAGCCCAGTATGGCATCAATGAAGACCAGTACGAGGAGGTCAAACGGCTGGCGGACTCGTACTCGCTGGACGACACGCGGGCGCGGATCACCAAGATTGTGCAGATCCACGAGCACGACCCCAACTTTTCGCACGCGCTGATCCAAAAGTTCAAGTTTCTGCTGGACAACAAGGACATTGACGAGAATCCTACTCTTGGGGAACACGCGGTGCTGATCCGGGAGGTCAAGCTCGAGGTCGCGCTGATCACGTACAATAGCCCGTACGCGCAGGTCCGAGCCGTTGTGGCCAATGTGGACGACCCTGAGATGCCGTCGTCCACCATACGAGCATGGGCGATTGGGCTGACGTTTGCCGTGCTGCTGGCGTTTGTCAACCAGCTGTTTTCGATCCGCCAGCCGGCAATTATGATCGGGGCGAACATTGTGCAGATCCTGGCGTATCCGCTGGGCACGCTGGCGGCACGAGTCCTGCCCGACTGGGGCGTCATGGTCCGTGGATCGCGGATCAGCCTCAACCCGGGCCCGTTCTCGCGCAAAGAGCACATGCTGATCACCATCATGGCGAGTGTGGGTGGGGCCACGCCGTTTACGAGTCTGATTATCTGGACACAGTATCTCCCCCAGTTCTTCAACCAGCGGTACGCCGGCCGCTTTGCGTACCAGATTCTGATCGGGCTCGGCACCAATTTTATCGGCTACGGCCTGGCGGGCGTGTGTCGCCGGTTTCTTGTCTACCCGAGCTACTGCGTGTGGCCGACGTCGCTGGTGACGATTGCGCTCAACACGGCGTTCCACAGCGAGAAAACAGTGCGGCACCGCGGGCCGTGGGGCAGGCTGGTCACAATGTCGCGGCTGCGCTTCTTCTTCCTGTGCTTTGGCTGCATGTTTGTGTACTTTTGGCTGCCGAATATCCTCTTCCAGGCGCTGTCCATCTTCAACTGGATCTCGTGGATCGCGCCAAACAACGTGAAGCTCAACAGCGTTGTCGGGTTCAACAACGGCCTCGGCCTCAACCCGCTGCCCAGCTTCGACTGGGCCAATATTATCCATTTCGGCGGCGACCCGCTCATGCTCCCGTTCTTTACGACGCTGAACAAGTTCGCCGGCAGCTTCTTCTCGCTGTTCATCATCCTGGGGCTCTGGTACAGCAACGCCTTCCATTCCGCGTACCTGCCGCTCAATTCGAACCGCGTCTTTGACCATTTCGGCAAGCTGTACAATGTGTCGCGCGCCGTCGACGCGGACGGCCTGTTTGACGCCGCCAAGTACGAGGCCTACAGCCCCGCCTTTTTGTCAGCCGGCAACATCAACATCTACATCTTCTCGTTTGCCATTTACACGGCCACGCTGGCGTATGCCGTGCTGTACCAGTGGCACGAGATCAAGCTCGGGTTTGCCGAGTTCTTTTACAGCATGTTCAAGCCACGCAAGGCCGCCAAGGACAGGGCGAGCTACGAGGACGTCCACAACCGTCTGATGGCCGCCTACAAGGAGGTCCCCGAGTGGTGGTTTGCCGCCGTGCTGGTCCTGGCCATTGCGTCGGGCATTGCCGGCGTCTCTTTGTGGCCGACGCACACCTCCCCGGGCGTCGTCTTTTACGGCATTGCCCTGTGCCTTGTCTTTATTGTCCCCATCGGCGTCATCCGGGCCATGACCGGCATCGAGGTATCCCTGGGCATTCTGGCCGAGTTCATCGGCGGCTCCCTCGTGCCCGGCAACCAGCTCGCCATGAACTACATGAAGGCCTATGGCATGGTCACCGCCTCCCACGCGCTCTCGTTTACAAACGACCTCAAGCTCGCCCACTACGTCAAGATCCCGCCCCGCCAGACCTTTGCCGTCCAAATGACCGCCACCCTCGTGTCCACCTTTGTCTGCACCGCCGTCCTCAACTTCCAGGTACGTTCATTTTTGTTTTTTTTGTCCTCGCTTCGCTCGCTCTCTTTTTTTTTGTCCTCGCTTCGCTCGATCTCCTTCTTTCTATTTTTCTTTCTTTTTTTTTTTTTTTTTTTTTTTTTTTTTTTTTTTGTGCCGCCCGTCTCTCCGCTTCGCTCCGAGACTCGCTAACTTTTGCTACGCATCGTAGATGAACAACATCCCCGGCGTCTGCACCATGGACGCCCCGAACCGCTTCACCTGCCCCTTTGTCAATTCCTTTTTCACGGCCTCCGTCCTTTGGGGCACCATCGGCCCGCGCAAGATCTTTGGCATCGCCGGACAGTACTCGCTGCTCCTGCTCGGCTTTCCCTTGGGACTGGCCATCGCCCTCGCCTTCTGGGCCGTCAAGCGCCGCTTCCCTCAGCAGTCGTGGCTCCGGCAGGTCCACCCCGTCGTTATGCTGAGCGGCGCCATCCACTGGGCCCCGTTCAACCTGAGTTACGTATGGCCCGCCGTGCCCTTTGCCTACCTCTCGTGGCAGCACGTCAAGCGCAAGTGGCCCGGCATGTGGGCCGAGTACAATTTCGTGCTGTCCTCGGCGCTGTCCAGCGGCATTGCCGTCGCCGGCGTGGTCATCTTTTTCGCGATCCAGTGGCCCGGGATCCAGATCAAGTGGTGGGGCAACACGGTCTCGTATCAGGGCTGCGAGAACAAGCTGGATCCGTGCCGGCTCAAGTACCTCGAAACGGGCGACTACTTTGGCCCGAGGATTGGGGAGTTCCACTGACGGGCGACAGACGACAGACGACAAGCGACTTACGATTATGATGACACGATTTGCATTTTTGCTGGTCTGGAAGGATAAAGGGCATCCTGGGGTTTGATCTGGTTTTCTTTGGCTCGTTTTCTTTGGCATGGCTGTTTGGTTCGAACTTTGCTTTTCTCATGACCGATAGACTCTCTCTTTGCCCTTTCTCATTGTCTGTCTTTATTGTACATGTTCATGGCTTCGTATATACATACATATTCATTGCTGTCATTTTGTCTTTTTCCGAGTCCGAGCCTATGTGAGAACGACCGCACCATACGACGGCATCATGGTCCGCACGTCTGCCGGCTGCCCAGTCTTCTCTTGCAAAGCCACTGCATCCGCTAGCAATCGGTGCGCCCTCTGCAAGTGGTCGCCTAGCACAGCCATCCCCTCAAACCGATCTAGAATCCATTGTCGATGCAGCGGGTCAGACGTCTCCAGAGCAGACACGAAGAGCGGCCACGCAATTCTTGTCAGTGCCGCATCGCCGCCTTGCTTGTGTGTCTGGAAGGCCAGCCGCAGAATTTCAGAAAGCATCTCCGTTGTTGGTGGAGGCAGCCGTGTCTGTGGGCCCGCCACGACGCGTGCAAACTCAATCTCGACAGCATAAAAGGTCGGCACGACAATCCGCAGGTTGGCCACCAGCCGCGGCTGGCCCGTGCTGGCGTCGCCGTTGCCGCTGGCATCCATGGATAGAGCCCGGGCAACATCGAGCACGTCGCCAAAGGCCGACCTGACCTTGTTGATGGCCAACGCGATTCGCACGCGCTCGCGGTCAAAATCGCCACCATGTAGTGACTGCAGCATCGCCACACGCCGCCGCAGTGGCCCGCAGCACGTAAACAGGTGGAATACGCTGCGGTTGGCCAGGTCGTCCAAGAGCTCGGCCTGCGGGTACGCGGCGGCCCAGGTGGTGCGGTACAGCGGGTTGGAGTAGCTGTGCATGCGCACAAGCAGGTCAAGGCTGTCGTCTCCGTCGTCATTCTGGTCGCCGTCCCCGACAACGTCTTCGTCAGGCGCCGCTGTCTCGGCCAGAGTACGAGTACGGCTGGCCGCACCCTCGATCGTACGGCTTTGCTCAGTTGCCGCCTGCAGACTCTTGATCAGCCCACGGTGGAAAAACCCGCCGAGACCGGCCGCCGCCGCCGCTGCATCGATGTGCGCGATCCAGACCAGCATCCTGATTGTGTAGAGAGAGAGCGGAGTCGAGGAGGAAACGACCTTGTGCTGTGCCAGAAGGGCCGCCCCCCGCAGGTGGTGTGCGAGTCCTCGCCCCTCCGCATCGCCAAACTGCTGCTCGTACAGCAGCATCAGCCAGAGCGTGGACAGGCAGGCGTCCAAACTGCCGCTGGGCGTCGACTGTGTTGACTGTGCCGCGTTTGTCGATGGCGACGTGTCTCCGACGACGGATGCCAGCAAGCGCAGAGCAGCGGCGTAGTGTTGGGTCGGTCGGCTGTCGGTCGATGTGAGGGTGCTGCTGTTGCCGCTGCCGCCGACGGCCGTGATTTCGAGCCGTCCCCGTCCCCGTCCCCGTCCCTCTATCCTTCTCTGCCGCCGCGCATCCATCTCGTGGAACCCCAGGGCCAGCGCCATGTGCATCACCATCGCGCTGTCCCGCGCAAGCTCAAACATGATGCTGATGCAGCCGTACGACGGATGTTTTGTGTGGTGGTAGGCGGCGAACGTCGTCCGAAAGTAGCGCAGCGCTTCGTGGTGGGGGGCGTCGAGGGGGATCGAGGTCGGTGACGACAGGAAAGGCGGCGGCGTCGCAAGAGAAGGCGACGTCGCCAGGGACAGGGAGAGGGCCGAAGGCGAGAACGGCGACGAGGTCGCCATCAACCCAGAGGATGTCGACGTCGACGTCAACGTTGACCACGGCGTACATGTACCTGCTGGTACACTGGCTGACGCCGCTGGCAACACCCGCCGGGCCCGTGGTCGGGCCTTGGGCCGCACCGAGTAGTCACACACCAGCCCCACCCGCGCGCACCGTCCACACACCGGCCTGGCCTCGTCGCACCGTTTCTTGGCCGCCTTGCTGCGGCACGTCCAGCAGCCGTTGCGCGAGCGGGGGGAGCTGCGGTTGCGCTGTCCTGCACCGACAACGGCAACGGCGTCGACAGTGACAGCGCCAGCGGGGCTGTCAGCGCTGCCCGGCGAAGCTGTTGTTATCGTGGATGGCGTCGACATGCTGGGCGTAATGTTGGCGGCTATGTCGATGTCGGCTGTCGACAATCACAATCACAGTCGTCAATTTTGATAGACGACAAGCTTCAACGTAGATAAACGCACCTGCCTTATCTCCTCCTCTGGCTCCCGAAGCATCTGCCGGGGAAGGCGCTAGCACGGTTTGGCGCTACGCGACCCACAAAAAATCATCATTAACAAAGCCACGGAGCCGACAGTGCCAACAACACTCGCTGGTGACTTCCTTTTCTGAAAATAAACCAGACAACCGACAAACTGAATTCAAGAAATTATCAAAATCTACATTTATTGGCATTGCATTACGAAATATTGACGCGGGGAAGTGGGAACCGAGTCCTTTACCCCGTACTTTCAAAACAAGCATGCGGAGTATGGGGAAGATAGCACGACACGTACTTTTAAGGAGAAGTGCGTATCTCCAACGTGCCCAGCGACACTGGTGTAATTGTTCTTTTATGATTCGTGGCTCGTCAACGGCATGGAAATTGACCGTAATCCATGCTTGCATTTGTAATTGCTAATCTGTTTCGCAGTCTCTTTCCCACTCGGCTTCTCCACAATATTTAACCAGGCACTCGACTTCCACGGGCCGACTGACTGTTTACAGCCTCCCCCCCCTCCCTAGTAGACATACCGGAACTGCTTGATCTCAAAGTCCGTCTGGTCCGACAGGCCCAGAGCCACATCCACTTCGTCCTGGTTGATGTTGGCGTCGACCGGTCCATGCACCCTGTCCCGCCGGCGGTTCTCCCAGACCAAGTAAATACGCAAAACAGCACACAGTGCCGCTGCCACGGCGAGACAGGCGAGGCACGCCTTGAAGCCGCTCGGGTAGTAGGGCTGCTCCTTGGCCAGGAAGAGCTGTGGAGACGCCACATTGGCGGCGCAGTAGCCGACAAATAGGGCGGCGTTGGAGGTGGTCTTTTTGGTGAAGCCGGCCATGTTGGCAGTGCCCATGGCGAAGATGAGCGGGAAGTTGGCAGAGAAGGCGATGCACAGGCAGTAGCCGAAGAAGCGGGCCCACAGCCGTTCGGGGTCGAGGCGCCAGACCAGGGCGGCGCCGATGGTCCCGACCGTGTAGTTGAAGAACATGAAATAGGTGCGCGTGTTGGGCAGGTAGGACGAACCGACGGTGGCAATGATGACGAACATAGCTTGGAAGGACGTCGAGATCATCTGCACGAGATACGTGTTGACGGTCGAGAAGCCGAAGCCCTTGATGATGATACTTTGGAACTGAGCGTGTTAATATGCATAGTTCAGCATGATAAAGCAGCATGACAAAGGGGGTGACTTGACTCACGCTAGCCAGGCCGTTGGCGAGAGACGCGGCGACCATGATCCAGAACAGCAGCCACAGCTTGGGATCCCGCAGCCCCTCGAGAAACTGGTACATTTTAAAGTGCTCGTCCTTGATGCCGGTCATGTTGGCCGCCACGCGCACGACGGCATGCTGGCGCTGTTCGGGCGTCAGGAAGCGGGCAGTGGCAGGGTGGTCGGGCAGAAGGTAAAGCAACCAAAGGCCCCAGAGGACAGTGACGCTCCCGAACAGGATAAACAGGACCTGCCACGGCGCCAACACCGGGCTCTCGACGAAGCTGATGCCGTAGGCCAGCAGCGATGCAAAGAACATGGCAATCACGTTGCCCATGAACCAGACGCCGTGCCGCAGAGGCTGCTCGCTGCGGGTGTACCACATCGACACCAGCACGGCTAAGCTAGGGCCGATGGCGGCCTCCGTGACACCCAAAAAGAAGCGTGCCGCCAGCAGACCGGCCGCGTTCGTGGTGCCCGTCGTGCACAGCAGCACAATGCCCCAGGCCGTGCAGGAGCCGCCAATAAGCTTGCCGACGGGCAGCCGCACGATCATGTAGGACGCCGGGTAGGAAAAGACGAGGTAGCCCAGGTAGTAAATACTGCTGGCCCACGAGTAGGTGGTGCCCGTCAGGTGCAGGTCGGTCTGCAGGCCCATGATGCTCGAGTAGCTGAGGGCCGACTTGTCGAGCGTCTGAAACATGTACGAGAACAACATCACCGGAACCAGGTACAGGTCGATGCGTCTCAGCAGCCGCTTGTTCTCTTCAGCCGTCGGCTGAGGCACCGCAGTGGCGTCCTCGAATTCCTTCTCGGCATTGTGGAGCACCGTCTCGTTGATGGCATCGGCCGTCACGGTGGGGCCCTTGCCGTTGTCGATGTTGGTCGTGTGGACAGCGTCCACGGCGTGTCTGGTTTCGTTGGCCATATTGTATGTGATAAAGTGTGATGCTAAAGGGATGGAGAAGATTGGGAAAATAAAAGAATAGAAGAAAAACTTCATGCAGACAATGCCTTCTCGACGTGAGCATTTGTGCTCCTTATGAACTCCTCTAGCCTCACGGGTATCGGTCGAGATGGAGATAACACTCAATCACCCGATCGGCCTCGCCCCATGAACGAAATAGAACAATGTGACCTAGATAAAAAGAATTAAATAGGACTACAGAACGACCTGGATACCTTTTTACATGCCAAAGCACTGTCTGTCGGTCGTGTCTGGCGGCTGCACTGATAGTCGGCTAGCGGCTATCTCGATTGCCGCTCATTAGCTTGGCAGCATGTCTAGATTGTCGTTCGCGGGGCAATTTGTGGGGTCACTTACACGTTTTGGGGCGTTTTTACAAGCTTGCCCACGTTTGTCTATGCTTCCCCACAGTCTTGACTTACTTCCCGTAGTAAGTACATCCGATACGGAAGCTTAGTGGTGCAAAAGGGTGCAAGAACCCAATCGGCCAACATGATTCGTCTGGTCGGGATGAACGAACGCCGTGCCGTCTCCTATGTTGTCGCTTAAACCAGATAACAGCTTGTGCCCAAGCGGCGAATATGGCTTCCTCATCTCCCTTGCTGGCAGATTGGAAAACGATCACTTGATTCTTTTCCCGTCGAACATTAGACGTCAATTTCTTATCGCAGACAACCCTTTCCTTGCATCCTTTCATTACCATACAACATGACGCAGATTACATCACCTACCTCGTCTGTCGAGCCGGCCCTCGACAAGGCTCGCGACGTCGTTGCTGCCGCTGTCCGCGATCTCGGAAATGACATCACAACCCTCAACAAAGGCATCCACAGCCACCCGGAGCTTGGGTATGAAGAGGTCTTTGCACACAAGACACTGACTGAATTCCTGGAGAAACAGGACGGCCTCGACATCAAGGTCAAGCGACATGCCCACGGCCTGGACACGGCCTTTGTTGCCGATGTGGGCAAGGGCGGCAACCTTGTTGCGTTCTGCGCCGAGTACGATGCGCTGCCGGGCATCGGCCACGCCTGCGGTCACAACCTGATTGCCACGTCGTCTTTGACGGCCTTTGTCGCCGCTGCCCGCGCTCTTAAGGACAGCGGCAAGCCCGGTCGTTTGCGGCTGGTGGGAACGCCCGCTGAAGAAGGCGGTGGAGGAAAGATTAAGCTGCTGGATGCGGGTGCCTTTGCGGACGAAGACAATGCGCGAGGTACGAAACTAGCTGCTGCGGCCATAATGGCCCACGCCATGCCTTCAGTCCCGGGCTCCAAGGGTACCGCCGGTTTCCGGACGCTTGCCAGCCGTCGCTTCCGCGTTTCGTTCCACGGAAAAAACGCCCATGCTGCCGTCCAACCCTGGGCCGGTCGCAACGCTCTCGACGCTGCCGTCGCCGCCTACTCAACCATGTCCATGCTCCGCCAGCAGATCCACCCCGATGAGCGTGTCAGTGCCGTCATTGAGGACGGCGGCGTCGTGCCCAACATTATCCCCGACACATCAAAGATGGCCTGGGTCGTTCGCAGCCCGACAGCCGCCAACGCTGATGCGCTGTACGAGCGCGTGAGAAACTGCATCGAGGCCGCCGGCACAGCAACGGGCTGCAGGGTCGAGTGGGAGAAGCCCATGTTGGCGTACATGGACTTAAAGGTGAACAAAGCGCTGTGTGACGAATACGTCGCCGAAATGGACAAAATTGGCGAGCACATTCTGGACCGGGACAAGGCGCCGTCGTCGGCCGGCACAGACATGGGCAACGTGTCGTACGCCATGCCCGGCTTCCACGGCATCTTTGGCATTCCGGCGCCGCCGCATGTGCCGCCGCATCATCGCGACTTTGCCCAAGCGGCGTCGACACCCGAGGCCCAGGCGGCTTGTCTGCAGGCGGCGCGCGGCATGGCGATGGTGGCGTTGCGGGTGCTGTTGGTGCCAGGCTTGGCGGAGCGTGTCCAGGAGGATTTCGATAAGAATAAGCCGGAGCAGTGAACGATGTCGCTGGCCCGTGTGGGTGGATGAATCGTTTGTGATTACGACGGTAGAAAAGTACAAAATACAGACTTGTCCTCAAAATCTACCCCTGAATTTACAATCTCTGCACTTTCCTGATCTGATCCTTTTTTTCCTGTTGTCCTGCCACGTGATCGTTTGTGAAAGGGAAGGAGGGGTTCATGTTGAAGAGCCGTGAATTTGAGCCCCTCGCTCCTTCCTTGTTTGTAATATGTGCACTTTCCTTGTCTTTCCCAAATGCTGTTTCCGAAAAGTCTTCAGTCCAAGCTTAGAACCGATACAATATTATCACGAACAACACATCGAGCTAGATTGCAAAACGAATAAAGGGCTACCATCATGGCGCGCTTTACTTGGATCTATCTCTACCCATTGGTAGGTCGCTCCCGGGCCAATAAGCTGCCTAAAGAGCAGACTTCATTCTCGGCGGTTTTTCCACTACTGACATGATCATTTGCGTTCAGCTTCTCGTTTTCGTCTTTGGCGTCGCCATGTAAGTCGCGTCTCCAGGTTTTGATGTTCAAATGCGGTCATTATGCTCATTGGCGTCCGCTGCTGACCGTTTCTGTGCCCAGCTACGAACATGTCTCGGCGACGTCCCTCTCATTGCCTCTCTCGCCGGCTCTGACCGTGCTTGCTATTGCGCTCCCGGTCCTCAGTTTTGCCAACACGATTGCCCTGCCTGCCGCCTTGATTGCCTCCGAAAGCAACGGGAACGACAACCATAACCGTGCCCTCGCGATTGCCCGACGCCGACCACTCCTCATTGCAAATATCCTCCAAGGCCTACACATTTTCCAGTTCCTGCTGGCCGTTGTGCTGGCTACCTTCTTCTTCGCCACGGCGGCTCCTTCGTCCGTCCGATCGTGTGTTGTCAGCACTTCATGGCAACACCTGTTTGCAGGGAAGAACGGCGATGCACTGCGCAAGATCCAAGACGCCTTCAATTGTTGCGGCTTCAACTCGGTGCGTGATAGAGCATGGCCGTTTGCGGAAGATGTGGGAGAGGGCCGGGGCGTTGCGTGCGCCGAGCGGTTTGGCCGGACGCGGGCATGCGCTGCTCCGTGGACGGCCACGTTACAAAGAACGGCGGGGGTCGAGGGCGGCCTGTCTGTCGGCGTTCTGGTGCTTCAGTTGGCGCTGTATCTCGTTGCACAGTGGGTGAACAATCGTGCCCAGCGCCAGAACCGGAGCCAGGGGCACAGACAGACAGGACAAGAGAGAGGCGGATGGGAACGGCTATTCCTGCCCTTTGTCGGTGGAGTGATCGAGGGTGACGAAGGCGACGACAGTGTGGTACGGCCTCTCCTAGGTGGTGGCCGTATTCAGGAAAACCATGATGGAGGCGAATCAGGCCCGACTGGGTATGTGTCTGAAGTGAATACAGCAGATGAGCAGGCTGGAGATGTGAATGGCAATGGGCACGGGAATGGTCAAAATGGGGAGGGGCCGAATGGAGAGCCTAGCTCGTCTGGCCAGACGGGACAACAAAACACTGGCCAGTATGGGAGCATCGCACCTCACGATGCGTGGCGGGAAGAATAAACAAGGGCATGGAAAGTATCAGGCCTAGGAAGAAAGCATGACTATTACGGTCACTTGATTCACATAAAGGTAGCACGAGGGGCAAGCATATGTGGTGGCCGTATCATTTTTATTTTCCAGGGTCCTAGGATTGGTTTAACATACAAACATAATACTGGTCCGTTCGTCACTCCATAGCTGATAAAAAAAAAAGTCGACGGGTTTCCTAGGGCATCGCGTACTGTCCGTGGCTGATATTGATAAACGCCAAAAGCCAGTCAAACCACCATATTTAACATTGATAGTGCAGGGGATCTGCCAGTTTGTCAAGGCATTGAACTAGTCGAATGGTTCGTCTTGGCCAAGGCAAGGAACACCACCTTTGTTTCAAAGTCGTCGTTCTTTGGCTCAAAGTAATGAGCAGACTCTGGCCGGAAGAAGGTCCAAATGCGCCCCCAAAGCAGCCATAGCAGTCTTTTGATGACGAGGAGAAGAAGTGCCAGTTCAAGGGCGACTCTTCCAACGAGCCAGATGAGAACGAGGATCGAGACAATGCTGAAGGCAAGGGCCACTATCGATGCGAAGGGAACGTGCAGGTCCAGAGACAATGTAATGTCATACATTGCCCCGGTGGCGTTCGTGGCGCTGGACATTTTGTAGTCTTCAAGGCCTTGTGGTTCCTTTGGTTGTGGTGGGAGAGGGGTATCAGGGGGGTGCTTTGTAATGTGCTTTGTCGTTCTCGCCGTATTCTATTGCCGTGGATGATAACAACACTTTTGTCGTACCGAGCGTATGAGCTTGTTTGGGGGTCGAGCTCTGATTGAATCTTGGCGTTGGATGTCTGAGTACAAATTGTGGTCACCCCTTTTCTCGAGCCGGTGTCTCCTTTTTCGCCTCATCAAAGCAGTCCTCCGTTGTTCTTTCCTGCCTTGGGATCGGTTTTGATCGCCCTTTCCTGGCCAGTTGCTGAGAGCATTCGTGACTGCCCTTCCAGGCGACAACAACAGACACTATCCATGGTCCCTTCCGTTTGAACTAGGAACTGTCTTCCATCATTCTAGGGACCGAAGGCGCGACTTTATGTGATCTGGCATCACGTATTGGCAACCCAGATGCTTGTACAGTCCCTGCCACTGAAAGTTTGCTCCACACTTCTTGTCCGGGCACCAATACACATGCTTCGACTCGGCGTCGTCGCGGATGCCCCAGGTCTCGGGGTCCAGTTTCCGAATCCAGGAGTCGGTCGTCGGCGTCTTGGCACTCAAAACGTTGACCATTTCGAGATGGATGCTTTTCCCGGATTGGCGCCAGGACAACAAAACGTGGCACACGGGGCAGAAGCCCGAGTGGATGAGCTCGCCGTGAGAGAGGCGCTTGTCGTGAAAGTTTGGCTTTTCGCGCAGGGCCGGCATGCCGAGTCTGGCCTTGTGGCACCGGCAGCCCTCGGGGCCATGGCACTTTGGGCTGTTTTCGAGGCTGGCATCATCGCCGTCAAAGAAGCAGCAGCAATGTTTTGTGAGCGCTCTCAGCAGCAGGCCGTCGTCGAAGTGCATGTGCGGGCACAGCTGGATCTCCCGGTACGGGTCGCGGTCCAGCTTCTTGAGGACAGTACGAAACTTTTCAAGTCGGATGCGTCCGTTGACAAAATCCGAGTCTTCAAGGTCGAAAAGATGCTCCACCCACGTCAGAATGAGCGAGCCCGTGGACCAGTGCTCGCGGTCCTTCTGCATGTCCTCATAGCGCAGCACTGTCAGGAACCGATCGTCACGGATGCGGCGCCTGTCTTCTCCTGACAAGTCAAAGTACGGCGTCTGGCGCCGGAAACAAGCCCGAGCCGGTAGGTGCACGGCGCCCGGATTGCTGTGCGCTTTGAGCTTGCGCATTCTCCTCTTGGAGTCCGAAAAGCGGCGCCACGACATGCTGGCATCAGTGACCTGCGGCACTTTGCCCTCGCACCCGATGCACCTGCGCCGCCAATTCTTCTTGTTGCGCTGCTTGGCCGAGAAGAGGCCCCGCCCGTGGTACTTTTTGCAGCGGGAGCACCACAGCTGTTCGGTGTTGAGTCGGTGGAGAGCTGTAGCCAGCTTGCCGGTGTGGTCAAAAGCCTCGCATCGGGGGCATCGGCGGGGCGGGTTGTTGTGTGTGGGCTTGTCGGCATCGTGGGCGTTGGCGTCATCTACGGCGATAAAGTCAAACAGGGACACTGTTTTGATAGTGTCGCTGCCGCTGTCGCTGCCGCTGTCGCTGTCGCTTCCGGGGTCATTTTCATTCTCGACGTTGCTTTCTGTATCGCTTTCGGTGTCGGGATCGGCAAACGGGTTGTCCGCCGACTCTTGCTGTTGGACCCAGCGCCGATAATCTTCCTCCATTTTACGGAACAGGGCAGCTTTGCGTGGCCCATCCGGATCCAAGTAACTAAAACAAGGCATTTTCTGAAGATTTCGTGGTGATTTCGGGTTTGCCTTGATGTGAGGAGGTGGATTTCTGAGAAAATTTAACGGAAATAAAGTGAGAAGTAATAAGACGATACGGTTTATTTTTAGCCATGGGAGATAAACCATTTGTGTGATCGTTATAACAAAGTGTAGAGGGTTTTAGGGTTCCAGTAGAAGCCAGATCAACGCCAAATAGTGTGTGCGTGCTAGAGAATTAACGCAGACGGATACAATACATATTGAGACTAATTGGTAGTATGAGGTCGATGTGTACACATGCTGGTGTTAGTGATACTGGGCATCATAGATGCAAGCACTTGGAGGTGCAAATCGTATCAAATATACGACGGTGCGTGCCGCTGACTAGTGTACCTGGCTCTTGGCCACTTGGCGACCCCGGTGCCATAAGGCTGACTGTTTTGGAGAGAGACGACAGCTTATTCTCGGCTGTTTCCTCTAAGCAATCATACATTGTCTTGTTTACATACTGCATGGTGACTAATATTGCGAGTATGTATTTGTTAACTTTGCACACAATGTACACTGTATTGAATTCAGTTTACTCATCCGATGGAACGGATTATGTCTGTTCCCTTCCCTCTGAATTTAATCTATCTCCAGCGATAATGTACTACCTATACGTCGTATTATATAAGCACTTCAAAACGGGTGGCGCGATCGAACACACGCCACAGAGTCACATCCTCCCGTCTCTCTGACGAAAGGACTCGACTGTGCTTTCGTGCAGGTTAGTGTTAGGTGTACTCTGACTATAACCTTGACGAAAACAAAGACGTCTTACTGTCATACATATGTTGCAGAAGAGGAAAGTCGAACTTGTTCTTCTCTGCAACACCCAGAGACATCCTTCTTCCAGTAAGAGTCCATGTCCGTCTCGTCTACTCGTTCCAGGCGGCACAGACAGGGATTAGACAATGAATCAAAGCACTGCTACGAAAAGTCCGGAGAGGAGAAGAAAATGAAAAGAAGGGAGATGTCAAAGGTACAAGAGAGAGACGTCGAGAAAGAAGTGCTGTATTTATATGCGGTCGTCGAGGAGGCTGTGAGAGCCGGGCCAATCAGTAACGAATTTCGGCCCCACATTTCCCGACTGGGACGGCCGCCCACAGTAACGGCCACAACAGTGTGTTCTCCTTTACAAGAACTAATGTGCGACCTGCTCGATGTGCGATACCTCCGCTGCACTATCTGTCTTGGGCACGACCGCTGGAATCTCCGGTGCTGCAGTAGCTGCCGATACTTTCTCCTCTTCTAACTCAGATGTGGGCGCGTCTGGCACCGGAGCAGCATCCTCACCTACGGCTGGTGTCGTTGCTGCCGTCACGTCCGCCGCCTTTATTTCTTCCAGTGCAAGCGCACGCTTCCGTGCCCGGGTGCCTGGATTGGGCGAGAGTTTGGCCCGGGGCACCGCGGGCTGGAAGGCGCCATGGCCCTTGATCATGGGCAGGACGCCGGCGTTTTCGAAGCTGCGGAACGTCTTGATCCAGCACTCGTAGGTGTCGTCATAGCGCATCCAGCCGTACTTGCGCGCCTTACCGACGGAGCCAATGGTGACCCAGGCCTTGCCGACGGCCCAGTCGAAAAAGTCCCAGGTGCCCCACTGGAAGGCGTTGGGGTTGCCGCCGTGTTTGGCGACGACGGCGTCCCAGAGAGGCTGCTTGCCCTTGGCCCACTCGGTCATCAAAAAATTGTTGGACATGCGCGTGTGGTCCTCGCCGGTGGCCTGCCACTCTTGCGTCTCGGGAAGCTTTTCAACGAGGGTTAGCTATCGTCAGGGGGACGAGATCAGGGAGACTGTTTTAGGGAAAAAAAAAAAAAAAAAAAAAAAACAGAGCACAAGAAAACAAACCTTTACGCCGAAATAGGCCAGCAGCTTGGGCCAGAGGTACTTCCACATGAACGTGTCGCCGTTGGTGTGGTTAAAGGCCTCATTTTTTGTGTGGTCGTGAGTTGCGGCCCAGCGGCTCATGTCGGCGATGCTGGGTGCAAACGAGGCATCGTCGACAATGTTGTAGAAGAACTCGTTGCCCGGGAAGATGGGCACCTTGCCGTCTTCTTGGCAGCAGAGAATGTAGATGGCCAGAGTCAGGGCTTCGGACATGCCGTTTCCTGAAATTGTGAGCATGGATGATGGAAGGGGCGTCAAGGGGGAAAAAGAAAGACAGAAAGAAAGAAAGAAAGAAAGACTCACCTGCAGGCGTGTATCCAATGATGGCATGAGGCCGAATAATGTTCCAGTCCCACTGGCGCTTGGCGGCCAGATCAAACATAAAATCCTCCTGCTCGTAGTAGAAATTCTCACCATAGTCCTCGTAACGGCCCATGCCCTCATGCACCGGGGCTTCCGTGGGACCCAAGTGGATGCCGTAGTGCTGGTCGGTCAGTTTTTTATTTCTTGGGGGCGGGGGTGCTTCTATCTCTTTCCCCTCCCTTTGCTACTCAACATGTCGTAGGATGACACTCACCTTCCCTCCGGTATGAAGGATGACTCGCTGCAGCGAGTCTCGAGCGACCTTGTCGATGGACTCGAGAAAGTTTTTGAACAGCGGCACGTTGAAGTCTTTGAGCTTCTTAAAGTCTGCCGTGTGCACGTACGACGCAAAAAAGGCGTGTGTGACATCGTGACACAGCAGGGCCATCGCCTCGACCAGCTCGTCGACGGGCGACAAAAAGTCGAGTGGCAGAAACACAACACGCGGGTCCTGCCAGAACACCTGCGTGGGCCGCCGAGACGTGATGACGATCTTGGACCTGCATGTGTGTGAGCTATGGCAAGAAATAAAAGCAAAATTGGCAAAAAAGGCAAAAAAGGCAAAAAAAGGCAATGGACAGAAATGACTGGGGTCCTCACCATTCCGACTCCGGCTGGCGGATGAGGTCTTCGACGAGGGCGTTGCCGGTGATACCATTGGCGCCGGTGATGAGAGCGACCTTTCTGTTAAGAGGAGCCATTGCTGCAGCAGGCCGTAATATGTTTAGAGAAATGAGAAAGGTATAAAAAAAGAAAAAAAAAAAAGACGAGGAGGGCCTTTATTGTTACGCAGGTGCAGAGAAAAGGGGGACGAAATCAAAAAGAAGCAACTATCATATATATATCATAGATATCTGATATCGCCCACGCATTAGCCTCTACGCAATGGGCATGCGAGAAATACTAATAGGCCCTTCAAATAGCAGCTGCCCCGCCCTTGTGTCCCTTTCAAAGGAAAAAGGAAGAGTCAAAAGGAAATGCGGAACCAAGGGGAAGTGTGGAGGTTAGCGTGGTCGCTTGCGATGGTGTTGTTGAAAATGCGGGGGAGGAATTCCGTGCGCGGAACTTGGCTAAGCAGTACACCTGGGCGCACAGGACGGAACTGTTTGCAATTGTCCGGAAGCCCGTGGCAGCTTCAAGACGCTCTGGCCCTAAGCTAACTGGTTTGTCTGTCTGATTATCTGGTGACCGTGCCGATGACGGTATTTAGCATCTCTGCGCCCGATGCTGCACTTTGTGTGCGCGTATGTAGTGGTTCATTTGGTTTCCTTGACCTTTTGATCATTTTGGATTCTTTTCCTTCCCTGATTTGTCTTTTTTACTTGAATTATTTGGTTTCTTTGATTCTTGGTTTCTTTGATTTTCCGTCTTGTTTGCTGTCGTGCTAGTGTTCTGCCAAACGTCCCGGACCACGCGCCTCCAAAATGATCTACACACGCGGTGAACGCCTCGACTACCCTCAGGATGCCAGCCTCACGGATATTCTGCTGGAGCACAACCTCAATAACACGCCGCCCGACAAGCCGGCCATTGTCGACGGCATCTCGGGCGAGGTTGTTTTTACATATAGTAGTTTCCGGATCGGCGTGCGGCAAGTTGCGCGGCATCTCCATTGCGAGCTGGGGATTGGTCCTGGCATGACGATTGGGATATTGTCGACAAACAGAGTATGTTCCGGATTTCGATTTTGGTTTGATTTTTGTCCCTTCTGAAAACTCCGTCTCACCACGCCCTGAATGTGTATTTACTGATCTGCGCCGCAGAATTACTACCCTGTGTGCGTACATGGCATTCTAGCAACCGGCGCTGCTGTTTCTGCTCTGAACCCGGCCTACTCGCCTGCTGTGAGTCCAGTCCATGTACCAACGCGGCCTACGCACCATGGGAATCGTCTTTTCTGACGTTTTGTAACAATGCCCTGCTTCTAGGAGATCATCCACGCCCTGCGTCTCAGCCGGCCTAAACACCTGCTGGTCGAAAAAGACCTGCTGCCGCCACTCCGCAAAGCCCTTGAACTCGGCGGCCAAGACCTTCCATGGCTTCCGGCCCTGCACGTATGGGACACTGTTACTTCTGACAACAGCGCAGCCCTCGATGTGGCGGGCATTCTGCGCCACGGCTCTGCAGACTACCAGCCCGCCAAGTTCGCGCCGGGCACCGCAGCGCAGCGGCTGGCCTTTGTGTGCTTCAGCTCCGGCACGTCCGGGCTCGTCAAGGGAGTGCGGCTGAGCCATGGCAACGTGGTGGCCAACATCTTCCAGCAGGCGCAGGGCCTGCAGGGCATGTTTACACCGGCGACGGTGATGGCGCTGGTTGTGCCATTTTTCCATATTTTAGGGCTGGCGGGCTTTTCGTGCCAATACGTGTGCCAGGTGAGTGCGCTCTTTCAGCAGTCGGCGATAACACACTCATGACACAGTGACACACACACTCTAACTACCGCAGGGCGCGCCCATTGTGGTATTCCGGAGGTTCCAGATGGAGCCTCTCTTGGCAGCGGTCAAGTTGCACAAAAGTATGGAAGTGTTTGGACTTTAAATAAGAAAAAAGAAGAAGAAAAGAAGAAAAGAAGAAAAGAATGAAAAAAGACAATGGAGAAAACCAGCTGACGTCTTCAGTCACCCACATCAACATCGTCCCACCCATTGCTCTCGAGTTCCTGCGCAACCCCATCGCGGCCACCGGAGACTACTCGTCGCTGCAGTGCCTGGCCAACGCGGCTGCCCCGCTGAGTCCGTTGCAAGCCAGCGCGTTGTCGGCCAAGCTGGGCTGCGTCGTCACGTCGTGGTACGGCATGACCGAGGCCAGCCCGAGCATTGCCTCGCAGCGGGAAGACGAAGCCGCGATTGCCGGGACAGTGGGCCGGCTCCTCCCGGGCATTGAGCTTCGCATCCTGGACGAGGACGGTAATGGTATGCGTCATGTCGGCGAGAAACGAGAGGAACGAGAGGAACACGAGAAACACGACACTGACATGACTTACCTTTGCAGACACCGAGGTGGGCGAGTTTGCCATCCGCGGACCGAACCTCATGCAGGGCTATGTTACAGGCGACGCACGTCAAATGGGAAACAGCAGTGCTCGTGCTCGTGCTAGTGCCAGTGACATGAAGCCCGGCGACTTTTTAAAGACAGGCGACATTGGCTACATTGACAAAGACGGCTACCTGTATATCGTGGACCGGGCCAAAGAGATGATCAAAGTCAAAGGGTGAGACGCCCCGCCACGATGCTGCTGCCACAAATCGGCACCACTAACGATCCAGTAGACACCAGGTGGCGCCGGCCGAGCTCGAGGCGCTTTTGGTGGCCCACCCGCTCGTCAACGATGCCGCCGTCTGCGGCATCTACGACGAGCACGCGGCGTCCGAGTTCCCCATTGCGTACATTACGACGACGGAAGCGGGCCGTGCCGATGCGAAGCGGCTCGAGACGGAGCTGCTGGAGCACGTCCACGCGCGCGTAGCCAAGTACAAGCAGCTGGTGGGCGGCATCCACATCCTGCCGCAGATTCCCAGAAAGTGAGCGAACCCACAGTGCACAGTCAACGTATTCAGCCTACAAAGTTCTGACAAACACGCTCTCACAGCCCGTCAGGCAAGATCCTGCGACGCCTGCTTCCAGCCAACCTGGCCAAGGCGAAGAACAAAAATACGAGCCAGGGCACGACAGGCTTTGCGCGCACACCGCAAGCGGCAAAGCTGTGATGATGGACAGAGGGAACTGTGCAATTTGGTGAATTGGAAATATGTTACGAAAAACGGCAAAAACGGCAAAAACAGCAAATACGGCAAACACAGCAAATATAGCATATATAGCAAATATAGCAAGTACAACAGCCTGTAAAACTAGCTAGAAACACACAGCAACAAGTGTCCATGCACAGCAGACGTTCCGTCATATGCCCAGCAAGGGACTTGCCAGGCCGTCGAGACATGGGTCGACATTGCATGCTGCATTGCCGTTCACGTCGATGCCGAAAAACCCCGTCAGACCCAGCGGCCCAAACATGCCGGACGGATCGCTGCCGAGCCCGAAGCCGAGCCCGAATTCGAGCCCAAACCCAAGACTGTCGGACTGAGACGGGACGGATCCCAGTGGGTCTGCCGCCAGAGACACGAGGCCCATCGAGTGGCCGCTGTTGGTGTTTGGATCGCCAGGCATGCTGGGGCCAAAGTCCATGTTGTCCATGTCCGGCAGAGGGAGCCAGTCGGCCGTCATCAATTCCATAAAGGGCTCCGAGCCCGCGGCAGCTGTTGTAGGCGTACTCGTACTGATGCCGTCCGACAACGCCATGACGGCAGCAGACTCGGACTGGGTGGTGATCGAGCCAGGCAGGAGAGTCGGCTGTTGCTGCTGTTGCTGCTGTTGCTGTTGCTGTTGCTGTTGCTGTTGCTGCTGGTGAGCGTGACCGTAGGCAGGCCTGGTGCTGTTGTGAGAGTGCGAGTGCGAGTGAGAGTTGGAACGGAAGGAAGGATCCGCGGCCACTGACGTGGCCATCGTCGTGCCAGCCAGTGTGCGCTTCACAAAGATGCCGAGACGGGCAACCCACTGCAGCATCTTGCGGGAGACCCAGGTGCGGTTGCAGTAGCGGTGCAGGGCCTGGGTGGCGGCGAGGATGGTGGCAGCGTACTTGGTTTTGAGGGCCGGCTCGCGGGCGACGAGGGTGGCCATGACCATGGTGGCGCTGGTGAGGTAGTGGCTGATGGGGAACGAATACTTGAGACCGTCGTCGGACAGGCGGTTGTTGCCCTCGAGGATGCTGGCGGCGAGGCTGGCGCAGACGGTGATGGCCTGAAGCTCCTCGTCGTCGGCATCGTTGGCGTATTCAGCATTTTTCTTGTTGTTGCTGTTGCTGTTGCTGTTGTTATCGTCGGTCCGGCAGGACCGCCGGTTGGATAGCGACAGCGTCTGGATCAAAAGGCGCAAAAATGTGCAGCACTGTGGGGTCAGACAGAAGGCTTGGGAAAAATAGAGAGGAAGAGGGGAAGAGAGAAGAGGGAAAGAGGGAAAGAGGGAAAGAGGGAAAGAGGGAAAGAGGGAAAGAGGGAAAGAGGGAAAGAGGGAAAGAGGACGACGAAAACTCACAGTGTATAGAACAACCGACTGCATGGCCTGCCAGCGCGGGCGGTCGCGGAACTGGATCTCGAGCGGCACGTAAGGGTCGTAGGCGAGACAGCGGGGCATCTTGTCGAGCAGACGGCAGAGCATGGCGTCAGTGCACTCGGCCATGGCGGATGTGGATGCTGCCATTGACGATGACGACAGTGACGGCAATGATGACGATGACGACAATGACGCCGGGCGAATGCCGTACAGCAGCTCCCAGGCGCGGCTGATGATGCGCGAAAAGCGGATACGCACAAGCAGGTAGGTGATGGAGGTGACGGGCTGGCGGGCCAGTTCGGCGGCGATGTCAGCGTGTAGGTCGGCAGACGAAGAAGACGAACAAGACGAGGACGCATGCCGTGCGAGCCATTCGTCGCTGAGCTCGAGCGGCAGGGCGGTGTCGATGTTGGCATCGCGCAGCAGCAGCGGCTGGCCCGACTCGAGGGCGATGCGGCGGTCGAGCACGTAGAGGCACCACCAGGCGCGGCAGGACATTTGGCTGACAAACACGGGCAGCCGCTCCAGGGTGCTCTGGCGGTGCAGGCCCATGATGTGGCCGTTGGCGACGGCGAGGGCCAACACGCGCGCGGCGCCCTGCGTGGCATCGAGGCGAAAGAGATAGAGCACGCGCAGCAGCAGCAGCAGCAGCGTCAACAGCGATTTGGACGCCGTGCTGCTCAGCCCGGTGCCGTCTTGCATCAGGCTGACGCCCACGCTGTAAAGGCGCCATCCGCAGCCGTCCGAGTGTGCATGTACATGTACATTGCTCTTGCTGTTGTTGCCGTCCTCGTGATTACTGTTACGGCGTGTTGCCGGCAGACTGCAGTGGCTCAGCGCGAGGCAGAAGCACACCATAGCGACAGACAGGCGCCGCTGCTCGCGGTCGGCCGGGCTTGCCTTGTCCGCAGGCGCGTCCACGGCAACATCCCACAGCCCGTCAAAGATGGCCCACAGCGTCGGCGGGTGCAGCAGCGGGTACAGCACGTAGACCTCGTCCAGGTACAGCTGCAGCAGCCGCCGCCAATCGTCCTCGTCCACCACAATGCCGTGGCGCGCCATGATGCGCTCGAGCCACCAGCCGCGCACTTTGCCTCCGACATGCATGGCGCCTCCTGCGCTCACGGCTGTGCTTCCTGCTGTGCTTCCTGCCGTGCTGCCGGCACTGGTTGCTGCGGACGAGTCGCCATCGGCTTCGCCCTCGGCGTCCAGCATCCTGTCAAAATCCTGGTCGCGGTCGAGGTTGAGGTTGATGGACACCTCGCCGGCAAATGTCTGGCCGTCGGGCTCCAGCACGCGGTCCAGCGCCGCTGCCGACGTGGGCGAGGCCGGGTCGTCGGTGCACCACGCGTCATAGTCTCGGCGGTCTCCGTGGTCTCCGTGGTCTCCGTGGTCTCTGTGCGCATGGACAGCTGACTGTGGAGCAGACGGCTGTGTTGGCGTCTGTGGCTGCAGAAAACTTAGCCGACGCTCGACGCCTGCCAGCCGTGCCAGGATCTCGTTGTGCATCTCTGTTCTGTTCCAAAAAGGGCATCTCGTCAGCTCAGGTCAAGGTGGAATAGGACATGGAATATGGCGCTGGTCAGGGGGGCCTACACATTCTCTCGTGGCGGCAGTCCTGTGCCCTTGCCGTCCGTTGCATTATCGCCTTGGACGTGGACGTGGACTTGTTGGTTGTTGGTGCTGCCCGCGCTGCTCCGCGGAACGGATATGCAGGGCCTTCGCCGGGCGACGCACTGTGCACATGGGTCACCGCCTTCGCACTACAGACAGCCGACAGGATTCGACATTAGACACTGATTGAAGGAGTCACTATTTGTCAACGTTTCCGGGAACGAACCTTGATCTTGCGGCGCTGACAGGACGTGCTGTTTGGTTAAATTGAAGTAGATGAGTTAGAGAATGAACGAAAGGACGACAGGATATGAAAATGGAAAAAAAAAGGGCGGGCACTCGTACCATGCACGCGAAATGTATTTGCCTCTCTTCATTCGCTTTGCCGGCGCCGAACTCGCGGCCGTGCTGTCTCGGCTTCTGTCTCGCTCTCTCCTTGGTGCGGCGTCCTGCGGCCGAACGTCGACATGGATGGAGCTGCTATCTGCTTGGGTGTTGGGCGTGCCGGACCGGCTCCGCGCGCTGGTCTTGTTCTGCTGTCTGTCGGCAGCACACGGCGACGCGCCGGCCGTGGACACGGTCTCGTCTTGTGATCTGGGCGTCATTGCGGCGGTGCACAGAGAATAATGAATCAACCAGACTGTCTTGCAAGTTGTGTCCTTTGCAGGCGGGGAGTTGATGAGATTCGTCCCTGCTTTGGCGAAAGAGGAGAATATTGGCGAGAACAACCTTGCTACGATGATTCTCCAGCACCATTTACCATTTGTCACGTCTATGGCACGAGCCCTGCGACTTCAATGCATCGAGACAGATGCTCCACAACATCCAGCCAACATGTTCGTCGTTCATTTGCGTATGGAAGACTGCCTAGCTGCGGGACGAGGATCAAATCAAGTCTCGCGTCATGACCCCGCAAACAAGCACGTTGCATGTCCTCTTCTTGCCCTTCCACCCAAGGCTCCAAGAAAGGGTTCTGGGCTCTGGGGCCCTCACAAACGAATTCATACCCCCGGACCCCCGGACCCCCAGATCCCCATTTCCAGATTCCCATTCCCAGATTCCCAGATCCCCACACACAAACGTCTTCCTGTCACATCTGGTGCACCCACTAGTACATGCACGTCGTAGTATCTCCTTGGAGCCGAGAATATGACTTTTTTGTGGGTCCTCTCGTCGACATTCGTGTACAGAAAAGTGGGTCTGAATCCTTTGTACTGCGACCGCGCCCGACACGCGCATCGCCCACTAAAAATCAAAAAAAGTAAACAAAAACATCTTCATTCTTTTTTATTATCTTTATCCGACGAATACTCCACGATGCCTCCACGCAAGCGAAAGGCAACTATATCAGAAGATGCGCCGAAAACTCCCGTTTCGAAAAAGCCACTTCTTGTTATACCTTCCTCACCTCTCGACCCAGTTCCAGCAGTTTGTTTACGACCCGTTATGAATTAGCCGGTTTTTGATAAAATTCGACTTTTTTCTTTCGATCGATGGATTTCTCCCGAATTGCCTTAAAATCTATTCGATATTTTCGTTCTCTTTTGCCTTGGAGACCTTGTCGATGAATGGGTTATATATATCAACGAGAGGAGACAAACAATATGGTTACCGACTTTCAGAGAGGAAATTTACCTATTTTTCGGCATGTTATTATTTATGTCTTCTTGCCCTCTTACGTCAACGAGAGAATATTGGGATACGTCGACAGCGAGCGTAACACATCCCATCGCGAGATTTATGACGAGAGATCGTTTTTATGAAATCTACCGCCGTTTTTGTACTTGGGACACTACTCAAAACATCACGAATGTATTCGAAAAAATCAAAGGTTGGAGCACCTATATTTAACGCGTTTCGGCCTCTTTTTACAAGCCATCTTCGAAAGTCAGCGTCGACGAAGCTATGGTTCGTTTTACAGGCCGAAGTAAAGACATTGTTCATCTTCCAAACAAGCCAATTTCAGTGGGATACAAGGTCTGGGTCGTCGCAGACGCTGGCTTCTTCATTCATTGGATTTTCCACTCTCGCGACAAAGGACCGATCGAATATACGAAGTCGAATTATCCAGGGCTTGTACTTACACAAGGCATAGTTGCTGAACTTTTGATGAATTTATTTCCTCCTCCCTTTATTCAATATGGTTATCACTGCTTTATGGATAATTTATTTGTAACACCTCAATTATTCAAAAAACTTCGTGATAATAACATTGCCGTAACAGGGACCACTCGACCGAACAGAATCGACAGTAAGCAACTCCTCGCGTTGAAAACAACCGAAAAAACAAAAGATT